>OZ023262.1:66942158-67074658 GCA_964006375.1 Tillus elongatus | reverse complement strand
GACTAGTTTTTTTTTGGAACATTTTACGTTTATTGTCGAAAAATTTGTGTACATTTTTAAACAAGAAAGTTATTTTGATGAAAAATGCTACATTGTTTCTAAAATATAGGCTATACTGGTAACAAGATTTGATGTCTGCTTTCTTAAAAAAACACATATTTGTTATTTAAAATTTTCTCTGAAAATTCACTATCATAGCGCACTGGCTGCGTCCAGACTTTTTAATCATTTTTTGTACAAATATTTTAGGCAAATGAGGAAGAATGGCGGTTGAAATGTATATTTTAGACCATGGCAAGTCACATTCCGAATGACTTACATCGATTGTGCGTACAAAAAATGGCTAGTTTGAATATTTTAGCAAAAAGGTTAATACATTTTCCCTTAAGTAAAGATAAAGATAGCGAAGAATTAGTGTATATTAAAAACGTGGATGAATATAATGCTTGCCTAGTGGAGAAATTAATTACAAAACAGAAAACAAAGAAAATGTTAGCGGAATCAACGACGTTTAGATAGGAGAAAGCGGAAAAACTTTGTATTTATATAATAGGTTGTATAGATTGTGATCTTAAATACGCCGGGCGAACAAGAAGATCTATTGAAATAAGCTTTAAAAAATATGTAGCACAACTAAGAAGCGGTACCATAGATAGATCATGCGTGTCCCGATATGTTTCGGATAATAATCACCGGGTAGATAAAAAAACCTGAAATTAATCAAAAGTGTTAGACAACCGGGACAGTTAAATGCTTTTGAATATATATGTATATATATATATATATATATATATATATATATATATATATATATATATATATATATATATATATATATATATATATATATAATAATAATAATAATCTTTATTGCTCATAATTATACCGCATGTCAATACATATAAGTCGCTGACTTGTGAACTATTTCGACATAATTTGACCAAACGTTATTCCAAAAATGTTTGACAGCTATCCTCTGAATAACATACTTCAAACTTTGACATACTAATTTTCAAATTTAGATCTGCCTCTTTCTTTCTCAATCTAAAACTTCACCCGAAACCTTTACTGCCTCGTATTCCTTTGCATATAATAATACTTCAGAATAAGCAACTTTATTTTCTGTTCCATATTTTTACCAAAATAACAAATTTTGTAAAGATCCAAGTTACATTGACTTTTGCAATTGATTGTAAAAATGCCTATATATATATATATATATATATATATATATATATATATATATATATATATATATATATATATATATATATATATATATATATATATATATATATATATATATATATATATATATATATATGATAAAAGTGCTATGAATTTAGCACCGCTGCCTATGTACAGCTTATTGATTGATTTACCAGATATACCGACAATGAGCGCCCGAATGATGGGTAGAGGGAATTTCCGGTAAAAAAGCAGTGTTTGTTTTAACCACCTTCAATCGTCTAGGCCGAGTACCTGCAAGAATATAAACACAGTTATATTCGCCAAGTGTTTACAATTTTTCATTGTTTGATGACGCCAGCTTGGTTAGTGAAACGATCGTCAGGTTTTAGTATATTTTCGTAGAAAAAATTCTCAAAAATTCTCTAATGGGGAGATCCCAACTTTTGAATTTTGAAAATGAGCGCGAACTAGGACCCCTAGAACCGATATCCGGGGTCAGTTTCAATTTTCATATGTTTATATATATATATATATATATATATATATATATATATATATATATATATATATATATATATATATATATATGTAAGTGACTTGGATAAGTTCGTTGTTTGAAATATGTTGTGGTGATTTGGGTTCTCCGAGTGTGTGTATATATATATATATATATATATATATATATATATATATATATATATATATATATATATATATATATGAGCTTTCTTCCATAGTTCCTCCACCTGCTGCCCCCAACAGATCTACCAGGGGAACAGAGCGATTGCACCCTTTTACTGTCCAGGTCACCGGACATAGAACATCTTATTATGCCCGCTCTTTTGTCCCGAGGACTTCCAAGTTGTGGAATTCCTTGCCGGCACATGTTTTTCCTTCTCCCCCGAACCTCCAAAGCTTCTAGTCCAGAATTAACAAGTTGCCTCTTTCCTCCTTGTCGACACCCACGGTACTATAGTATTTAGGCCGTGAGCCCTCGTGGTGTGTTGTTGAAATAAAAAATAAATAAAAAAACCTTAATTTAACATTTACCTAATAGTTTTTTATACATAAAACATTATTACATGTATAAAAATACCCACAATATTATATATATATATATATATATATATATATATATATATATATATATATATATATATATATATATATATATAGTGGACAGAAAAATAGTTCTACAACCAAAAAAATTCGATTTATTACCATGTGCCGCCAAAGTTCTGCTATTGGTCGTGACTTAGTTGGATAGTAAATAAATATCGTGTTTACATTTCCCCCGTATGATCAGTATGATCGCTTATTTCTCAAGACCGTGGTGAATTTTATTCGTTTATTGTGTTTCTTCTAATAGATTAGTGTAAAGTGTGCGTAATAAATTGGGAGACAAAGGTTTTCAACAGGCGCACTCAGATAATTTGCCAGGAATTGACTCATTTATGATGACATCATTCTTTGGTGAAAATCCAGACTTCATAAGTAAGGTATGTGTAAATACGTCAATGCTAGTTGAACACAAATTTAGCCAAGTATATCATGTACTTATTCATGTCATTTGTAATATATTTTGCTTTGAATTAAGTCAACATGACATGACAACAACATAACCTAAAATCTACCATATGTTTTTGATAGAACAGTGTTATATCAATTAACTACAGATAATTAATGGAAGCAAACCCAATAATTTGCCAACTTGTAACTATAGCATGGTTAAGGGGTTATTGTGGCATACAGCACAATGAGACTGTTGACGAAATTGCGAAGATGGCGGTGGATAGGGGAGAGAAGGCAGAATACAAAACTCCATATTCAGATTACTATAGTACGATTACAAAAAGACAGAAACAACTATGGCAAATAAATTATACATCTGACAAAGCTGGGGAAATGTATAAGCGTATTCAGCCGGAACTCCCCTCTAAACCGTGGTTTTATTATGGAAACTTCTCAAAAGAGGAAATAAAAAATATATGTCGTTTAAGAACTAATCATGCATTATGTCCAGCCTATTTGTTTAAAATTAGATTAAAAGACAGTCCACATTGTGAATGTATGAAATATGGAGATATCGAACATGTCATGTTATCATGTATATTAAGAAAGGACGAAATAGAAACATTTTCGTTAATTATCCAAAAACTTTCTGTAAATAAACCCTTTAACCTAGCTCAACTATTAACCACAAATGATATAGAAATATTTAAAGCTTTAAACAAACATATCAAAAATATGAAAATCAAAGTATAGATTAGAAACCTAGCGGCAACTTTCCGAAATTTGGAAGTAGTATTTTCTTTCTCCCAGTACTTAGCGACTTTTAATTCCATTCTTAAATTTAACACAAATAATAATAGACATACTTATATTAAGTAAAGCCTGTAAAGTGGAATTGTAATTAGTTAATAGTCAATATTACCTCTAGATAGTTAATAAGGAAAAAAAATAAAAAAAAAGAAATATAAGATTGCAACATAAAAAAAGACATAAAAAAAAGCCAAAAAAGAGAGAAATAAAAAAAGTCCTAAGAGAAATAAAAGATTGCAGCAAAAAAAAACAAAAAAAACAAAAAAAAACAAAAAAAAGCAAAAAAACCTATATAATCAAGGATGAATACTTATATTTAGAAGTAGCATAGAATAAATTTAAGTATGTATATTCATATTAAAAAGAAAAGTGTAAAGGTGATCTAACGACTTTAGGATAGGGTAGCAGAGGCGGGTCATAATGTGCTAATGGCTGATCAAAGCCACAGCCAGTAAACCAAACACACACACAACCCAATAATTTCGTTAAAATTGTAGAATATCAAAGTCAGGGAAATCGATTTTGGCATGTCAGGAAAATCAGGGCAAAGTCAAGGAAATTGATGATATGCTGTTTTTAGTGGGAACCCTGCCTATCGTTTAATTCTCTATTCAAAGATAGTATGGTTTTAAAATTTACTGTAAGAATTGTGTGTCTGTGTTTTGTTTCTTTAACGTCGGCCTATTTCCGCGACTATGGCCAATCACCGAGGCCAGGGAGCAGTTTCACCTCACTATCCTGGAAATGTTGACGAACTCCTGCCTTTCTGTAAGGAGGGTAGGGATCTTTAACGTGCACAACATCGCACGGATACGGGACTGACTACTTTACGCCCCCTCCGAAGGGCGGAACGTGCAAACATTCAAGTTGCTCAAATACAATGCCAGAACCTCGGTTGATGTTAATGTTACAGTTTGACTAAAAAAGTGAAAGGAGAACCCTGGGATCGAACCCAGTACTCTTCGGTTCAGAGGCACACGTTTTTACCTCTGAACCACCGAGGTTCTACTGTAAGAATTAACAGTGAAGAAATTTATCCGATTGACGAAGTTCGTTACAACACACTACAAAATTAATCACTAATCGCGTTTCTCGATCCTCGCCTTACCTCTCTATGCCATTTTCTTAAAAATTAAAATTCGCCAACAAAATGTAACAAATCCCTTATACGGGTGTGGTTCAAAAAATTAAACCACGCCCTATATGTTATTCAATAAAATTAGGGAAAATGTTCCCAAAGTAGGAGTCATCGAATACTGTTGTATCAAGGTGCAGGGATGTAACGTAACACTTAAGGACCTGTGTTATAAAAAGCTTTTCGTCTTACGCCACAGCTTGCTGTTTTATTTTAAATCACCTATATATGCTTGTAAACATTTACTACGCCAGGCTGTTTTTTCATAATCTGTAATCGCACTATTCTAGACAATAAAAAATGATTATTTAATTAAACTTCAGTTGTATTTTTTTAAACTTTGTACCAAGTAGCCAATAGAGTGCCCATGCTTGTTTTTATAAACTGCTCATATCACATATATCTTTGTAAAACGCCACAAAATATGATTTCATTATGAGAATTTTGTACCAAGTGTATATAAATGTAAATGCGGTTAGATTTTTTCACTTTGACCTTCTTGGTCTCACGATCGTCCAGGAATTTCATTGCGTGATTCAGATAAAAGATTAAGATATTAAAGACAGAGAGATAAATATCTATGATATGATAATCATTTATGAGCGCTGCTGCGGCTTAGTTGTTACCGGCAACTTATAATCTTGCTTTATAACATAACAACGGGTTTTTGTCCGCTGAACGGATTTCTCAGCTGCCGTTTGATGTAGTAAATGATTGAAAATTGAAGATGCATAGAAACAGACTTTTCATTGGGTAATGCGTAGGTCATCGTAAATTCTTGTTGGATATACGTTAATTTTTGTTTTGGAAACTTAAAGCGATTACATGAAATTGTTTACGAGCATTTCTTCTAATGGACAACTAAACAATAGTCATAATAATAATAAAAATTAGTATGCAAGTAACAAATAAATACGGTTATATATATATATATATATATATATATATATATATATATATATATATATATATATATATATATATATTTATATATACAGTGTGTCCACGGATTGAGTGTGGGTAAGGTATAAGTGACAAAAAAATTTCGAATTAGAATCTGATATTCTGGGAATCGCTCCTGCTTTGTCTTAAACTGAGATGTTGAGAAAATAAACAAAATCAATTAATATACAGGGTGGTTTATAACTGATGTAATTAAATGTATTAAGAGTAAACTACCTTCGTTTATGAAGATACCGCAAAAAGTTATTAACAAAAATTGTTTAGAATAAAAATTTATGACATCTCAATTTTCAAACAGATCAGCCTACTATGAATTTTTTTTAGCTGCGACTTTATTTAAATGACGTTCGACGGCTTCTGTGATTAGGTGTATTTAAAAAAATACTTGAAACTGTATTAAAAACGTATTTACCATAATTAAACTTGGGGTAGGTTTGCTTTCATCTCAACCAATAAAAAAAGTAAAGTAAACGCACAATTGGACATTCAAAGCAATAATTGGCGAATTGCATAGCTACTTGAGCTCTGCCTTGTTGTTCGTTTCCCGGGATACTACTTATTTGGAAAATTGAAACGTCAATTTTGTTTGTTACGAACGGCAAGCTTCTGCATTTAAAAATGTTAACAACAGAACAAAAAGTGTTTATTGTGCAGTGCTATGGTTTGGGTGAAGAACATTCTTATTAGGGAGTGATAAGAAAATTCCTTGAACGCTGGCCAAATTATTCGGTTTCCGCTACTGGTGTAAAAAAAGTTGTTACAAAATTTATATGCACTGGGAGTGTTTTAAATGTTAAGAAGACAAAATCCGACCTAAATGAAGAATCAATCAATTGCAGAAGCGGCTGCTAAGAAATTGGGTTTCCTCTTCCGGGCTCGCAAATACTTTTCACCAACTAATCTCTATACCTTATACACTTCACAAATAAGGCCAAACCTCGAATACTGCTCCCACATCTGGGGTGCAGCTACCGCTTCTACACTCGCTATCCTGGACTCCATTCAAAAGAGAGCTATACGTCTCATCGGTGACCCTGCCCTCACCCAAAGGCTTCCATCCCTTGCCCACCGACGTGCCGTTGGTGACCTCTCTCTCTTTTATAGATATCTGCACGGGCACTGCTCAGAGGAGCTTTCCTCCATAATTCCCCCACCTGCTGCCCCCAGCAGATCTACCAGGGGAACAGAGCGAATGCACCCTTTTACTGTCCAGGTCACCAGACATAGAACATCTTGTTATGCCCGCTCTTTTGTCCCGAGGACTTCCAAGTTGTGGAATTCCTTGCCGGCACATGTTTTTCCTTCTCCTCCGAACCTCCAAACCTTCAAGTCCAGAATTAACAAGCTGCCTCTTTCCTCCTTGTCAACACCCACGGTACGATAGTATTTAGGCTGTAAGCCCTCGTGGTGTGTTGTTGACATTAAAAAAAAAAAAAAAAAAAAAAAATGCTGCAGCTGCATTAGCTATGGGTTCTGTTGCGCGTTTTCCGAAATTATCATTAAGAAAAAGGGCATTAAAAATTGGCAATATTAGCAAATCGCATTTGCAACAAATTTATCGTACTAACAAGGTGAAACCTTTCAAAGCAAAACTTACACACTTTGGAAGAAAATGACGAGTCAAAACGATCAGATTTTTGTTTATGGTACGGCCAGCAATATGTACAAAATCACAATTTTGGCAGAAGTATTATTTTTTTGGACGAATCCACTTTCACCACTAATGGGGTGGAGAATCCAAATTATAGAGTTAATTGCAGAAGACGATGCCATACAAAAGTAAATGTGTGGTGTGCTGTTTCTAACACTGGGATAATTGGGTCATATTTTTTTGAGCGGAATATGAACCAGTACAGTTATCTGCAAATGCTGGAAAATATTCTTCAAGACCATTTGCATAACATGTCACTAGAAGATAGACAAACAGCATACTTTAAGCCGGACGGCCACCCAGCACATGCAACAGGAATCGTTCGAGAATGGTTAGATCGCGAATTTCCTGGGCGGTGGATTGGTCGATATGGGCCAATACCTTGGTCTCCCAGAAGTCCCGATCTTACCTTAATGGACTTTTATTTATGGGGCTATCTCAAACAGAAAGTCTACGCGGCTCCATTAAACCATGATCTTGATTTGTTGAAATTTAGGTTCAGAGAGGCAATTGACGGTATTCCAATTCAACATATTCAAAATGCCTACAAAGCATTTACTAAACGGGTTGAGTTATGTGTATCGGTTGGTGGCAGCACATTTGCATAATTTCTTTATTTGTCGTTGTTCGTTTTGATTTTTGCAATAAGCGTTTTATATTTTATTAATAAATTATTATTTAACATTGCATGGTTACTTATTTTGCGCACATGCATTCAGAAAACCACAGGTAAAAAGCTCCATGTTGATAAGGAAAAAATGTTAATAATTTACTTGAAAATTTAAAGTAGGCTGATCTGGCTGAAAATTGAGAGCCTCTCATAAATTTTAATTGTAAACAAGTTTTGATAATAACTTTTTGCGGTATCTGTCGTGATGCGTGTCAATTTTGGCTTTAGGATTCAAAATTTTGCTTATGAAGATATTGCGGCTTTTGCGGATTTGCAGACATTTCCTTAAATTAGCGTGAGTTGGAACCCCCCTCCCGGTCGATTTATATATATATATATATATATATATATATATATATATATATATATATATATATATATATATATATATATATATATATATATAGTGTGATGATAAAGTTTGGAACATAATTCATAAATGCTTTATTTATTTTTTCACGGAAAATTTTTTAAATTCACAAATAAGTACATATATATATATATATATATATATATATATATATATATATATATATATATATATATATATATATATATATATATATATATATATATTACCGGTAGTTAATGTCCAGTAGGTAATTTGTTGGGTTTTGAAAGATTGTTTTGAAATTCGCTACCATAACGACGCACTTGCTGCGCCCAAAGTTTTTTGATATAAAAGTAGATGTTAACACACAATAGTGGACGAATCAAGGAACATTAAAGAAATTATACTGGTTTATCAGACTATAAATAAAAACATCATTTTATTATTTGGACACGGTTGATCACAGAACGGAAAGAAAACAAGCGCTGCGAGAAGAGATGTTAATAATCAGTTCTCCGAACAAAATTACAATGAAGTGATGGTGTAGCATAGGAAGACTTATGGCTTGGGAGTGGTCCACGACCAACCGAGACCTCTCAGGAGAAGATATCTTCATTTTGTGCGGTCGCTCGCGGCTGCTCACGGGAGGTCCACGTATTCGCGCACTCATCGCTGTGATCCTTCTCATCTCTGATGGATGCACGGCTCACTTGATAGACTTTACCTTGTTGCTGAAACCACGATCTCGGATTAGAAAATTGGATGCCGCGTGTAGGTCTTATATTAATTATAACAGTTTGTTTCAAAACCGGTATATCTATTTCTGAATTCAAGAGGAAAATGAATGCGCTATATTATTGGACGTATATATGTATAATTAAGCGATTTGGCTGCGGCTTAATGCATTCACACAAATACTATGTTTTAGCGAATTTTCGTAGAAAATACCAGCAACAAATGTCTTCTCTAAAGATCACACAAAATAATAAATTAATTTTCACGAAATTTGGCATAAATGTTGCAGTAAAAGAAACTATATATATATATATATATATATATATATATATATATATATATATATATATATATATATATATATATATATGACATAATTGGTTCTCGGGTTAAACCGCGTCCAGAATTTATGAAAGCTCGACGTTTCGGCTCCTGTTTTGAAGCCATTTTCAAGGGGCAAAGGAAATAGGTAAGGACACTCTAAGGCCTCAATCTGCCTACTCCTTGGAGTGGTGTACAAGGGTGAGTAAAGGAAATATGCAAGGACACTCTAAGGCCTCAATCTGCTACTACTTAGAGTGGTGGACAAAGGTGGGTAAAGGAAATATGTAAGGAGACTCTAAGGCCTCAATCTGCCTACTCCTTAGAGTGGTGGACAAAGGTAGGTAAAGGAAATATGTAAGAACACTCTAAGGACTCAATCTGCCTATTCCTCAGAGCGGTGGACAAAGGTATGTTGGGTTGTTGTAGGTCGATTACAGGACCTCAATCTGCCTACTCCCCAACTCTCGCCGGAGATCGTCTGTGAGGTCTCAGTGTGTTCAACCCTAGGCCTCAGAGAGATCTGGCAGTTCGTTGCAAGTCTTGTCTTATATATGTCGTTCCGTCTACCTGCTTCGTTATCAGTTAAAGCAGTGGGGTCACCGCCAACTAAGTGGAAATTTCGCTATCATAACGCACTTATGCATCCGGTCTTCCTAATTAATCGATACGGACTTCAAAAGTCGCAATATCCATATATTTACAATCTACAACCATATGATTCCATAACGTCATGCACGCACGCACGACATACGTACGCACGCACGCACATACACTGTAATCTTAGTACTTCCACATCGGCAATACGTTTCGTCGGCATCGGCGACAACAATTTGAAATTTTTTTCTCGCTTAAGCGTCGTAAAAAGTATCAAAACATATAGAAAACATGATTTGGGAACAAACATTTTTTGTGTCTGTCGGTCTGTATGTCTGTCTGTTTGTAGCCACGATGACCTTAGAACGAATTGAGATATCGTCTTCAAATTTGGTATACTGTTAGCACCCCACAAACGAACGGTTCGGATTGTTTTTGGGTAAAATCGCTCCAGGGCGCAGGAGGTGAATGGGGGATGATTTGGTGAAAATTGAAATTTTTTGTTAAAACTTATGTGATACAAAGTTTTAGGGTTTGTTTACCAGAAAACATTCAATTTCATCAAACTTCTGGTATTCTGTGGTGAAATTAAATTAGGGGTTGAATGAGTGGGGGTGGAATATCCGTGACAGAAATTTCGCACACTTTTTTTTTTCTAAAACGGCGTAATGTTACTTGTTTTTTTAACAGCTAAATACTGTTTTCAAATTAAAGCTCTTTTAAAAGTAACCTTTTATACTATTTCTTTGGTCAGTGAGTCGTCCACCCCATATTTGACGCTTTGTTTTAGATTTGAATTGAAAATCGAGATTTGTCATTTGGAATAAAATATTTGGTATTTTAACTAGTACTCTATAAAAATAGCCTAATATGCTAAATCACCTGGCGCCCCAGATATAATTTAAGTGCGTAGGCTACACTATAGTTATATTTTAAGAAACACACCCTTCTCCATTGTAGCAAAACCAGTTTCTCAAGCCTCTTGGGTAAGCTAGATCGTCCGTTACAATTATAAATGTTTATCCAATTATTCTGTACATGTGTTTAAAAATTTATAGACACAAGTGTTTTGGATAAGTAAAGCTGATGTTACATACTGAGTGGTTATGAAATACGGTTGTGCTCTCTATCTGTGACCCACTAGCCCACTTCAGGGATTGTCTTAAAAAACGTTTTCGGGAGTTCTAACACGCACAACACAAAGATCAGTGGTATGTGAGCGAAAATGTCTATAAGGCCCCAAAAGGCAAATATTTTTCTAAAACCTTGCTTGCAATTGCTTTATGAAAATTGTTATAATGATTATATACAGTAACTTTGAATTAATGTACTGTGTCCGCGAGTTGACCGCATAGCAACGCTGCTCAAACCAGGTGATATTTTTGACGTTTCTGTTTGGTCTGACGTGTTTTTCGAAAGTTTAATAAATGAAGTATTTTATTGGCTATTTGAAGACAATTACTTTTGTTTAAATTGGAGCACAGTACATCCTGGTCATAATAATGAAAGATCACTACTTTTATTTCTTTGTAAGAGGATTGTAAGGATAGTCAATGGATTCTCGTAATATGTCGGCAACACAAACACGAGAATGGCAAGTTAACAAAAATTATAATAGTTTTATTCTGACGATTCTGTTATGATTTTAATGTTAAACAAAGCGTGGGATTACAAACGAACGCCCTTGCAATATAATGAAAGAAGCAATTGCGACGAGGTCATAATAAGAATTGCAGCTTTTGAAGTGTAGTTGTTCTATGCTACTGCTGCATTTCATAGGGTTCAGTTACAGAATTGTTGAAAATCTTACACTGCTTAATGCAATTACTATTGTTTCCTTCCCAAGTAATAACAGCCTTGATTATTCTTAGCTGTTATTTCCAGTTTTTGCGTTTGTCATGTTCTTTTCTAAGGAAATAGTTTAATTATCTAGTCGTTTTTAACTTAAATTTTGTTTCTATCCTTTGTTAAAACTTCTCAGGGCAACTAATACATGACATTAAATAAAATCTACGCAGCAAGTGCGTTATGGTAGTAAATTTTCATAGAAATGATCTACACATTTTATTTTATATATATATATATATATATATATATATATATATATATATATATATATATATATATATATATATATATATATATGTATGTAGGTTGATTCCAGGGGCTTGGAAAATATTTTAGGGATAGATTCAGGGAAAAATGAACACATTAAGTTACAGTTCAAAGATCAACTATTGTTGAAATAAATGAATGCAGTTAAAAAATTTATATTGATTTTTATTTTATCCATGTTCAAAAGGAAAGTTAAGAAATATGAAAATCATAAACGGTAAATATATGAAGAACATGTTCAAAAATACCACCACCGACTTCAATGCACTTGTTTGCTCTTTTAGTGAATTTTCTTAAAAAAAATTCACCAATGAGGAGATCCCGACTTTTGAATTTTGAAAAAATTTCTTCAAATGAGCGCTAATTAGCCCCCCTAGAACACATATCCGGGGTCAGTTAAATTTTTTATATGTTTATATATATATATATATATATATATATATATATATATATATATATATATATATATATATATATATATATATATATATATATATATATATATATATATATATATATATATATATATATATATATATATATATATATATATATATATATATATATATATATATATATATATATATATATATATATATGTATCACACCGATAACTCAAAAAATATTGGGCCTATTTTGATTAAATTTGGTAAATACCTTCCTTTTGCAAATGGCTTGGATAAGTTCGTTAGCCAGGAAAATCCGTCCAGGTTTTCCCGGAAAATTTTGTGTTTTCTTTCAAAAAAAATTTATATCTCCGGAATTAACAAAGTAAGGGCAACGCGGGTTTACATCCTTATAGGTAAGCTACCTACCAAAATTTAGCTTTGTAGGTCAAAAGGCAAAAAAGTTATAGGCATTTAAAGAAAAATTAATTGGGGTTTTCCACAAAACGTCAAAGTTGCGATTTAAACGTCAAAATTGGCAACATTTAGGAAAAGAACTTGAACCTAATACGGGCTATGGAAATAAAATGTCTCAAGATGAATGTTTTACAAACCCTGAAGTCTTAGTTTCAACCGTCATTGTCCTTCATTTTAATAAAATATTTCCAGAAGATTCATTTCAAATAGATCCTTTCTCTGACGCTTGGCAGTAGTCTTAGCTATAGAGTTTATCGTTTAATGGTATATAATTTTTGTAGAATTATCGTAAAAAAATCAATAAAGCTCAATATATATGTTATTATACAAGATATGAAAAAAATGTATATATTAATTATAGGGTGTTTTAAAAATTATTTCTACAATCACAGGGTGGTCTATTAGTTGTTGGTGATACAAATTTTCTTCTTTTTTTTTTAATCAAACACGCCTTATGTTATTGCATTTTTGCATTTTCCATCGAAATATAATGCATGTTTGTAGGAAAAAACATTCTGGACGCAGTAAGTGCGTTATGCTAGCGAAATTTGATCAAATGCTTAATATTTGAATAGCTCAATTTGCTATTAACCTATAAGGTTGACCAAGAAACGAGTTTTTTCGGGAACACTTTAAGTTTACTTTCGGAAATTTTTGTACATTTTCAAACAATAAAGTTATTTTGATGAAACATGGCACATTGTTTTTACTATATAGATTATACTGGTAACCAAATTTGATGCCTGCTTTCTTAAAAAAAACACACATTATTGCTATTAAAAATAGTTTTATGGAAATTCACTACCATAACGTACTTGCTGCGTCCAGAGTTTTATTGATGGTACTAATAGCATGATTAGTAGCGTCTCGATCATTTCTTATTGCAGTGGCAGCGTTTCTAATGCGATCAAGTAATACTTCCCTTGTGTCTACTCCAATGACGTACGCCAACGACGTCATCCACCCCTAAACAAAATAATCGAGTGGGTTTAGGTCTGAAGATCTTGCTGGCTAATTTGTCGAGCCCTCTTTACCAATCCAGCGTCCAGGAAAATTAGTGTTAAAAAAAATCGTATCCGTAGAGTAAAGGGAGGGGGCTCCATCATGTTGGAATTATAAGCGTTGTCGAATATTTAGAGGAACTTCCTCTAAAATTTCTGCTAAATGATCGTTTGGGAACTGTAAAGATAATTTCCCAGTAAGACGCCAATCCAACACAAACGAATCCACTGATCACGGATTAGGTCACACTAAATATTTTTACTAAATCAATGCGGAAAATTGCGTTGAAACGTAGCACGAGGGTTTTCTTTTGACCACCGTTGTTCTTTGTCAAAATTATTTATATAATCACGAATAAATACAGCGTTACCACCGATTAAAATGTATTCACTTACTGTCTGATTTTGACGAATCCATTAATAAAGTTGTACATGGACATGAAAAGGCTTTAAACCATTTTCCTTGAGTTTATTGAAAATGGCTTTCTGTGAAATTCTGAGTTGATTTGCAATCCTGCTAGTGCTCTCCTTCGGGTTTTCTTCAACAATGTTGAGAATGTTTTCTTCGGTTGGTATGTCAAGGCCTTCTCTTTCACTAAAATCCTTGCACTCGGAAAAACACCAGTTTCCTGAGCTCTGGTAAAGTATTTGAAAAAGTGTTCTATCAGGCACCCTTCGGTTATGAAATCGCCGTCGATATTCGTTAGCTACGTGAACTGAGTTTCCATTACAAAACTCATAAACGAAAATCATATCAGCATATTCCCTATGGGTGAAAATTTGAGGCACTGTAGGAATTCGTAACTAAACCAGTTAATGTTAAACGTACAGACAAGTAATTCTGACAAATCATTCAAAATTGATTTGCAGTTATTTCAAGAATGGTTGACACTAAAAACTATTGATTT
The DNA here is from genome assembly GCA_964006375.1 of Tillus elongatus. NCBI lineage: Eukaryota > Metazoa > Arthropoda > Insecta > Coleoptera > Cleridae > Tillus > Tillus elongatus. Next base: position 67,059,855 of record OZ023262.1, on the reverse strand, counting down.
TTTTCGAGATATTTTAGTCAAATGAAGAACATTAGCTGTCGAAAGAGACATTTAAGATGTTAAACATACGTCTTTGATTTCTGTTGTACAGAACCCGCAATCATTATAAAATTTTTGTATAAAAATCAACAAATTTGATATGTTAAATCATTACATTGATGTTTTTGGAAGAAAAACTATAAAATTTTTAAAGAACTTTTGTGGGGATATGCTGATCTTGTCACACCAGAAAAACTTCATCTTTATCTGTAATATTTACTAGATTTCGTTAACCACATATGTATAATATTTTGGTCTTACGCTTTTTACTGAATGTTTTGGACTTTAGTGGCTACCACATTTTTCAACGCTTATAATTCTTTTTACCTTTTAGTTATGGATCTGAATATTGGCGTAACATAGGAACAACTGGCAAATTTGGCTACAATAGATTTTTTGGTCAGATTTTCCTTGGGTAATAAATGTACTCAAGCGATTTACTAAAGGAACACGGGTGTGAAATTTACTTTTAGGTCCCCTAGAATCGATTTCCAAGGTCAGTTTCTCAAAAAGTAATCGTTGGATATAATTTGGTTTGTTATATTTATTGTAATTTTGTTAAATAAACATTATATATTATATTATTATAATAATATATATGTATAAATAATTCACGAAAAGATTGGAATGACTGTATTAGATTTAATAGATAACTACCCTTGGAGAACCCATATAACCACAACACATCTTGTTAAAGACCTGATGGTTTCACTAACAAACTTGGCGTCATCAGAGGATGAAACATTCTAGAATTCTCAGAATTTTAAGATTTAATAGAGTATAATATTACCTCAGGATAGAAACGTAATTGGAAAAAGAAGCAAAAAACTCAATAAAAGTTTTTGTTTGCTGCTTTGAATAATTATAATTATTTGTGTAGAAATATTTAGTGGAATTTAAATGCCATATAATTTATGTACAAAATTGTACATTTGATCGAGTAGACCGGTGTAAAATTTCCAGTATCAACATAAATATTTCGACTAGGAACATTTGTTTCTAAATGACACACTTTTAGTGCACATAAAAACAAAATATGTATCTAATAGTGTTTGAAAAAGGAAGCCGCCAGGCTTTAATAGGCACCTATAAAATTCAAAATATTTTTGATGTAATAAATTAAAATCTGTTTATATTAGAACCCGGTTGCCGGTACCAATGATCCTAGATATCCGTTAAACGAAATTAATTTAAATTAGGATTTATCACATTCAGTTTTAAATCATAATGCTTAGTCAAACTAATGTGTAGTTTATTTTTTACAGTAAATTTTCATTTAGAAATTTCACTAGTAGATATGTCTCTATGACGAGTCTTTTCCAAAATTTCTTCATAAATTATATATATATATATATATATATATATATATATATATATATATATATATATATATATATATATATATATATATATATATATATATATATATATATATATATGTTCAGAAAGATTTCCGCGGTCTTTAATGTGAGACATACTTGGTTCTCGGGTTAAACCGCGTCCAGAATTTATGGAAACTCGACGTTTCGGCTCCTGTTTTGGAGCCATTTTCAAGAGGTAAAGGAAATATGTAAGGACACTCTAAGGCCTCAATCTGCCTACTCCTTAGACTGGTGAAGTAGGCAGATTGAGGCCTTAGAGTGCCCCTACATATTTCCTTTACCCACATTTGTCCATCACTCTAAGGAGTAGGCAGATTGAGGCCTTAGAGTGTCCTTATATATTTCCTTTACCTCTTGAAAATGGCTCCAAAACAGGAGCCGAAACGTCGAGTTTCCATAAATTCTGGACGCGGTTTAACCCGAGAACCAAGTATGTCTCATATATATATATATATATATATATATATATATATATATATATATATATATATATATATATATATATATATATATATATATATATATATATATATATATATATTTGTATGACACAAAAATATATTAACAATTAAATTTCAACTCATTTATCATCTGTTATGCATGAGAAATGGTCCGAAATCTCGTCCTTCAATTTCTTACTCTGTTTTCTAAATGAATCTCGTACATACTACCACATTTCACTAACGAGAAGGCAAAGGAGATGCTGTTTTTTTTTTCATATGATCCAAGGTTGTGTGTGCAATCGCCATCACATTGTCCTTTATAAAACTCCAAAAGAAATAATACAGGGGGTCAAATCCGGGAAACTAACAGGCCAGTTGACCTGACCTGACCTGACCTGACCTGCTCGATTAATCCACCCGTTGTCAAATATTTCATTCAAAGGATTACAGCCCTGTATTGCATAATGGGATAAAACTCCATCTTGTTGAAACCGCATGTCTGGGTTTGTGTTTTGGTTTAATAACTATGCTAATTAATAAATCATAGTCCTACAAAAAAATTAAACCGTTTTCCAATTATCCCCTTGTAACACTTTAAAAACTCATCCTGTATATATATATATATATATATATATATATATATATATATATATATATATATATATATATATATATATATATATATATATATATATATATGTTTTTGAAAATAATATAGCTTTTTTGATGAACTTTAGTACACATGTTATTGACAAAAGCTTATGCACACACCAAAATTAAATTTCCATGTTACTACAAATAAGTTATTACAATTTGAAATAAAATCTCTACCATAACGCAAGTACTACGTTTGTACTCTTTATAACTCATATTTTTAACAGACTGCAAAAAAGAAGAAGGTTCTATGTTCGTCTGTATGTATTTTTTATGTATGCACTGATATTTTCGTCAATTGTGGACCAATTTTAAAAAAATCTTTTTGTTTGTTTGAAAGCGTATACTCCTAAGGTGGTCCCATTTTCACTAAGTTACGTTGTGATGATGGAAACTAAAGGAAATCGAAGGTAATCCTTTAATAATCTATGTAACTTAAAGTTCTACTGTAATACGCCACTTTGATTATATTATAGCAGTTTTCTCATAGCCTACTCACTATGTACGTATATTTAAACTAAAAATGTAAGAGAGGTGACCAACGGCACATCGGTGGGCAAGGGATGGCAGCCTTTGGGTGAGGGTAGGGGCACTGATGAGTACAGCTCTCTTCTGAACGAAGTCCAGGATAGCGAATGTAGAAGCGGCAGCGGTACCCCAGATGTGGGAGCAGTATTAGAGGTTTGGCCTTATTTGTGAAGTATATAAGGTATAGAGATTAGCTGGTGAAAGGTATTTGTGAGCACAGAGGAGGAAACCGAATTTCTTAGCAGCCGCTTCTGCAATTGATGTGACATGTTGGTGCCAATTGAGATTTGGATACACAGAAATGCCAACAAGTGAAAAGGACTCATTACTTTGAATAACTTGGTTGTTCATTGTGATGGGTCTAGGGCTGGTGTATCTCTTATGAGATAGAAAGCAAGACTAAGATTTGGTGGAGTTGAATTGTACAAGTTTTCTACTTCCCCAGTCTAATATTTTTTGAAGATCCACAGAGACAGAACCCTCCATCTAATTGGGCTAAAGAGACAGGCTTAGAATATTGTATATTTGAGTGGAGGGTGTTGTCATCTGAGTAACTGTGAACTGGGTTGGATGTGCTAGAGAGGAGGTCAGATCTAGGAGATTGTTAGTCATTTGGTATTTTTAACTCATAAAGTGCTAATTTGGAATAATGTACGATTACCAGAATTATCAATTTTGACGTTTCAACTTTTTTTTAATCAGAGGCTTGTAATTTCTTTGTCTTTTAACCTAGAGTTCTGAATTTAGGTACAAAGGATACTTCTTATGACAGAAACCACCCTACCAAATTTGGTTACCATAGCTTTTTAATTTTCGGAGATATGATTTTTTTTCGAAAGAAATCCCAAAATTTTCCCGGAAAACGATTTTCCTGGCTAACGAACTTATCCAAGCCATTTACAAAAGGAAGGTACTTACCAAATTTGTACAAAATCGGCCCATTATTTTTTGAGTTATCGGTGTGATAAATACACACACACACACACACACATATATATATATATATATATATATATATATATATATATATATATATATATATATATATATATATATATATATTGAAACTGACCCCGGATATGATTTTAGGGGCCCAGTTTACGCTCATTTGAAGACATTTTTTTTTCAAAATTCATAAGTCGGGATCTCATTAGTGAATTTTTTAAAGAAAGTTCACTAAAAGTCTGGATGCAGCAAGTGTGTCATGGTAGCTTATTTTTATAAATATATTTATAATGATAATAGTTTAAAGTTATAATCTTTAATTTGATAGATAGCCAAGCCTTCCTAAGAGCAGAATGTGTACTAACTTTTATATAAAAAATAACGCAATGAGCTACAAATTTGTTTTTTTACACCATAAAACCATAGAGCATCAGCTAGCTGTAACCGTTAACACACAATGTAGGTTTATTAAATAGTAAGCGGTTAGTTTTGAATAACTAGCTTAGCACGATTATTCGCGTAATCTATCTTAATTTTAGTCTGGAGTTTCTCGCAGGATTCGAATTATATATTAATTTGAGGTTATTAAGTTTTCATGAGGTAATTAACAAACTCCAGTCGTTTTACTATTTGCGGGATTTAAAATTAATATGGCCATATTAGTATAACAGACTGAGAAATATAGTACTTCATAAATTATTAACTTGTCTTAACTGCACGAGAATTTGGAAAACTTTGTTATTTCACTGTATAAAATATAGTACGATCACATATTGTACTATTTTCTCAATAATATGTGAAACCAAATATGTGATATACACCGGGTGTCGAGTTCACAGGCAGGCACGGTGCTGGTACGTATATATATATATATATATATATATATATATATATATATATATATATATATATATATATATATATACACTCGTATTGTATTTTGTTCGGGTGCAGCATCTTCTTGTAAATAAATGTTTTTAATGGTGATTTAACTTTACATCATGTAATCATCATCAAGTATAGTATTCTTTCAAAATCGTATTTATTAAACTGGACGTAATGTTATTCTGTTAGTGAGCTCTGTTGTGGATATGGAAGGCTAGATGTATTCTCACCATAATCAAAAAAACAGACCGATTTCGCCCTAATTAGAACTCGTCAGTGTGCTATACTAATTACAGCAGGAATAGAACACTACTTTAGGTTTATACTCGTTGTAATTAGTATAGCGCACTGACGATCTCTAGTAACAGCATTTCTGCGTATGATAAAAATGCATCTAGCATTACAGACATTGTCCAGCTATTAAGGAAGAAAAGGACAGGGCTGACAATTTACAAAATTGTTGGTTGGTTGTACACAGTCTCTATTAATAACATTCTGTTTATTAGAGCTGCCGTGACAAAATACTACCTGGTTCAGCACCGAAATGCAGACCTTGTCGCACATCTCACAATGTTCTAAGAGACTGGCTACCTTAGCCGTATTACTTTAGGTGTATTTCCGCTGTAATTAGTATACCGTACTAACAATCTCTAATGATAGCGAAACCGGTATGCGTTTCTTATTATGGTCAGAATGCATCTAGCCTTTTTATACCCGATCTATCCACACTCAAAACTTGATTCTTCCTAACTTTCAAATGATTTAGACACAACATTCAATCAGCTACCCCATCGACGCCTTTTCGATTATCGTTAAGACTGACAGGGGATTTGTATACAGATTTTCCTCTAGTTTCGTAGAAATTTATTTCTTCAAATGAGCCCGAACTACGACCCTTAAATCCTAGGGACAGTTATATATATATATATATATATATATATATATATATATATATATATATATATATATATATATATATATATATATATATATTTCTCATTTGAAGAAATAAATTTCTGCGAAAGTAGGGAATATCTGTATACAAATCCCCTGTCAGTCTTAACGATAATCTAAAAGGCGTCGATGGGGTAACCGATAAAATGTTGAGGAGTCTAAATCATTTGAAAGTTAGGAAGAATCAAGTTTTTAGTGCATATATATATATATATATATATATATATATATATATATATATATATATATATATATATATATATATATATATATATATATATATATATATATATATATATATATATATATATATATATATATATATATATATATATACATATACTCGTATGCGCATCACACCGATAACTTAAAAAATAATGGGCCGATTTCAATATAATTTTGGGATACCTACCGTTTGTAAGTTTCTTTGATAATTTCGCTAGCCAGGAAAATCGGACCAGTTTTTCTGGGAAGAGTTCAGGTTTTCTTTCTAAAAATTTTTTTATATCCGGAAATAATAAAGCTATCGTAACCAAATTTGGTACCCAGTTTTATATTATAAAATGTAAACGACGTACCAACATTTAGAGCCATAGGTTACAAAGAAAAAGTTATAAGTATTTAAATAAAAGAAAAACTAGTCACTGGTGATCAGAGAAATGCACAAGACCAACATATTGTCTGTTAAATAAAATCTGTTGAAGACTGTCTTTCCTTGCTGAAAAAGTTATGTAAGTATGAGAAAAATTACTTTAAAAATTGTATAGTTTTCCTATGAAAATGTCAAAGTGAGGATTTAAAACGTCAAAACTGATTATTTAACAAAGGTTCTGGGACTGATGCATGAAAATATTCAATGAGATGTCTTTAACAAAATCATAGATGTCTGTTTCAAGTGTTACTATTTTTTATTTGATAGAATATTCGCAAAAAGTCCATTTGAAATAGGCATTATTTGCTATGCTAAAACATAAATTTACGTACAAGCTCGTAACCCGTTCATTACAACAAATCTGTCCTTAGCCGAGTCGTTAGAACACGGGTATGATATCCACTAAACTCCGGAATGAGGCGGGTTCAAAACCCAATGTGTGAAATTTCTTTTTTTAATTTTTTAAAAATCTTCTCTTTGGCGTGATATGATCAGATTACGTAATGCAATGAATTTTTAGCTAATTTTTATGAAAAAATGTATCAATAACAATTTGAATTCAAATTTTAATAGCGGATCAGGTTGTTTTTGTTATTCTAACTTGACTGAGCCATTACATACTTAATACGGCCGTAGATACTTTGTCAAATGCTTGTTTTCTTCTTCGCAACCGGTCTCGCTGTTTACAGCATCGCCAGGCAAAAGTAAAATTTCTATGTGGACCCCCAGAAGTATTTAGATCAGATTGTATAAATTTAAATTTATTTCATTAGCGAATTTCCATATACAAAATGTTCTTGTAATAGAAAATGTTCTTACAAACTGTTTAGCAAAATTCCTTGAAAGTAAAAATTGCGATGTTAGTGTAGTTGATCTTATCTTGTTTGTTTTTTCAAAAATAATGGCATTTTGATTGATTGTGCAATAATCCACATGATTCGAATTTTTTCATGAAAGAAAATTTAGCCAAAGATTGGTGGAATAATTTGTAACTAAATTCGTGCAAAATAATGCTTTAATGAATTTTCATGCACAAAGATTATTTTAGGAAATTTTTAACCAATTTTTTATTTAATTTTCATAGAAATTTTTTTCCCTTAATTTTACTAGATAATTTGGCTTACTTTTTTTCTTAAAATTTCGTTGGAAACAATATTTTATATAGAAAAACGTCTGGACGCAGCAAATCCGCTATGGTAGCGAATTTTCGTAAAAATGTTTTTAATGTCAAATATGTCTTGTGTTTACAAGGACATTTGTTTGACAGTATAACCTATATAGCACAATGTACCATATTTCATTAAAATAGCTTTGTTGTTTCAAAAAGTAGAAACATTTTCTTAAAATAAACTTTAAAAGTTCCAGAAAAACTGGTCCGATTTTCCTGGCCAACGAACCTCTTTAAGCTAATTACACACTTGACAAGATATAATTATTCACAAACAGCTTTAGGACCAAAATTGAAAAAATAATTATGATAATTTCTTTCACATAAATTGTCCTCAGTAATGTTACACTAAATTATATTTTTCACAAAAATTCGACAACTTTTTTTTACAATAACTTACTAAACATTTATTATTCATTACCAACATATCACAAAAATGTTACAAAACATGATTTCTATGGAAACAGTAAAAACATTTCTGCGAAAACATCTCAAATTCAGCCACTAGTTGAGAGTGCCTGTATACGGCAGATCGATTTTTTTGACGAGTAATACAAAGAAAAACTCTCTGAATGCGTCATTTCCATGGGACTCCGCTATGTATTGATAAAAACGCCATATCACAATTTGTGATATTTGTTTAAAATATGTGCCAAAAACGTGAAAAGTTGCAAAACAATTGAAATCACTCAAAAACGATGAACGATATCAATTGTTTTTCCTTACACACATGCATTATAATTTGATGGAAAACACAAAAATGCAATAACATAAGGGGTGTTCTATTACAAAAATAAAGCGTATATCACCAATGACTTATGGGCCATCCTGTAATTGTCAAAATAGGTATAAGATGCAGCTCAAGACACCCTATAATTAACGTATATACATTTTCTTCATATCTTGTATAATAACGGATATATTGAACTTTACCGTAGAAATGCGTCACCCTGTATATGTGTCAACAGGCAAAAACTGAAACTGACCCCGTATATGGGTTTTAGGTGTTCTAGTTCGCGCTCATTTGAAGAAAACTTTTAAAAATTCATAAGTCGCGGTCTTCCTATTAACGATTTTTTTCTACGAAAATTTGCTAGACTATAGACTATTAAACGATAAACTCTATAGCGGAAACTCCTACCGAAGCATCAGAAAGAGGGCCTATTGAAATGGATTTTCCGAAAATATTTTAGTAAAATGAAGGACAAGTGATGGTTGAAGCTGAAAGTTAAGGCTTTGTGAAACACACTTATTATGACATTTTTTTGACATAATCCGTATTTGCTTCAAATTCGTTGTCTGAAAATTGCAAATTTTGACGTTTCATATCGCGACTTTGAGGTTTCAAAAAGAAAAATTATAAAATCTTCCAAAAAAATTTTTTGCTGCTTCTTGACCTTTTTGCGCCAAGAAAACTTAACCGTTGCATGTAATATTCAATTGGTTTTGTTAATCACACAAAATGTTTTGTTCTTGTGCTTTCCTCTGATCACCAGTGGTACTCAAACTTTTTTCTTTAAATGCCTATAACTTTGTTTTCTTTTAACTTAGAGATCTGAATTTTGGTGTGTAGGGTAAGTTTGATAGTAGAAACGTATACGTCAAATTTGTTGTCATAGCTCTGTTATTTTCGGAGATAAAAAATTTTTCCCGGAAAAACTGGTCTGTTTTTCCTGGATAACGAACTTATCCAAGCCACTTATAAATGGAAGGCACCAAATTTCATCAAAATCGGCCCATTATTTTTTGAGTTATCGGTTGGATATATATATATATATATATATATATATATATATATATATATATATATATATATATATATATATATATATATACGAAAATTCACCAGCATAACGCCCTTTCTGCAACCAGACTTTTTTCTATGTGCATTTTTTTACGGAATATTACAACATGTGACTTGTGAAGAGAAAGCGGGGCAAACTTACACGATTACCGTCCTGTATTCATCTGTAGGTGTGGTTTTATCAACTCAGTGGGTCATTTGTCCCGTACTATTATTTAATTATGTACTAAGAACCAAACATTAGTGGAAAGTGTAATACTGGTCCTGACTATCGTTGTAAATATTTCAAATGGCCAGATAAAAACCTAAATTGAATTGATTTTCTTCTTCTCAGCATGGAGAGCACACCAGACAGCATTTGGGATGCAGGTGTAACTTTTTAACCGAATCTATTCAATGCATATAAAACAGCAGTTGAACAAGTTTATTGGTATTGTAGCCCCGTTCAGTTTAATGTTTACTGTTAGGTCAGATACGTGTAACATATTACATTACAAGAAGGGAGGTCGAACCCGGAATAGTTTTTTCTACTTTAAGGCTGGGGGATCTCGCCGCATCTCCATAAAACATAGGTGGTCATTATCGCACTGTAAGACAAACAAAACTTTGTGAGTGGCTTTCTCTTTATTTCTGGGCATTTTTGTGTAACGGAAAAAGGGAATTATTTGTTCTTTAAAATAAAATTGTCAAACTTCTATGAAATATGCCAGTATAATTTAACCAGATTGACACTTAAAATGTAACACGTAAGTTAGGGCGTTAATTTTTTAAAATGTTTATTGATATAACCGCATTAAACTTCAACGCGAGTACAGCAACGGCGTTTAAGTGCCCTTATAGTATTCAATATTCAGACAAAACGTTTTCTTTAACGGCGCCTGCTCAGTTGGGTTAGTTGTTAGAGATGTGGTTCCACAGGGGTCTGCACTAGGTCCAGTCTTGTTTTTAATTTATATCACAGACAAATTATAAACAATATAACACGTAATTGGAATACTTGAGGAACGTAGCTAAATATAACGCATAGTCCGTTTGCCTAGTAGACAAAATAATTAATAAACAAAAAATAAAGAAAATGTTAGCGGAATCTATGATCCTTAGAAAAGAGGAGGCAGACGACAACGTCTGTTTGCCACTTAAACTGCAAATTGTGAAAGGTCTCAATGGCATTTCTATGAAAGCCATTTTACGGGTAACATTTTCTACGTTGCAAGGATTTTAAATTTTAATATGTTAGTAGACTAAAAGGTCTATTAAAACTAGAGACAGAGAACAGTTACCACAACCGAGATATGTTACGATAGATAAGCCATCGTTGCTCAGCATATTTGGGATAATACTAAAAAGCATAACCTAGTGATGTGTGTGGTGCTCTGTGATTCCTAACTGGGTCTATGTGGGGCTGTAACTCATTGTGTAAACATTCTTTTCATACTACACCTCCGTTTTCACTCTTCTTCGAACTGAAATACTCGTTTATCATCGCCCGTCAGGCCTTTGTGAATCATTATATAATGACAACTGGTAACACTTAGCTGCCATTTAACGCATCGAACCACTGGCAGCCCAAGAAACATTTAAAGTGAAATTGACGTAAAATCGTCCTCACAATAGGTCAGCGACCAAATCACCACAGGTCATTTTCAAGTAAAATTTAAGTGTATTTTACCAATGTGGGGAATAAACTAAAAGTAATAGGGAAGTCGATAAAAGGTCCAGCAAGGCATTTCGACCGACGCGTTTTAGTTATACTTAGGGCATTTTCATTCTATATTGGGCCAATGGGCGTAATTTATTGGTAAATACGTCCAACGTTTTACTTGAATCCGACATCTGGGCGCAAGTGTGAAATTCTTAACAACGAACTGTGCATGTGATATTTTTCTGTGGGATTTGTGGTTATGTATATATTCACGAACAGTAGATATTAGCAACTAGATATGCCCATCTTTGTTAAAAAATGACAACATGTTGAATGATCAAAGAAGATACTGTAAATATTTGTATCAGTGATAAAGGTAATTCGCACTCTATAAAGGAAAAATCCACTGCGGTTATGTTTTTTTCTGTCAACATAATTATGATACTTTGATATAATTCAAGCGCCCCTGTAAAAAGTAAATTTAGTTAAAATGAAAAACGATTCAAAATTCTTGAAATTCTGATTTTGAGGATTGGTGATGTAAACAAGACGAAACTATCCAACCAACCCTCATTGTATACAAGCATAATTTTATGTTTTTTTTTCGAGTTAAAATTTAATTACACTAGATTCAACAAAAAATGGTTTTTAGTTTTGCAATAAAATCAAGATGGATACCGCAAGCATAGATCAACATGGTTGCCGTTGTAACATTATTGACCTGAAGGTTAATTTTGCTCTACTTTTTTTACCTATAAGTCACAAATTAACAAAACTGTGAAGGCATTTGGTCCTATTATGGGAATTTCAACTATATGGTAAACGAATTTAGTTTAAACTTATTAGTAATCATACATTTTTACTAATTGAAATATATATATATATATATATATATATATATATATATATATATATATATATATATATATATAACGTGCACACCGGAGAGACATATAGGAATGATTATATATCGTTTTTTATCTTTGATTTCATAATATATTATAGACCTCCATAGACCAAAAATAAGGAAATAACCATATAACAGCTGATCGTGGTGCCAGTGCGTCATTCCATTGGCATGAAAAGGGATGTATTAGATTAAAGGTGTAAACGTGCTGATTTCAAATCAGCAATTTTTCTTCCATGTAGCAGTAGCCTAAGAAGTTGTCATGCGTTTTTAGGATTTACACACAGACTCTTGACTGAAGAATAAAATTTTTATGAATTAAGTTCATCAACTGAAACACCCTCAACATTCACAAATTGATTTTACTGCTATACACTTTGAAGATTGAGGACATTTTTATTTGAAGTCAGATTTTATGGGTATCTTCAACTTTGATGTAGGCAATTTGACTTGAAAGACCACCCCTGCAGTAATTATGACCATATGCCCAATCAGAGAGTCATTTTAGGTTACCTTAGTGCCCAAAATATTTTCTGTGTTGTATTGCAGTTAGATTGGTATTCTATATATGTAATCTGAACTTCATAAGAAGACCTTCAATTTACTATACAATAGAGACGTATTGCAAGCTAATATTAAGTAATAAATTACCTTAAAAAGGTATGTTAGGTATCTGGACTTAGTAGTCCGTCTTCCGTCCAATTTAGGGAACACGTCGACCTAAAAATTACCAACAGTGGAATTGAAACTCAAAATTATATTTAAGTATATTTATAGGTAAAACTGAACCAAACTTTTCCCAAGTTAGCTACTTCTAAATTCTGACTTTGAAGTAATCTTAATAGTCAAAAAATTGGCTAATTAGCAGCTGCATTCTCAAATTTGTAGTGATTATGACAATCAAGTTGGTTAATTATAACTAAATTACAACCTGGTTAGGTTATTTGGACTCGAGTGTTGGGTAACATGCCTGAATTTGTTGCTTGGGAGGTGAGCGGATATAACAAACAAAAATCTGCCCCTTTAATCAATCTTCGCTTTTCGTTCGCTTTTCGTTCCGCTTTTCGCTAGGCCTTGGCCTCTCTATGTCAAGATACACGCCTCGGTGACAATACACCTCAGGGCGACCTCAAGGTTCTCGTCTTTTCGTTTTTTTTTCCGCTTCATATTAGCAGAACAATTCTGCCCCTAGCCCTACAGGCTGTCTGGCTGTCCTTTGTGTTAGCAGAAAATATTGTCCTTACACTGTTTTTAAATGCATCTGTCTACTAGCAGGTGGTCAGATGTAACAATTAGTCTGCCAAAGTTAAATTTCCGAAATTAAAACAGGATTAAGAGGAATTAGCTTTTCAGCCAATGGTTCTAAAAATTTAATAAGTCAATGGCTTAAACGCCATTTCTCTTCTTTATATTCATTCTATGCCTTTCTCACAGCAAGTTTTTAGTCTGTCATCTCTCAGTTGGCATTCCTGGCCCATACCTATGTCATGGCAGAAAAGTCAGCCAGCAAGCAACAGGTTGCCATGAACCGCATGTGTTACATGATATTTTTCATTGCAAGTTTTAAATGTTTTATTGGTGTGACCATGTAGCCAAGGTTTTATACTGTTGTCATGTGTGTACTATGTGTTTGTTGTGCGTGAAGTATCAAAAATCGCTGAGATGTCTCTCACTGTCTCTGTGTGTTCCCTTACTGGCTGCTTCTCATACTTTGTTCAGCTTTCCGTAGGTAATTCTAAGTTAACTTTGGATTGTATATCATATCTGTAAGTCTCTCTAGACTCCTGATGAAGTACCAAAGAAAGTGCGAAATACAGAGCATGTTTTAGCAAAGAACTGGCGTTTTAGCGAATTTTCATTGAGAAAAATTCGCTAATAGAGAGGTCACGATGAAAATCTTTTGAAAAAATGTCTTCAGATGAGCGCTAATTTGGGGTACTAGAACCGAAAACTATATATATATATATATATATATATATATATATATATATATATATATATATATATATATATATATATATATATGTATATATATATATATATATCTGTAAGTAACTGGAATGAGACTTTACGTGTGGCTAGAAATAGTGCAAATAAACCTATGTTGTGAATTTTAAGTCATTTGGTACACAATATTTAGAGTTTTTTCCAAATAAAAAATAAAACCCCAAAGACATGCATTGAAACGGCTTGGTGGTTAAAGTCCAATGCTCGACAGACTAGTTAACTGTCACACGTAGATTGATTTATACAACAGGTATAACCCATACATCAACGGTAACCAAAGTAAATATATACCAAGCATAAAACATACTACCCCAACCAACAATCGTGAAATCTCGGCCGCAATTATGGAAAATGACATGAAATAAAAATTTTTTTAAGTGATTGTTCTTTAACTGGGGGATTCAATCAATTATTAACATACACTACATTTGTAGCTTTATTAACGGCCCCAAATACAATTTCAACGCAGCCTAGATATATTATGTTATCGCATAATATAGGAGAAATGTAAACAAAATCAAGCCAAGTCTCTATAAAAATGATTCTAAAATAGTTTCTTTTATCTTGAAACTTAAACATAAGACCGAAACAGTCATGGGATTTGTTTGAAAGGCAATTCTACTAATTCTGTAATTAATTTTTATGTATATTTTGAATATAAAATCCCGGGCATGAAGCCGATGTAGAGTATCACGCAAATAAAATGTTAGTTGACTTTTGCCTAGATGGCGCAAGGGGATCGCGCTTGCCTCCTAAGTAGCAGGTTACGCGATCGAATCCAGCTCGATGAATGTATGTTTTTCGTTTGTTTTATTTTGAAATTTGGAGAAACAATAGTGCACAGATTATATACGTTTTGAGAGATATCGATGGGAACACCTTCGAAATAATTCTTCAAATCTGCGCGTACTAGGACCTCTAAAATTGATCTTCAAGGTCTGTGTAAGTTTAAAGTATTAACTTTACTTATATGCGGTACAATAATTGTGTACAATTCTTATGAAAATTCGCTACTATGATGCACTTGCTGCGTCCCGAAAGTCTTTTTAATGCGCATAGATTTCTGAGGTCGATAGCTCTTATTGAGACATTATGTTTATATATATATATATATATATATATATATATATATATATATATATATATATATAAATAAATAACAGTAATCTATTTACTAGGTACTGCATTTTTAACAAAAATACTGATATACATAAATACTAGCATAAATAAATCAATTGGAATAGTAAATAGGACAAGGTTTAATTTTGACGTTTTGGCTAAGGTAAATTTGGATAAATCGCAATATCTGAAAAGGCAATAATCTACTCCTGCTTTATATTCAAATAATTTGAACCACGGTGTATCATAATATTTGGAATCGTTAAATAACATAAAATGTCAGACAATAAGTCAAAATTTTCTGTTAAACGCACTATAAATAAAGTTTCTAAACAGAGTATCTGCAAAGTCGCTACGGCCTAAATGTAAATAAGTCTGTAGCGAGGAGAATTTTAAAAGTTGCGTGCTAATTTATCATCCAGCTTACAGAATATTATGAAAGGTTGTGCTCCAGTCTGTAACTAAAGATAAATATAGTTCATCTAGAACCAGATGTACGGCAGTTAACATCAACCGGGAGAACTTTTTGATATATAGAATCCGCGGGAATGCTGGCTGGCTTTACCCCCTCAAAGTATAGAAATTTCTACTTCAAGAATTACTAATTGCTTTGTTCTCTACAAAGTTTCGCAATTTGCTGTCTTCTTTGTATCCTTTCCATAGTTCCTAG
The DNA here is from genome assembly GCA_964006375.1 of Tillus elongatus. Taxonomy (NCBI): domain Eukaryota; kingdom Metazoa; phylum Arthropoda; class Insecta; order Coleoptera; family Cleridae; genus Tillus; species Tillus elongatus. Next base: position 67,044,056 of record OZ023262.1, on the reverse strand, counting down.
GAATTGGCAGACGCGACTTTAAAACTCTTCACTTATGGTGTCTTCGGATACGTTACTTCGTATTATGATCATACCGGAAATGTACAGATCAATTAGTAACTTGGTCTTGAGATTGAACGTGTATTTTTCTGTTTATTGTTTACATCATTCCTCTTTGGTGTCAGTGTATTGTGTTACTTGCAGGAAGTATATCAATGACAATAAAAAACTGCAGAATCGGCGCAGGCACTGTTATTTCCTTTTTAACACCACAGTGTAGTGGACCAACTCCACACCTTGAAGTCTTACTCATATATAGGCAGGGGGGCCCACCCATAACTAATCAGAAGCCAGCTATTCCACATTAGAGTAAAAAAATCCAGACGCAGCCTTATGGTAGTGAATTTTCATTAAAATGTTTTAAAAGCAAATATGTATTACTTCCACATCGTCACAACGTGTGGAAGTATCGCATCGGCGACAAAAATTTCAAAATTATTTTTTCGCTTAAACTTCGTAAACATTGTCAAAACATATAGAAAACATGATTTGGCAACGAAATTTTTTTGTCTGTCGATCTGTATGTCTTGTCTGTTAGTAGCCACGATAACTTTAGAACAAATTGAGATGTCGTCTTCAAATTTGGTACACAGTTAGCACCCGACAAACGAACGGTTCGAATTGTTTTTGGGTAAAATCGCACTAGGGATTAGGGGATGAATGGGGGGTGATTTGCTGAAAATTGAGTTTTTTTCGTTATAACTTTAGTAATATAACGTTCTAGCGTTTGTTTATTAGAAAACTTTCAATTTCATCAAACATCTGGTATTGTGTGCTGAAATTAAATTAGGGGTTGAATGTGTGGGGTGGAATATCGTGGACAGAAATTTCAATTATTTTTTTTTAGCTAAAACGGCTTTAAAAGTCTCAAAACATATAGAAAACTAGATTCTGGAACGAATTTTTTTGTCTGTCGGTCCACCGGTTTGTCGGCCTGTACGCCTGTCTGTTAGTAGACGCAATAACTTTTAAACGAATTGAAATACAATCTACAAATTTGTTATCTAGTTAGCACCCGACATAAGAATGCTTCGACTTGCTATTAGGTAAGATCGCTTTAGGGGGTAGTGGATAAATGGGGGATGATCTGGAAAAATTGACATTTTTCGTTAAAGCTGGAGCAATCTAACGTTTCACAAGTTTATGGGACAGGAATACAAATATTTTCTTCGTGCTCAAGTCATGGACCCTGAATTAATTTCATTATGATGTCTTTCTGAGGAGAGTAGATTATCAGCGATGTGGAACTCTTCAATTTTCAGCACTATTTTTTAATGTGCATCTAATTTGGTTACCGGTATAACAATGTACCATATTTCATCAAAACAACTTTATAGTTTGAAAAAGAAGAAACATTTTCCGAAAATAAACAAAATATTGCCGAAAAAACTGGTGCAATTTTCTTGGCCAACGAACCACTTCAAGCTGTTTACCCACCTGCCAAGGTATAATTACGCCCAAAAAACTTCAAAAAACAATTTTCTGCAAACAATTTTTTTCACGAAAATCCGAAAACATTTTGTCTAGAATAACTTATTAAAGATGTATCATTAATTAGGAAAAGTTTACAAAAGTCTGACAAAAATGATTTTTATGGAAACACCAACAAAATTCCTACGAAAACTGATCAAATATTTTTTACACAAAAATTGGCTTAGAGAATACATAAAATTCAAATTGTATACCTAATCTGCAATTAAACGTAAAAAAAAGACAATGTAATTTTTTTTAACTTTTCACTGAAATTTGTACCAGTGGAAGTGCACAAAAATATAACTGAAAAAAATACTCATATTTTCATGTCACAAAGCTGTCAGAAATAAGAACATTACTTAAGTCTGTCACTTTAAAGTTTCATTAGTGACATTTGTGTAAACTCTTTATCAACTATACTCCGAAAATGTAATCATAGATAATCCTATCAAATTAATGATTTCTTAACGTTTTTGTACCAAAGTAAATTTAAATATTTTAACATCTGCTCTGTGAGAATACAACCTGTTTCTTTCAGATCTTTTCGATTATGAACTCTTCTCCTCTATTTGTTGGTTACTACCATTATTATATTAAAGTGAATCCACCAATCAGAGATCGAGATTTTTCTCCAAAATTCCCTCAAAAACTCGGAAGCGTTAAACAAATTATTTTGGTAGCTGGATCCTAAAATTTATATATATTTTACTAAACTTACTAATTTTAGATAATTTTTCAATAAAATTATCCAGTTAAAATGCAAACCAGAGACATTTAATACGATATAAGAAAAGAGAATTCAAAAACTCGGAAACGTCAAATAAATTATTTTGACACCTTGGATCCTAATATATATATATATATATATATATATATATATATATATATATATATATATATATATATATATATATATATATATATATATATATATATATATATATATATGTATCACACCGATAACTCAAAAAATAATAGGCCGATTTTAATAAAATTTGGCATGTACCTTCCTTTTGTAAATGGCTTTGCCAAGTTCGTTAGTCAGGAAAATCTAATGAGGTTTTTTGGGAAAATTTTGAGTTTTCATTCGAAAAAATTCTTATCTCAAAAAGTAATAAGCTAATTTTAATAAAATTTGGCATGTATCTTCCTTTTGTAAATGGCTTTGACAAGCTTGTTACTCAGGAAAATCGGACGAGGTTTTCCGGAAAAATTTTGAGTTTTCATTAGAAAAAAATTTTTATCTCAAAGAATAGTGGGCAGATTTTGATATAATTTGGCATGTACCTTCCTTTTGTAAATGGCTTTGATAAGTTCGTTAATCAGAAAAATCGGACGACTATACGCCAAAATTTAGATTTCTATGTTACAAGAAAAAAAGTTATAATAAAATATTTTGTGCCAGATCATTTCTATGAAAATTCACTACCATAACGCACTTGCTGCGTCCAGGCTTTTTTATATTCTAATTATGAAAATTAATATGACTGTGTCTTGGATTTCTTAATTATTCAATGTTTCTAACATCTTTCCAAATTCTATTTAGCTCAAAAAAATTCCTTGTAAAATCATTTGTCTTTTAGTGCATTTTAATCTTAACTTAACAACCTATTACATAACCTAATTAATTTCATTCACACATGTTCAATACACTTTATTTATTAGGTTTGCCTTAGTTAAATTGTTGCAGACATATTCTTTGCATTAATTTTTCAAACAATTTACATCTTTTACATCTCTTGCATTTTAACAACTCTCTTTATGTCTACATTGTTTTATTTTTCTTTTACACTTAAAGCACATCCTATGCTGGTTCTTTCTTTTTAATGATATTTCATTTTCCCAGAATTATTATTATCTAAACTATTCTTTAAAAATTTCTGTTTATATTTAAATCTCAAATTTCCAATAACCTATCTGTTTGTTGATTATATCTGACTATTTCTTTGACACCAGCTTTAATTATAAATGGATGCATTAACCCCCTTTATGCACAAGATGTGGAGAAATTTTCCATGTATCTTTTTTATATAAACCTTTTCGGAGAATTATCGATCAGTAAGTGATAAATGGTGTTTTTATTGATAGGTATGTTGTGCTTGAATCCAAACTTGGTAATTGCTTTGAAATAATGTCAAAAATTACTTTGTAACAAATTTTCGGGAAAATATTTAAAATTAGCTCGAATTTGAATTTGAGCCCCTGTAACTCAGATCTGAAGCTAGTTTTAGACTTTTTATGTTTATATATGCATATATATATATATATATATATATATATATATATATATATATATATATATATATATATATATACATATATATATATATATATATATATATATATATATATATATATATATATATATATATATATAGGGTGACATATGGGAAATGGGCGTTTTTCAAATTGAAGTATACTCAGTTGATTTTGATTAAATAATTAAACAATTATTTTATTTTATATATCGAAAGACTCCTAAAGAAAAGCTAATATTTTCTTTAATTGTTAGAGAAAAATTCATGTTATCGAAAAACTTCCGTCAATGTTATACTTAGAAAAAGCTACCGCGCTGTTTTAAAAGAATATAATTTGTAAAACTCCCGACTCGCTTATAGAACCAGTAAGAGAATATTCAAACATTTTATAGCGTTTCTACACAATGGAGCGAACGTTCAAATACTTATACTATTTATCTAACTTCTTACAAATAATATAGCATCATCATCCAGTAAGTGCACTAGAAATACAACGAAGCATCAGTTCCTCTGCAATTCCACGAGCGGAGCCGTCATTTTTACTTCTTTATGATATAGCTTCTTGAATTTGGAGAGTATTATGTTAGCGGTACTTGTGCAAGTTTCTTAGTGAAGTCCATTCCCTTAGTTGAAATTTATGGGCGCTTGTGTACCATATACGTGTTCACAAAAGCCATCACAGTGGCTAAAATGGATCCACTAGCCACCTTTCTACCTTCACTACATCATTTTAACAGGTTCTTGCAATTGGGGATTAAAACACCACTATACATCTCCAAGTTAGGTGCTACACAAAAGACACGCAGGTATGCGCGTATGCAACGTAGCCATATCAGTATTTTCGCGTTGGTTCTTGCGAAAATCAGACGAAATTGGAATACTATTACAATACGGTACACTATAGTACGAATTTAATGAAAGTAGTCACGTAGCAAGGGCTTTATGGTAAAAAATCTTGTTATGTCTAAAAAAATAAAGTTTTCTTGATGTTAAGAGTTAAAAAAAGTCCGGATACAGCAAGTACGTTATAATAGCGAATTTCCCCTGAATTTTTTTACGAAAATTATATCTATACAGGCTGTTCAAAGTTAAGTTTTCACCATTGCTAACTTTGTTACTATTGGAGCTACGTGATCAGTTGCATTAGCAAACTTGTGTATTTTTGGCGCCGATTAGGATGATCTAAACTAATTTTTTTTTTGGAGATATTGACATAAACATGATTTTTTCTAACAGAATACCTTGTATATCTTGTCAGAATTCAATAGAGAATATAATTCTGGACAAATAACTTGTTCTCCCCAAGGGTCCTAAAGTCGAAAATAAAGGAGATATCGTCAAATTAAAAAATTAAATTAGGTAGTCCTGAATTGGAAATAAAACGTTTACACGGTTAGGACAGATTAAAACAAACGAGCATCAAGGTCTATTAATATGTCAGAAACAAGCGAATAAAATGAACTAAATAAATATTTAAATTAAACAACATTGGAATGAAAACCACAATAACTAAAAATTGAGTTCACAAGAATAATTACTAAGCTTAGAGTAAGTGTTTGAAGAATTCTCCTTGTACCACAATGTATTCTTAAGTACGTCTGTGAACGCTCATACATACTAGCTTTTAAAATTGTTCTTGCACCAATTCTATGTACAACGGTAGTAGTCGCGTTCTAAAGTAATTTTAAGACTTTCGTATCTGCTTTTATACACAATATCCTTGATATAGCTCCAGACGCAAAAGTTGAAAGGTGGTAGGTGTGGTAAGCGCGGTGGCCATCGGATGGGACCACTGGTTCCAATCCACCTATTAGGAAACCAAACAGCTCAGTTAAATTTTGAACATTATAAGCCTGCGCTCCATCTTGCTGCATGTACATACTCCCCTGCTAGGCAGGTTATTGACATTTGGACGATCGTCCAGTACGAGCATAATTAATTCCATATATCGCTCGGCTGTCAGGTTGCCCTGAGAAAATTATATATATATATATATATATATATATATATATATATATATATATATATATATATATATATATATATATATACAGGTGTTTCAAAAATGATGGTCTATGTTACAGGTGCACATTCAGCACAAAATAATAAGACTATTTTTTCATATAAACATGTGTCCGCAAATGCTTAGTTTTTTAATTACAGCGTGTTATTTGTTTTTGTCAGTTTTTAACGAATAAGTCCGAGTCAAATTAAAATTTCGGCGTGAAAGTTGGCATGCGGGGGTTTTTTAGTGCCGTCTGCATAAACCACAGGTTATGTCATATGTCAAGAGGTACATTTTCTAATAAACTATTTAGTTGGTTTTGCAGGAATTCAACATAAGTTGTAGCATTAAGTCTGTGAGGTAAAAAAATTGGTCTTATCAAATTACACCCTACAATTCTAGCCCAAATATTTAAGGAAAATTGCTGTTGATGATGCCTTACAAAAACTGCGTGGGGATTTTCGTCAGCCCAAATATGGCTGTTACGAAAATTGACGATCCCGTCGCGCCTAAATCCAGACTCGTCAGTGAACAATAGACAATCCAACAAGTTCTCTACATTATTATGTTAAAGAAACCACTGGCAAAATTGTAGGCGAGGTATAAAATCTCTTTCAGGCGATAGTGCCTGCACACGTTGGATGTGATATGGGTGCAATTGTTGCTCGTAAAGAACTCGCCATATCGTTGCATTGAATCCTCCCAGATGATTGGCCATTTTCATAGTACTTATTTTTGGATTTTGTTCAATTTCATCCAGAACAGCCTCTTAAAAATCAGGATTTCGTGCACTTCGTGGTCTGCCTCGATCAGCAGTAACTTTATTAAGGGTAACTGGTATAAAATATATATTCGAAAGAGACATATCGTTGTATTAGATAATGTAAGTATGTACCTGTTTCTCGCAGACGGATGTCAATCCGTTGAAACATCCTTCTGTCTGGAATTCTCCGATTTGGGAAGGCTATTCATACAGTCGTTTCGCCTCATAACAGTTACAAAAAGCCCGTGAATACATAACATGCATGTCTGTTAGTTCATTTTTGGTAAAGACTTCCATATTTAATTAGAAAAATTACGGACAATACAATTAATTACTTAAAAATAATGAGTAGTCTCAAACGTAAAAGTCAAATGTAGTATATGTCACGACAAAAACGCAAAAGTCAAGTCCCGTAACGATGGAAACCACTTTGTTAAATGGTTTGTTCAAAGTTTGTTATGGCTTCTTATTTTATCTTCATGATTGTGTCTTGTCAGTTCTTTTTTCTGGTAAGATTTTAATTTTTAACTAATGAATAGGAAAATTAAGTTTATACATACTGATAGCAATTAAAAGGTGAAAAATGCATTCCTATGATTTGTCGCAGAAATAATTTTTGAGCGACATTGACATACACAAATTGAAATATCTCGAAAATTGTGTGTCTGAGAGATTTAAATCAAATATAATTTTTTTGCTTACAATTGATAAGGGCGGCAATGTAGCTATACGGTAGGTCGATATTACTGGGTGTCAAAAAATTATAGTCAATTGAATGCAAGCCATGTCTTACAGGTTTAAATTTCTTGCCCTCGAAAACCCCCACATGCCAATTTTCGCGTCAGGATTTTAATTTGATTCAGACTTATTCGTGAAAAACTTGACGAAAACAAGCAACTTTAACACGCTGTAATTAAAAAACTCAGCATTTGCGAACCCATGTTTATATGAAAAAATAGTCTTATTTTTGTGCTGAATGTGCGCCTGTAACATAGACCATCATTTTTGAAACACCCTATATATATATATATATATATATATATATATATATATATATATATATATATATATATATATATATATATAGGCGTTTGGCGAGTCGCGTTCTACAAGGTTATGTTTTCTAGTCCGAATTAGAAGTTGAAAATTTGGGTTTGGCCAAAAGCGGTTATGGGGAATCTAGTGACATTACATGTAAGTACGTGGCGCTTTCCGTTAAGCCGGAACTTTAGCTTAAATTATATACCTATAAATTTTTGCATTTATAGATTAGGCATACAAAAATATACATGCTGTTCCATTTAAAATCACGAAGTGCATGGTACTTCCGGTTTAACCGGAAGCGACATGTAATTCAATGTAATTTCACTGGATACCTCATAAGAGCTTATGGCCAACCCCAAATTTTTTCTTTAGATTTCGGACTAGAAGGTCGTAAACTTCTAATGAACGCGACTCGCCAAGCACCTGTATATATATATATATATATATATATATATATATATATATATATATATATATATATATATATATATATATATATATATATATATATATATATACGTGCACAGCTATCTTTGTCACCTCCACCCACCGAAAAGGCACCCAGGCCTCCATGATATATCATTATGTTTTTTATGTATATTTTGCAGATTAAGCTTGTAATAATAAGTATCTTTAAAGGCAACAGGAGAGGGGTAAGAATTAATTAGATTTATTTTATACTTTTTTTTGACACATTTTTAAATGTAACACGCCTCCATATATAGATCGTTGAAAACAACTCCTTTTGTGTTTACTTCGGTGCACGTATCATACGTATACGGCACCAACAGTGTTGACAAATCTACATACTGAGTTTATGCTTACTGCTAAGGTATCTTGCCCTTGAGCGTCTTATTTGTTTTTTATATTTCAGGCCCTATTATTTGTCTGGAACCGGTAAATATCGCCTTAAAATAGACTCCCAAATATTGAAGTCTATTTATTTATATTTATTCTTTACTTGTATCGTGTAGCGCACGGTGAGCGGTGAAATTCCTTTACGCGTAATAGTGAACCAACAATGAACAGGTACGTAAACCTAAACTCAGATATTTAATTAGTAAGCTTATTGTACACAAGGTAATTATTTATTTTCTAGGGGACAATATCTCGTACATTTGGCCCGAACGTTACCATCCCTAACAGAACAACCGGAAACAGTAAATAGTATGTAATAATATTATATTTGCATCCCTATTTTTTCACAGTTTGACCCGATTGGTATTTGATTTTTAAAATTTGATTTTTTTTATTCAACGAAGTACTTTAATACATGTATAGCAACATGCTTAAATTATTTTCTATAAAGCAAAACTAAATCAGTAATATTAGTTGTAATAGTATTAGTAACTAATTGTTTATCTGTTATACATTATTATAGAAAGAAATTTCTGTTTGTGATTTTTTTTTGGACCTACGTCCGACGTTATATTGTCAAGTCTTAAGGTTGAAAAAAATCTGTAATTATAAATTTTAGTTTATTGTCAACAATATAAAATGTGTTCCACCTTCAAGCTTATATTAAACTTAGCGTTACTTTTTTGAATTAACATACTTAACATACTATACTACATTGCCTTGATATAAAAAATATGTAAAAAATCATAGGTCTCCAAATTGATTACGTGTTTTGAAAAAACGATCAGAATAACTTTTTTTACATAAATTTTACGTCTTTTCCAAATCTTGTTCATGTAAAAAGTAAAGTGTCAAGTGATTTTTTTTTAATGAATAATGATCGAAAGAGTTTTGTTGTACACTATTACACTACTAATGCGAAGCCTAAGACATTTTTTTTTACATTATAATGTTTATACGTATAACTGCTTAAATTAAATTTTGTACAGGTAATGGATACGATAGTAGCCCTCCTCCCCCATCGCTAAGCGTGTCTATTGATATATACTCGGATGATTCGAGAAACGACCCGTCTTATCTTCCAGATATGAACACTATAGAATCTAACAGATTAGAAAGTAGTAGCACTACTAGCTATCCGCTATCAGATTTAAATGATACAAATGATATGTTCTGTTTGCAAAAGACGAAGGTAGGTATAGTAAAATTGTGTTTATTTATTATGTCTTGTATTAAATTAAGCAAGTATAACAACAAAGTAGGCAAATAATACTTTAAATTTTTTAAGTTATAAAACAGTTAGTATTCCAAGGTATAGTAATAATAACCATAATCAATATATATTATTATGAACTCATTATTTCACTTATTATTCATTATGGTTATTATTACTATACCTTGGAATGCAAAGGGTGGTTTTGCCATGGTGAGTTCGACCACGGCAAGACAGCCCGGAATTAAGTTACTATTCTAACAACATCAGCTGTGAAAGCCCAAAGTCATCATTAGTATACCTATTTAACTGTGTTTTTCATAAATTACAATTCAAACCTGCATTGATTAAAATTTAACATGCTGAATATTTTGACAATAGTGAATAGCCGCCAAGTTCCTGAATTCAATGATAGTATATCTGAATCCAAAACTAACTGAGATATAGCCATCTTTGCATCCAAAAGTAACTAAAATTGCCAAGTTTGTAAACATTATCAGCGTATAGGCTGCCAGAGAAATATTTCTCGAATTCACAGTAAATGGTACAGCCATAAGCATTCATTAGGTCAAGAGCGATATTCTATTTGCCACTTATTTTTTTGTATTAAACATGGAAAAAGATTACGGGGAATATTCGAGATTTAGTAATTAAACAGCTTATTTAGCACGTAACTGTGGCAGATACGGAAACATGTAAGCATACACTTTTTGTGGACGATAAACCTCTTCTTTATAAAAAAATAATAAATTTAATTTTTGACAGAGCCGTCTTAATAATTTTACTAATTTAATATTAGTGAAACCCCACAACACCGTCTCTGGTTGCTCGTTAAACTTTATATAAGGACCGAATATGGCAGCCTATATGGTGATAATATTCGTCAAATTTGGTTTAATTATCTCCGCTAGTTTGAACTGTTCAAATACTTGCTACTTTTTCGAAAACTTCAACGTCTTTTTTCTTTGAAACGAAGCGTTTTTGGGTTTATGTTAATATGATATTTGCGCCCTAGAATAAGTTTTTACGTCGACTGTTAAAGTTAGGCCACAAAAAAGTGCACCAGCCTGTGTATACAGGACTATTCACGGTTGTCCTATTAGATTATTTCGCAAACTATATGAAATTGAGGACTGAAAATTTGTGCATCTCGGTTATAGAAGATACTATATCACATGGTGATAGTTTCCAAAATGGCTTACTTTCGGTTATACCGGATATTGCTAAGAACTTTGTTATTTCAAATGGAACAGCCTGTATTTTATTGCATTTTTGAATTTGTCGTTAAGCTAATTTGATTATATTTGCTCTACCTAAATTTAATAGTTTCAAATATTTAAATTTTTTGGAAAATTTCCGAAAAAAATCGTATCTGTTTTGAAGATAATAACTCGCCGTGTGGATGATTGCACAATATACATCAGAGAAATACAAGTTTGTATAGCATATATGCAAAAGTGAGTTTCATATACAGGTGTTCTGAAAACGGCTTCCATATTTCGAGAAGTTCAGAGTGTGATTACTCGCTTATTTCGAATAGAACACTCTTCGTATTATGCCTTAAATGAATCCAATTTGTAATTATTGCCTTTCAAAGACATTTAATCCACTTTCATTTGTGTAGTGTGCTGTGACAATAATAAATGTCAGAAACGAAAACTAATGTCAGTTCTGACATTTGTTTTTCACCAATGGTTGATAACGTACTCGTCAATATTACCTATTGAAATTTAAAATGCAAGAAAATTTTACCAACGCCAATATAATGCAATTATTTTATATTCATGGTGAATGCAGCAGAATTGTGAGTGGAACTTGCAGATTTTTCAACGAAATGTATCCAGATTTGCCTCCAATGAGTGAGGAGAAATTCAAAAAAAATTGAATTGAATTTCTCGAAAAAAATACTTTCCATAATCGTCCAATGAAGACAATGAGATAACAGTTATATCCTATTTCAAGGCTCATAAACAAACATGAATAAATAGTGCCGTTGTTGATTTAGGACTGCCTTTCTCATCAATCCAGAGAATTCTGACAAATTTACATATTTAATACAGCCGTAGAAACTTTTTGTGGCTTTACGAGCGCTTGTGTTCTTTTTTGCAACCGATTTCGCTATTAAAGGCATCGTCAGGCAAAGGAATATTTTTTGTTGATCAACAGAAGTTATAGTCTAGGGCTGTATTAATTTTAACTTATTTCATTAGCAAATGTTTATATACAAAATGTTCTTGTACTTTGGAATTTTCTGACAAAACGTTTTTAAAAATTTCTAAATTTTCTTGCAAAAAAAAATCGTTTTGAATTTTAGTGTGAAAGAATGTTTGGCAAAGTTTTGATGAAACAATTTTTTAACGAATTTCATGAAAAAAAATTCATTGTAGAAAACAGGAGCTAACCACAACCTTTTTAGTACATACGTACAAGCCTTGTAATTTGAAGTAAAGTTATAATTAGAAAATTAGCTATCGGAATGTTTAAAAGTCTAAATAACTAAAAAGTTGGTTAAATCACAAGAGTAAAAGTTGTTGGGAACTTGGCTTGACTAATATGTAAACATTGCTCAAAGACGTTAAACAGGTATTCGGTATTCTGCATTCGGCAAAATTAAATATAACGCCGATCTGTTAAGTTACGCGAAAATTTTACCAATGTTAACAAAACGCGCCATTTGAGGACGCAAAATGTTTCTATGACTTTTCGTTTTTAAGTATATACCTTTTGTTTTAGGAAATATTGGATATTAGTCGAAAACCGCATAAAGTAAATATAGTAGATAATATGAACCAACAAAGTACCTGGCTGCCTGACAATATTGTGAGTGCTAATCACATATTTTTATGTTCTTATTTATTAGATAATAGGTAACGTCTACAGAAAACCCACGACTTAGTTAACCATATGCCTATAGAACCATCTTTCAATAATTATTTCTTTACAGAGACCATAATGCTAACATTTCATGATCATAGAGGTGTCCCGAAAATGTTGGGACAGTGGGCTTACACATATTCCTAAAGCGTAAATAAGACAGTAAAATCTTACTTATAACGAAAAAGGCACATTGCCCAAGAGGTGGATCGCACATAACTTGAACATAGTTTGTCACCAAATATTAAATTTTGCAAAAGTATTGCTGCTATAAATACTACCAAATAAAAAATACATATTTCAAAATTAACGGTTTATGCGAGCGCTACAAGTATTAAATATTTTTAAGTGTTTATGAAGTTTTAATAATCCTTATGGTGTTTTTAAAAACCTGTTCTATTGTAATCTATATAACATTCATAGATAAGCTTTTCAAAATTGATATATTTTTAGATCAGGAATCGGTACCAAGCCACTGTCATAACACTTTAGGAACACCTGAATCAATATACAATTTACTAATTGAATGGCAGTCTTTAAAATGGAAAAAAATAGAATTGTTGGGCATTTTTTAGCATTTTTTTGTCATGTGTTGCTAGCATGGCTCATTTATTTTGTTATATGGATTGCTAGCACCGTTAAACATATTTACCTGCAGCAATCTAATTTGTTTAGCTAATACCCATTTATGTATTTGTAAAATATAAAAAGTGCAGTTGCATAGTAACTGTTTACACTATCAATGGTTGTTGCCCTTACTTTGTGAGACCGTTTCATACTAAATATAGACACGGAGATTATTTTCGTGGTTTCGCTGTATGACAGCATCATCAGACCGGAGAAAATTAAATTGATTTATACTAGTTCATGACAAGTACAATGAAAAATCTGTTACGTTATGACGATCTGATCAAAAAATTCTTTAAAAACTAAAAGTAAAATAAAAATGACATATGTCGTCTTCAAAATGTCTGTATGATGTACGTCAATACTGAACATGCAGAAAAGAAAACAAACATTTGTGAAGCCAGAGAAATAGTCTATATGTCGGTATCTAGTATTGACACTCAATTAGGTAACCGGCAAACGTATTTTTTCTTACTCTATTAAAATGCCTGTTTAAAGTAAATTAAATTACAGGAAACAGACGGGAAAAGTGGAGAATAACAAAAGATAAATATTGCAAACGAAATTTTTTTAAAAAGTACACCGCAACCAAATAACGTCGTAATTTGAATTATTATTTTATTTTTCTGTTACTTGCTTCATTTGAAATTAATTTTTTTAGCAGTCTGCTATCCACAAAACGGCAAAAAAAGGACCACATGTAAATTTTGTTTAACATTAGTGACCAACTTTGAACGACACTTAGAACGAAATCACACTGAATGCAAAGAAGTAACTGAAATGCTGTCGTATCCCAAAGGACATACTGAAAGAAAAAAAATTATCGGACTCATTAGAAACTCCGGCCATTTTTCAGAATATCTTAAAGGAAATGTATTACCAAAATATGCCACTTCAGGTAATAGTGAAGATTTATATCCATGTTCTCGATGCAAGGCATTATTAAAAAGAAGCTATTTATCACGACACATGAAGATTTGTATTCTCAAAGATGTGAACAAGACGGAAGGTAGGATTAATCAACTAGCAGCGTCACAGATCCTCATTGCTTGTGCAATAGATGAAAATAATACGACAGATAAATTAAGGGTAAAAGATGAAGTTTTTTGCAGAATGAAAGCCGATGAAACATCGTTTACTGTAAAGACGGATAGTCTGATTTGTAATTTTGGGGAAAATTATTTAAAAAAGCATAAAAGGGAACAACTTGCAACTGTTTGCTCAAATAAAATGAGGGAGCTGGCTCGATTTTTAGGAGAATTCAGGAAAATAGCCAATAATTCAAAATATAGTTTACAAGATATTTTAAAACCCAAATTATTTGATATGGCTATTGAGTGTGCTAAAAGACTTGGGGGATATAATCCAGAAAACAAAACATATCGATCACCAAGTTTATCTGCCCATATAGGTACATCGTTAAAACAAGTCTGTGAACTGTATATGCGACTAATTTTAAAAGAGGATAGTTCAGTATCAGGTTCTATTAATAAAGCAGAGACATTAAAAGACACAAAACGCTTTAAAGAGCTTATAGATTCACAATGGACCACAGAAATAAGCAGCTTAGCATTTAAAGATCTGCAGGAAAAACAATGGCAAAAGCCAATGATTTTACCTTTAACTCGTGATGTTACACGATTCAAGGAATATGTTACAAATGTAGCTGACAAGGCAATTACTACCCTTAAAACTGACTGCAACAATAAAAAAGAATTAAAAAATTTAGTTATTGCTTCATTGACGCTGACCATATTGTTCAATAGAAAAAGAATTGGCGATGTCCAATACACCAAACTTGATACCTACATTCAAACTATAAGTTCAGTTAATCAGGAAGAGTGCGAAAAAGCATTGTCGGAGTCAGAAAGAGCTCTAACCAAACATTACAAACGGATTGTGACGGGAGGAAAAGGAAGTCGACCCATAGCAATTTTGTTTCCAACAAACTTACAGACATATATAGATTTTTTCATTAAAATTAGATCAGAAACACACATAGTTACTGAAAACAATCCTTACCTGTTTGGATGCCCTGGAACAAAGAAATGGACCAGAGCAGATGTTGTGATTCGAAAATTTGCTGAAAAAGCCAACCTAGAATTTCCTGGACAAATTTCATCTAATAAACTCAGAAAGCAGATAGCAACAGTAATGCAAATTCTAACTCTTAACAAGGAGGCAACAGAACAATTTGCGCAATTCATGGGACATACTGAAAAAACGCACAACGAATATTATAAGTAAGTTTTTAGTTTCTAATTTGTTGTAATAATCATACAAAATTGCTCTAGATCAAGCATTTAACTTGTGGTAATTGGCAAAGTGATCACAAAAATAATTCTTTTAATATCATTGGTAATATTTTTAACAACTGAAGATATCTTGCATGAAAAAAATTAATATGCTAGTATTATTTGAGCTTTTCATTTTTGCGTCTTGTCGATTTTACAATTTAACTAAATCAACGTGTGGTGACTCAAGTACCTACCAAATAATTCTAAATTACTTGGCTCATAATAAAAGTTATTTTTCTTTCCATGTGTTTTGATCTTCTGCTCTTTTATAAAAAATTTATACATTATGAATAATTAAGTTATTGAAAACAGATTACCACAAGATATTTACCAAACTGCTAAAATATCGAAGCTTTTACTACTTATGGAAAAAGGTGTGGATGCATATAAGGGTAAATCCTTAAGTGAAATTGATATTGACCCCCAAGAGGAAGCTGCAGAAGAAGAGTTAGATGACGAGGAAAGTGACTTTGTTTTTGATATGATGTCAGTGAAGTTTTCCAACAAGAACAAAGAAGGTAGATATAGCATTTTTAAATTTCTGTTTTATGGCATTTTTATTGAGAGAATTCGCCAATATTGGCAATAAGACTTTCAGAAAAAAATTTAAGTGTGTGCGTTAGAGTCCGTTAAAATTCTTATATGTTTATAAGTTTTATTTTTTTAATAATTTTTTTTAAAGAACTATGATTAGCTACATAACCTTTCAATACAAAGATCTTTAAATCATTACATTTAAATGTTGAATTTTACACAAATTGTTTAAGATTTAAGATTTATTTAAGAATATAAAAAAATAATAGCGTACGGGCAATCCATTAAAAACAGTCGTGATGGTAGCGGTGGTAGTAGTGGGAGAGGATTGCAAAAATAGTCGTCATCTTCAAGCCTAAATATTGCATATTTTGAACACCTTTCATTATAATTGCATAAATTATTTATTGGAGATATATTTAGGTAGTCGACAATTATTATATAATTTTTTTGTAAAATTTAAAGAAAAATGTAATGTAAACGCTGATAAATCAAACTTACATTTAATGGAAACGTACACTTGCAAATAAACTAAAATTTGTAGCCTTACTAACAAAATATAAAAGCAGATTTACGTTACAGGTGAGTTTTTCCTTTTAGCTTCGGATTATTTCCGCGACTATGGGCAATCACCGACACTGGGGCAGTTTCACCTCACTGTCCTCGAATTTTTGCCGAACCCCTGCCTTTCGGTAAAAAGAGTAGATATCCTTAACGTGAACAACATTACATGGTCCTCGGGATGCCCCTCCGAAGGGCGGAACGTATAGATATTCAACTTGCCCAAGTTGAAGTTTCTATAGATTTTAGTATAACAGACCTAATTTAAAAGTTTTTTAACCCTTACTATTTATTTATTTTTAGATGGCGTACAAGAGGAGGTTCTGGAAAAAAGAAAATTATCAAAAAATATTAAGGGCAGAACCCACTGGACCCAGGAGCAATCCAATCTGGTTAAAAGGTATTTTAAAAGTAATATAACCTCAAAAACGGTTCCAAAAAAGGGTGAATGCCTGGAAATAATTACAAAATACCCCACTATATTTTATAATAAAGACTGGGTTCGCATCAAAGCCTTCGTATATAATACCTTCCGAAAAAAATAGTTGTGTGCACAATATATAGAATTTCTTTTTTTAGTTACTTAGTATGCAATTATTTTTGTTTTGCTACCTGAATATCAATAAATTGTAACCCAAATAATTATTGTTTTTGTTTCCACATACACTTCGTAACCCTTGGTGGTAAAACCACAATTCTACCTGCTTAATTTAACTAACTAATCAATCTAAATTTGTGTTTAAAAACCTAAAGCATCAAAACCTATATAAAGGAACACATTTACAAAACCAGCTGAAGGGTTGGAAAAGTATAACAACTTTTATCATATTTTTTTTATTCCTTTTAATACATAAATAAAATAGTGATGCAAATTAAGTCATAACTTGCACATCGCCGTCAAAGTCTACTCTCCTCAGAAAGGCTTTTATTAACTTCTAAAACGATATATTACTCAAAATTTTATCAACCCCCCATTTCTTCCCATTTTTCTGAAGCAATTTTATTCACAAATAATTCAGATTATTAGGTGTATCAAATTTAAAGTCGATTGCTAAATTAGAACAGAATTTAATTTCCCACCTCTACATGATCAACCCCTATCTGAAATACGAAGTGGACCTTGATTCGGCCTAGAAAGTCAATATCAAATTCAAGGTAATCATCAGACAGCCAGGAAAAAACATCGAGCTCTGGTCTGGAACTTTTTTCTTTGCGACTTGAACTTTCCTAGTTATTCTACTGTTCTGTTATACTTTCGTGTCACCACACAAGTGCCGAATTCACACTATAAACCACAACCCCATTACAATTTTATGGTAAAATGTGGATTTCTCGATGAAAAGAATGAAAGGAGGAACTAAATTCTACGTACATTTAATAATCTAATGTCAGTACTGTTTACAAACTAAATTCATATTCCACCCCTTCACATTCAACCCCTACTTCAATTTCATCACAGAATACCATATGAGTGATGAAATTGAAAGTTTTGTTATAAAAAAACCTAAAACGTTATATAACTCGAGTTATAACGAAAAAAAAACTCAATTTCCATCACATCAGCCCTCATTCATCCCCTACGTCCTGGAGCCATTTTACCCAAAAAACAATACCAACCGTTCGTTTGTCAGGTTCTAACTGTATACCTAATTTGAAGACTATTCGTCAATTCATTCGAAAATTATCGTGCCTATTAACAGCCAGACAGACACAAAAAATCTTCGTTTCCAAATCAGATTTTCTATATATTTTGACACTTTTTACGCCGTTGCAGTAAAAAAAACAAATTTCTGTCACCGCTAACATACTTTCACACATATTGATAATGCCATAATAACAGTAAAGTATTATGACTAAAAAAGTCGCCAAGACGATGTTTGTCTTTTTTTTTGTTAGAAAATTGTTAATTGCCTAAATAGTAATAAATACAATTGATTGATTGTTGTTGCCCTTACTTGGTTAAACTGGTCCATACTACATACAGACTTGGAGACTACTTCTCTGGCTTGTTGGCTTTCGTGTCTGTAGGTGAAGGGTGTAGCCAGCGCGTAAGCTAACTGGAGCAAGAGCCCCTTATGAATTCTAGATGTTCTCGGATGTTCTTCAACGTTTCTGCGACTACTTTCGCTGCTTGACAGCATTCTCAGACAGATAAAAATTGAAGACTATTTGTTAATTCATTCGAAAATTATCGTGCCTATTATCTTATTTTAATGGCGTGGTGATTGAAACAGCGTGTGAGGATAAAACAAAAAATATTTTAATCAATATTTTAAAACAGGTAGGTATACAGCCTTAAAAAAGGTAAAATAATAATAACAGTTTCTTGGCCGTTAAATACACGATTATGAAGAATATTTTAAGTTGCCGCCAAATTGATAAAAACTCTGTTAACAATATGTACTAGTAAATTAGTAATGAAACAGTTTACTTGCTCTAAGCATCAACTTTAGCAACTGACTTAATTTTATATTACACACTTCGAATCTTTGTATGTGTACTCGTAGATATGTAAGTAGAAGTTTTAGCATTATATCGCTGTCGGTAATAAACAATTTTGATACTCATATTTTTAAAAGCCTTAACTTTATTTGATGCTTTTTAACGTTTTTTTTAAATGCTCTAACTTTTAAAATTATTAGTAAGCTCATGTTTTTGAATTTGATGTCAATAAGTTAACTGTTATTTTGCGTAATAGTTCAAGTTTTAATTGCATTATCATAATGTCAAGTTACAGTACTACCACACACACTTTAATCACAATTATCACATTTTCAACGTGTGTGTTTTGTTTCTTTAACGTCGGCCTAATTCCGCGACTATGGCCAGTCACCGACGCCAAGAAGCAGTTTCACCTCATCATCCTGGAAATGTTGCCGAACCCCTGTCTTTCTGTAAGGAAGGTATGGATCTTTAACGTGCCCAACATCGCATGGACACGGGACCGACGGCTTTAAGCCCCCTCCGAAGGGCGGAACGTGCATACAATCAACTTGCTGAAATACAATGCCAGACCCTCGGTTGATGTCAATGTTACAGTTTGTACTGAAAAAGTGAAAGGAGAACCCTGGGATCGAACCCAGTACCCTTCGGTTCAGAGGCACACGTTCTTACCTCTGAACCACCGAGGCTCACATTATTAATACCCACATATAATACAATAGTAAATTTCTACAGCGAATAAAGTTATTTTGACAAAAATTGGCAGTTAACTAAATGTACGATTCCGAAGTCTTCGTTTCAATAATTTTTATTTATATATAGTTATTCAATGCGTAGTGTGCAAAAAATACTTTACAGTTTTTCTGTTTAACGGGAATATAGTGCAAACTGTATGTAACAGTAAACAAAACGCCAAGGGACAAAGCCTTAAGCAAAAGCTAGTCACTAATATAGAGTTGTAAAGTAAATATTGAAGAGATAACAGATATATACGTTTATCGATTTTAGCGAAACCCATCGTACCAACAGACCTCCGTTTTTTGTGACAAAGGACCTGTTTCGAGGCCAACTCTCTCACGCAAGCACACGCAACAGACCTCCGTACACTGTTGCAACATTTCTGAGGCGTATTGGTATGCAAAATACTCGGAGGAAAAGCCTACTGGGCCATCGCATGAAGTGTATATGTGTATTAAACGGTGACGCCACCTGTTAAACGTACCGTGAACTGGTTTGTGTAACTGTATATGTATAACTTGTCAAATGGCCTCCGATCAAAAATTTGGATTTCACCTTTTAATGATGAATAGATCATGATTTAGACGTTATACTCATGGATACGTATTGGCCTCCGATTTTTCGTAGTCGCCTCCGGTTTTGGAGGCGAGTTCTTTGAACGAGTATCTATTTTGGAGGCGTATAAGACATAATGCATATATATATATATATATATATATATATATATATATATATATATATATATATATATATATATATATATATATATATATATATATAAATTTTTTGGTTAACGAATTTATCCAAGCCGTTTACGAAAGGAATATAGACATATCAAAATAGAAAATGACCCCGAATATTGGTACTGGGCTCTTAGTTTGCGCTCATTTGAAGAGATTTTTTCAAATTCAAAAGTTGTAAAATCTTCATCGGAAAGTCATTGGCTCCAAAGAGAACCAAAGGTTCAAATATACAAATTAAATTTGACCTCGCAATTGGTGTATAGTTACTCCATTTTGCTTTCATAATAGGAAACTTTTTTGAAAGCTATATACTATTATTGTTATCTCATCATTGTGTTATAATTTCTTTGTAACTCGTCAAAATTAAAACTGGTCAGATGTCTCGTACCACATTATACCAGATGGTTCACAAGTCAGCCGTCCCTGTTCCACATAAAATCATGTTATATCATGTTAAAAAAGACAAATTAAGGTAATAACATCACATTTCATGTATATGAATGAGAGTAATGTGTGCTTTGGGAGGCACGCACTGTTCATCATAAAAATTACATTGAATTCTGCATTTAATGTTGCGATACACTCCAAGTCGACCATGCACACGCTGTTTTTCATTTTAATTGGCGAAATTAAATATTCTGCTTGAGATAATGTTGATGAAATTATAAGTTAATTTGTTTACATCAGAGAGATTGTGTTAGCATCGTTTTGACGTTTATACTTACCTTAGAGACTAACAAATTCTCATTTACATTTTTGCATTTTATTTTTCAGCTTTATACTAATTTGCTTCTGAACGTAGGTATACAGTTATCCTCTTTGCTTAGAAATTATTTCCGAGAAAGCAAAATTCATTTTAATTTTATTTTCTGTTATATTTAAAGTAACTCCAAAATTCACTTCCTAGGAGCGGTAATAGTTTATTAACAGACAGACGTGCATGCCGACAGACCGACACAACGACCGACCGACAGACCAAAAAAAAATGGTTACAGAATCAAGTTCTCTATATGTTTTGAGACTTTTCACGTAGTTTTGGCAATAAAGAAAATCCAAATTTTTGTCACCCCCACACATCAAAGACCTAATTTAATTTCAGCATAGAATACCAGATGTTTGGTGAAATTAAAAGTTTTCTAATAAATAAACCCTAAAACGTTATATTACTCGACGTATAATGAAAAAGTATCAATTTTCACCAAATCACCCCCCAAAGCGATTTTACCCAAAAACAACCCGAACCGTTTGTTTGTCGAGTGCTAACTGTGTACCAAATTTGAAGACGATATCTCGATTCATTCTAAAGTTATCGTGACTACAAACATACAGACTGACAGACAAAACAAATTTCGCTCCCAAATCATGTTTTCTATATTTTCTGATACTTTTTACATTTTAAGGGGGAAAATTTTTTTGCCGCCGATGCGATATTTCCACACGTGACGACATGGAAGTAAAATTCATTACCTCTCTATTCTGGAAATTTTATTTATGAAAAATCGCTAAAAATGAAAAAGGTAACAGAAAAACCCTGAAATGTTGTAACTGAAGTGAAAACATGTGTTTATGTTTTAATTATTAAAGTTTACCGACCTCTTTGAGCGATTTTCTCTCTTCCTGTGGCAATTTAAGATGTCAGGGCCCAATTCTTTCGGGCCTTGACCGACAACGCAACACATCCTCATTTCCCAGAAATCTGTGCACGATTGAAAGTACTACCGCTTTCTGCACAACGCTATAAAGGTGCTTTCCTAGTCCCAGTCTCTTAATGTTCTCTCGAAGATTCTTACAAAACCCCACCAGTTGTTGACGACATGACCTTTGGGATCACTCGGACCCTATCTGCCATCCACTGTCTCTTTACTTGCATCTCGATGTATGTACTTAATAATCTTCTCGTTGTACTTTATCTCTAGATTATTGGTATTCGGAATGGCCACATCAAACAGCATCAATTGTTTGCAGGACTTATCCACTATTATTATATCTGGCCCGTTGTGGGCCACTCGTTGGTCTGTTAGAACGGGCGGATCCCAGTACAACTTGTATCCTGAGTTCTCTAAAACAGGCTTAGTAGTGGATCTATGGTAGGGCACCCTACTAAAAACTTTAAAAGTCCCATTTTCAGAACCAGTTCTTGATGAAGTATGTATGCGTCGTCCCCCTCTTTGTACTGTTGCAGCAAACGATTGACATCCTCCGGTGCTGTGCTGGATAGTCTTACGACTGACTCCCAAATCTGCATCTTGGACCGAGTTATATCCAACTATATACTTTAAGTAGTTTCTCGTTGGAATGACCTAATTTTGTATGGCCAGCAAAAACTTTTCTGTCTCTGGGAACATGTGTGCGGACACCAACCAGTAGTTCGACGCCGATATGTCGGCATGTGGAGGTCTGATTCAGATGTCCATGAAAAGGCTTCTGCATACAAGATTGCAGCTTTTCCTGATCTCATTCCGATGGTGACTGTGTATTTTATTTTCTCCTATTGATAGCTGTGTTAAATCATCTGCCTCCCATATGGCACGGTGTAAGCACCTGTTGTCGGAAATGTGTAAGCTGGTTCAATATTTGCTGGACCAACTGTTTAGCAACACCCAACACTAATTTCTAATATTATTATTATTATTATTATTATTATTATTATTATTATTATTATTATTATTATTATTATTATTATTATTATGTGTATTATGAGTAACCAGTTAACAATCAGAAAGCGGACCTAATCATCCTTGAATGAGTGCAAAAAATGGCTCCCATTTGTTACATTATTTCTTGATATCGTAGTGTCGACAAAGATAAGTTAGGTTATGCTTGTAAGATCTTTCACACATTATTATCCCTAATTATGTATTTATATATTGTTGTTTTATTTACAGGTATGTACGTGAGTTAATAACCAACCGTTGCTGTGAATCTCAGGCTTCGTGAGTATACACATCAATGTCATAACGCTTACTATTTTACTTCCACATCGTCACAACATGTGGAAATCGGCGACAAAAATTTAAAAACTGTTTTCGCTCAAACGTAAAAGGTCTGGACGCAGCAAGTGCGTTATGGAAGTGAATTTTCTAAAAAATGTTTTTTAAGAGCAAATATGTCTTTAATGCAAGCAGGCATCAATTTAGTTACCAGTATAACCTATATAGTAGAAACAGGGTACTCAGCGACCTGGAAAACCGGGAAAACCTGGAAAAATCAGGGAATTTGAAATAACCCCACAAATGCCAGGGAAATGCCAGGGAAATTTGTGATTTTGCTCAAATGTCAGGGAAATTATTCAATGGACCTGGAAATTATATATTTGTAAAATTCCGTCACTAGCACATTCATTGTGATTTTCATTTTTTATATATTATATGAATTTCTTTCACAATAATATTTTTCTACAATGGCTGACAATTGATATATTAATTGAAACCACCAATGAACTCAGAACATGTCACATGCGCTGATATAAATATAGCATCTTCTTCATATCAAACATGTCTCATTCGCTCATATCACTTAGAATGTTCTTCTTTGAATGCATAAAATGCAAAATCCATTCTAGTTATTGGCGGCGTAGAGCTGCGCTGTGAATGTGTTTATTCGACTGTAACCTTTATGACCATGTAAAATAGAATTAAAGTTGGAGTGAAAATATTGGGCATTTGTATAGGGTATTTATGTCGTAATCTACAAGAGAAAACTTTAATATCGCAACGCATTGTTTATGATAGTTTAAAGAAATTAGCAAGAGTGGGAAATATAGAAATCAACTATAAGCAGAGGCAGTATGTCAAACATTCATATCATGAATATATAATAATTCTTGATGAAAATAAGAGGATAATATTTAAGATGAGCAAAGCAAAAGAAAAATATCACAATTAGAAATGAGGAAAAAACACATTAAAAAAATGCTAAGTATGAAACTGAAGTATCTAAATATCTAAAATTGCCGCATTGAGAAAATATGTATGAATAATTCCTACTATCTTATTTCAATGTGGTTATTACGATTGGCTTTTTAGTGAATTTTTATTTTAAAAAAATTCATTTATAGAGAGGTATCGATGGTGAGACTTTGCAAAAATTCTTCCAAATGAGTGCGAACTAGGACCCCTAGAACCCATATCCGGGGTCAGTTTCAATTCTTATATGTTTATATATATAGATATATATATATATATATATATATATATATATATATATATATATATATATGTATGTATGTATGTATGTATGTATCCAACCGCTAACTCAAAAAATAATTAACCGATTTCGATAAAACTTGGCAAGTGCCTTTCTTTTATTAATGGCTTGGACGAGTTCGTTAGTCAGAAAAATCGGACGGGGTTTTCCGAAAAAAAATTTCATTTCAAGTTTTCATCCGAAAAAAAATTTTTTCTCCGAAAGTAACAAATCTGTTTTAATGAAATTTAGTATATATGTTGCCTCAGGAGAGATCTTACTACGAACAAAAATTCAACTATCTAAGTTAGGAGAAAATTGGGTTATTCAAAATTTAAATTTTCTCTCGAAAAAAAATTTTTCCTCCGAAAATTACAAAGTCATTTCAATGAAATTTTGTGGATATCTTGCATTAGGAAAGACCTTACTACGTATTAAAATTAAAGTCTCTAAGTTTATAGAAAATTGAGTTATTTAAATTTGAAGAATTTAATAAAAATTCACTACCATAATTTTTAAGTAAACATATGAGATGTGAGTTATTATTGTTTTTTTAACTTTATTATATTGAGGAAGGAGACTTGTTTCTATTCGAATGCTTGAAGAGTAGTTACAGTATGGTTCTTGTGGTTCATTTAGATTGAAATGAGTGAAACTGTGTTAAGTAGTTACTGCAAAAACGTGCAATAGACTCAGTCATTTATTAGGCAAAAGGTTATCACTTTTCTGTACTAGTTCAACAGAATTAAGAATGTTTGTGTTTTTGATAATGTATGCCTTAAAAATAATTTTTGTTCAGAACTTTTATTTAGTTTGTTAACAAAAGTATTCAGAGATGTGTGACTTTCATTTCGAGGATTGTGAAAAATGCATTTGAGGGGCCTGTACATGTCAGGGAATTTGATTTTTGATGTCTGCTGGGTACCCTGAGAAAGAATGTACAATATTTTATCAAGATAACTTTTTATTTTGAACTCTGAAAATGCACAAAAATTTTCCGAAAATAATGTTTTACAGAAAACTGGTTTCCTAGCCAACAAACCTTAGGTTAATAACAAATTGAGTTATTGAAATTTGAACCATTTAATAAAAGTACCCCACCAAAACGCACTTACTGCGCCGTGATTTTTTTTTGTTACAAACATGCATCATATTTCGATTTAAAAAAATTACAAAAATGCAACAAAAAAAGGGCGTTCGAAATAAAATGTAGGTATCACCAACGGCTTTTGGGCCGCCCTGTGATTGTCAAAATAATTTTATAAGATGCAGCTCAAGACACCCTATAATTAACGTATGCAACTTTTTCTCGTATCTCGTACAATAACATTTATATTGATCTTTACCGTAGAAATGCATCACCCTTTATGTAAACTAAAACTAAACCCCGATATGGATTTTAGGAGGGCTAGTTTGCGCTCATTTGAAGAAACCTTTTTAAAATGCAAAAGTCGCGGTCTCCTCATTAACGCATTTTAGCTAAAGATGATAGACCGTTAAACCATAAACTTAAACTACTGCCAAAGCATCAGAGAAAGGGTTACTTGAAATTAATTTTTTGGAAATGTTTTAGTAGAATGAAGGACAATGATGGTTAAAGCTGAAACTTAAGGGTTTGCAGAACACTCTTTTTGATACATTTTGTTTACATAATTCGTAATTGTTTCACGTTCATTGCCTAAATGATGCTAATTTTGACGTTTCAAATCGCGACTTTGAAGTGAAATGAAAAATAAACAATTTACGATATAACCTGAACTTCCCCATTCAGAGCTGCCTATAGTGTTAGACAAGGTCAGTCAGATATGTCAGGGTTACGCTGCTATTGCAAACAAACTATGTCACAATGCCATTTGGCGAGACTATCATCTGAATCTTAAGATATCAGACAAATATATAGTAATAGATACAATGTTTAATGAAAGTGATTTAATTTGTTCCAAGGCAATCTAGAACTACGTTTTATTATGTATAAATATTAAGCTTCCCATTCTTTATGGTATTTAAAAGCCATCTTCCTATCCTAGTTTAATCCGACAGCTGTTGGCTATTTGTCATTTGTTATCTTGCCAACTGACAGCGGGGGTGGGAGTCGAATTTAAGGTTATCTTCTTCTTATTCTTTGTTTAGAGACGTCATAAACAAAGAAGAAGAAATCGACTCCGCTACTCCCTCAGGATCTTAGAATAAGGTACTTATTGTTTACTTTTAGCTTTTATTCACTCTTCATGTAGTGTACGAATTTGAGCCAAATGAAACAACATAATATCATACATCATACAGTTTCAATTATACCTATTTTATTTTAAATTATACATATATGCAGGAAAAATTATTAAAATTTAAATTTCAATTTTTTTTTATTGTTTATATTTATTTATTTGAATTTTAAAAAGTATGGATACACCGATATTAAATAAGTGTTAAAAAGAGTTTAGGTGCAGCAAGTGCG
Source organism: Tillus elongatus (assembly GCA_964006375.1). Taxonomy (NCBI): domain Eukaryota; kingdom Metazoa; phylum Arthropoda; class Insecta; order Coleoptera; family Cleridae; genus Tillus; species Tillus elongatus. The sequence goes on along the minus strand of OZ023262.1, from coordinate 67,016,950 downwards.
TTATGGTAGCGAATTTTCGTTAAATTATTTCAAATGGTGATAATTCAATTTCCCATTGAATTAGTCTTCAGTTTTGATACATACTAAAACCTATATAAAAGTAGCGTGGTCTCTAAATTTAAAAAATAACACAATGAGCTTCACGGGCAACGACAAATTTGTTTTAGTAAACGATTTTTGTTATTTTGTTTGCAGAAACTGGTTTGATTGAGTCGACTAAAACGGGTCATCCAAGCGACTAATAAGAAAAAATATCTGCCACGTTTATAATTTGGCAGGTACATTCCTTTTGTGAATAAAAAATGAATAAGACAATTTTTTTAGAAAAAAAATTTATCAGAAACATGGTTAGATCTTCTGGATGTACAAACAACAAGAAATATTTCTTGCAAACAGCCCCCAAAAAGTTACGGGACTAGGAGTGAATAGGTATGTTGGGCGGGGAAGAAGATAAAAAGCAAATGTGAGCGGAAAGTGCAAAAAACGAGCTTAGTTGGATCTTTGTAAGCTGCCTTTATCCCATTTTGCAGCTATACCTCCTTAAAATTCTGTTTATCCTGCCCAGAATAACTTTTTGAGTTATCGGTTGGATACATACATACATACATACATACATACATACATATATATATATATATATATATATATATATATATATATATATATATATATATATATATATATATATATATATATATATGTGTGTGTGTGTGTGTGTATATGTATGTATGTATGTACGTATCCAACCGATAACTCAAAACGTTATTAACCGGTTTTGATGAAACCCTTGCTAGAATCTTTATTTTATTACTAAATTGGATGAGTTAGTTAGCCAGCACTACCGGACCACTTCTAAAATAAACAAATTTTTTCTTTAGAAAATTTTTCCAACAAAAAAATTCTATCTCAAGAAATAACCAACTTTTTAATGAAATTTGGTAAATATGTTGCCCTGGTAAAGGTCTTACTGCGTGCCAAAGTTCAACTTTCCAAGTTTATAGATAATTGAGTTATACAAATTTGAAGCATTTAATGAAAATTCGCTACGATAACGCACTTGCTCCGGCCCGAATTTTTTTGTAATCATCGTGTAAATAAAAACTATAAACGGAAAATTCGAACACCATCCTGTGGCTTGCTTCCTATTACAACATACTTTTAGTTTAAATTCAAGAAATAAATGTTGTTTTTTTTTTCAAACGGGAGCTTCTAGTCGGTTTGCAAAATTTTCAATGTTTCATTCAACACCCTGTATAAAATTTATGTAAATTACTTGATGTTTTACAGAACAATGATCTAATATTGAAAAGATCATGCTTGCAAACTCTTTTAACAGAGTCCAATTTGATCGCGGCAATCCAGTTTGACATCAAATTTTAAAATGGCAAAATTTTTGCGAGCAACGCTTCCAGCGTTGAATAGTTTTTATTTTATAAATTTGTAAAAACTATATTATATTTGAAAAATAACCATCAGCCATGGTATGTCAACGACTCGTTGAAAAAGCGGTCTTCAGTAAATCAGATTAAAGGCGGAAACTGGCATCGTTTCTCGTTGATTAAAAATTTACAAAACTGAGTCCAATTCGCACAGTAAACAAGTGAGCATTTTGTTTGTCAAAGGCAACCTAATTTTAACATTTGGAGAACAGTATTTACCCAACGTAATAATAGAATAGAATTCATTTCTGTGGATTTGCACGGACATGCGTGAGAGAATTTACATATCAGCTTGTGGACATAAGAGTAGGCCAAACCACGCCGGTTCAGAAACGGATTGTTGGAGAATATGAGAGAAATTTCATCGTCGACTGTGTTTGCATTGGTTCATTTTAACTGCGTACAGGCATGAGAGTTCTTTTATCATAATTCACTTGTAAACCAGAAAACTAAATGTAAAACAATGGTAGGCAGTTAATTTGCACGACATTAGATATTGTATAATGCTTCCTTCTCATGTAGACTGCTTCTGGTTATTTGCATATTAAAAGTGCCGATGGTAGTTTGTTATTTTCATAACACCATAAGATATATGTATTCCTTGAAATCGTCTTATCCTTGAACAACCCCTTCGATGTCTCGCCTTATATGGTGACTTAAATTTGCATTTATCCATAAATGATGAAGCCCTAATCATACACTTACTGATTTATGGAAAAAGTTCGGGACGCAGGAATTGCGTTATACTAGTGAATTTTCATAAGAATTGTACACCCTAGTAAAGCATGTTATTATTGAAACTAATGCTTTAAATTTAAATGGACCTTGGAGATCGGTTTTAAAGTCCTAATTAGCGATTATTTAAAGAAATTTCAATTTTCGATGAAGCTAGAAAATTCAAATTTGGTAGGTAGGTTAGGTTAGGTTTGTATGTGAGTGGGCCATATCAGCCCTCCACCGCGACCTTAAGGTCTATTGTGGCTCACGCCTAAAGTCTATATTTCGCCCAACAAGTCCAGCCTCCTGCAGAGGTCGATAATATTTGTGGGCGAAAGTCGATCCAGGTCTTCTGGAGCAAGCTTTACCTTGCCAAAGAGCAGGTATCTAGTCCTTTCCGCTGCCGGACAGTAACACAGCACATGCTCTGCTGTTTCTTCATTCTCCATGCACAGCCGGCACTCGGTCTCCTGACCGACCCCAATACGGTGCATGTGGTGCCGCAAGCGGCAGTGTCCTGTATACAGGCCGACTAGAGTTCTCAGTTGTTGTCTGTTTAACTCTAGAAGCTTTTTAGCCCTTGACTCAGACAGGCCATTTATGAAGGCCTTAGAGTGGGCTAATCCTGGAAGATTTTGCCAATATTGGATTGTCATTCTTTCTGTCCAGGTCTTTAAGGTGCGTTTTGCTGTGCAAGATGTTATCCCCAGCACCGGTTCTGGTCCAACAAAGTCACTCTGAGCCCCACTCTTGGCAAGCGCGTCGGCCGCAACATTGCCGTCATGGTCCGAGTGACCCGGTATCCAGACCAGCGACACCTCATTACAGCTGCCCAATTCGTTAAGGGCAGATTTACAACTCCATACCGTCTTTGAATTACACCGGTAGGAACCAAGAGCCTTTATTGCAGCTTGGCTATCTGCATATATCTTTATCGATTTGTTTGTGCACAGGTCTTTTAAACTTTCCCTTGCACACATCTCAATGGCATACACTTCTGCCTGGTGTATGGTTGCGTACTTGCCGAGGCTAGCTGAAAGTCTAGGATCGGTGCTGCCCCCATATGCGCCGGCTCCTACTCCCAAATTGGTTTTGGAGCCGTCAGAGTACCAGCAGAGGTCCGCTCTCAACAGGGTCGATTGATTCCGGTCCCAGTCCTCCCTTTCCGGGAGGACGGTCTTGAAAGACAGATCTCTGCTGATTTTTGTAGGCATCAAGTCTGAGACCATTTCCAGTATCCTGTGACAATCACTGTCATCAAGTAGACCGGACCATCTCAGATTGACTTCCCTCGGCATGTCATCTGCCGTTTGTTTTAGTCTGTACGTTGTCCACCTCGCCACCCTCTCCAACCATATGTGAAGTGGGGGAATATTGAGGAGGACCTCCAGAGCGGCTGATGGTGCGATGCTTATCGCTCCCGTTATCATCAGACAAGCTTGTCTCTGTAGATGAGCCAGTTTGGCCCTCGCGATACCACGAAGTACATTAGGCCACCAAACTATGGCTCCATATGTTATCGTTGGCCTGATAACCACTACATAGAGCCAGTACATCTGTTGGGGGTTTGTTCCCCAGTTGTTACCACAGATTCTCCGGCAGGTCCACAGGGACAGTTTTGCCCTGCGGATAACGTTTTCCAACTGTATATCCCAGTTGAGCTTCTTATCTAGGGTAACTCCCAGATATTTTGCTTGGTCCGAAAATGGAATGGTTTCCCCCATAAGAATAGGTGGTTTTAATTTGTCCAACCTTCTTCTTCTGGTAAAAGGAACAATGATCGTTTTGCGGGGGTTCACAGACATCTGTTCCCTCCGGCACCAATCATTGATTACATTTAGTGCCTCTTGAAGAGTACTTGCCAGTTCCTCCTCAGATTTGCCTCTAACCATTATGACAAGATCATCAGCATACGCCTGGACCTCAACCTCCCAGAGTCCGAGGATAGCCAGCAAATCGTCCACAAAGAGGGACCACAGCAGGGGGGATAGTACGCCCCCCTGAAGCTAGAAAATTCAAATTTGGTAGGTAGTTGTAAGTACTGCAAGTCTCTTAAAAAAAAATTGTGCTACAAAATTCATCAAAGTTACAGTAGTTTTGCAGAAGAAAACGTAATTATTTACAAATGGAATGTACCTGCCAAATTATAAACGTGGCAGGTATTTTCCTTATTGATCGCTTGCATGATTTCGTTTCAACCCGAACTAGTTTTGCAAACAAAACAGCAAAAAAAAAGGAATTTTAAAACAAAATTGTAGTTATCCGCGAAGCTTATTTTGTTATTTTTTTCAATTTAGTACCCACGCTGTTTTTGTATAGGTTTTACTATGTATAAAAATTGAAGATTTTAGCTTGATGAGAATTGTTGAGTTTCCATTTGAAATAGTTTCACGAAAATTCGCTACCGTGACGTACTTGCTGCACCCAGCTTCTTTTTAACAATTATTTACTGTTGCTGTATCCATACTTTTTGAAAATGGAAAAATTGGAATCTTAATCTGTGCACACAGCTTATTTACCACTATCTTATTTATTTTGATAATATAATATAATCATAATATATTACAGTCTACGGCCGAAGGTATAATATTATTTGTTGAAGTTAGAATTACTAGTTTGGATTATTATATACTTGTACTATAATGATGGGAAAAACAGTTATTTTTTGTTAACAGTTGAAGCCGTTAACGTTATTTAATAATAACCGTTGAAAATAACGGCTTCAGTTATTTTAAACTGGATAGTCGATCGATAGTATCCTACATTCCCAAAGCTGTGAGCGAGAGCGAGCACACTAGTATAAATGCATTGTATTTTTACCCCGTTATTTCACGTAGTGTATAAATCTCAAATTTTTTCGATATGAAAAGAAAACAAAGGGTTAAGAAATTATAATAAGCGTGTCATAAATATTTTGCCACTCTGAAGTGAAACTTTTAGAAATCAGAAAGGAGTCTTCTATAAGAATTTACTTAGATATTTTAGGAATTATAAACTAGTCATTTCTCACAAATTTATTTTATCAGGCTCTTTACGTAAATGCAATGCCACAGCAAGAATCAATAAATATCATTATTTATCACGCCTTGGGACGTTAGACGTTAGAACTTTTATTGCTACACAGGGAGTGATTCTAAGAACTCCATAACATAACGCAGCTAATAAAATTTCAGTAAAGAAACAGTATAAAAAATTGAGTTTGAGTTTTAAAAAAAATTGGAAGATATATAGTATTAATTGTTTATTTACTTATTTTAATATTCGTTGTTTTAAAATTAGTTTCAAAAATTTAAAAGGGCTGTAACTTGGAGGAGAAGGGGTTTCAAGAAAAACTTAATAAAAAGACACCCCTTATTTTTCGCCAAAGAATCACCCTGTATATATATATATATATATATATATATATATATATATATATATATATATATATATATATATATATATATATATATATATATATTCATTTAATTTTTTATATTGAAATGTATATAGATATTAAAAAATGTTGTATCATTATATTTTTTTAATCAATTTGATAACTATTATCAGACAAACGAAAATGACGTGTTAACTGTTTTCTTAGGTAATGTATATAAATTTAAATAAATAAGTACTTTAATTTTACGTGAAATAACCCTATTTTGCGTTGTCTATAGTGAAAGTAATAACACGTTTTTACAGAAATTCATCTTTTCACCCAACATTTTTTATTATTAAATATTTGGCTTTACATACTAGTGGGAAACTCAACTGTTTCAAAAATAACCGCTTCTCAGTTTAACAGAATAACTCTGTGTAGTAGTGTCCGTATGCCGTATCCCCATCAACAACCGGTTAAAGTTAAAATTAAAATTAAACCGTTTTATTGTACCGAAAATCCTACGTTCCTAAAGCTGTTAGCGAGAGCGAGCACACAGTATAAATAACGTGTTTAGCATTCCCAATCTCAAGGCTATTCATCCCGTTAAATAGTTAAATAAACAGTTGCCGATGAAAACCGATGTTTATTCATCGAAGCCGAACTAGTTGCAGTAGAACTGAAACAGACACGACTCCGAAATCTAGTTTAGTGTAAAAAGCGTTATTTTTTAAGCTGCTATTTTTATAAATCCATAACTGGTGGTTACCGTTACGGCTCGGTAACCGTTTAAAAATAGCTGACAGTTAAATAACGACCCATCACTATTGTGCTATGTATTTGAGTTAAGTGCTTCGATTTTGAGGTTATACACAGTCCACACACTTTTCTCATGACTGCTGTCATTTGTCACTGCTGTTTAGCAGAATAACAACAAATGAGAAATAGCTAGGTAGTCCTGTCAGATGAAACCAGAAGCGGGAAGTGGCTTTTAAATACCATGAAGAATGGAAGCTTAAAATTCATACATAATAAAACTAAATTGCTTTTAAACAAATTGAATTACTTTCATTAAAATTCTTATTTATTGCTATACATGTTCCTGATATCTTCAGATTCAGGTGAAAGCTGTGATAAATGGCAACACCGCTGATTGTTTATTGTCGCGTATTTTGTAGCCTGTGTGTTGAAATCTAATTTGGAGATTTTGTTTGAAATGACAGAGGAACCCGGATATATATGTCTGACCTTGTCTAAAATTATATAGGCATCCATTAAGACGTTATTTCAGGACATGTCTTAGATTATTTATTTTTGGATTTTGAAAAACTCAAGATATACTAAATCAACTGAGTTTACATTTGGTAGACAGTCACGCCTATACGATATCTTTGTGCTTTGAAAGTTTTACTTTCATACTTGCAGCAATTTAAAAACTATTGGGTCTTCGTTTTTTTCAAAAATTGTAGGTATCACCAACGACTTATGTGATGCCCTGTGATTGTCAAAATAATTTTATAAGATGCTCAAGAGACCCTATAAATAACGTATACAACTTTTTTTTGTATCTTGTATAATAACAATTATATTGAGCTTCACCGTAGAAATGCGTCGCCCTGTATATATGTAAACAGATTAAAAAATAAACCCGGTTATGGATTCTAGGTGGCCTAGTTTGCGCTCATTTGAAAAATCCTTTTGAAATTCAAAAGTCGCGGTCTCCTCATTAAGGAAATTCTTCTACGAAAATTAGCCAAAAAAAGCATCAGAGAAAGGGTCTATTTAAAATGAAATTTCGGAAAATATTTTAGTAAAATGAAGGACAATAATGCAAGCAGAACACTCTTCTTGCGACATTTTCTTTACATAATCCGCATTTGTTTTAGGTTCTTTGCCTCAATGTTGCCAATTTTGTATTTCAAATCGCGACTTTGACGTTTTGAAGGAAACCCCGTTTTTTCTTACTTTAAATGCCTATAACTTCTTCGTCTTTAAACTTACAGACCTAAATTTTGATACATGGTTCACTCTTTTATAATACAAACACGGGTACCAAATTTGGTTCCCCTTACTTTGTCTTTTATGGAGTTATAAATGTTTTCCGAAAGACTACACAAGATTTCCGGGAAAAGCTCGTCCGATTTTCCTGGCTGGCGAGCTTATCCAAGCCACTTAAATGTATGTCAAGTAAAAATGTCAAAATTATAGTGATGAGAATTTTAAAAATAGTTAAGAAATTTAGTTTTATATTGAAATTAGTTCTTGTGTAATAGTTGTCGAATACTGCTGCAGGAGTGTTATTGGTAGAATTGCTGAAGGAAGAAGCATCCGTTGAACAAAATTGTTAAGTGACATTTTATAAAAATATTTGAATGGTTTAGTTGGGAACATGACATGAAATTGTGTTAGCTGCAAGCACAAACTTATGCTTATTCGTGGAACATACTGTAAAATTTGAATCAATAAAACATACTATTACTATTGTTACTTGCAAAAGGAAGGTACTCAAAAAATCTGATCAAAATCGGTTCATTATTTTTTGAGTTATCGGTGTGATACATACATATATATATATATATATATATATATATATATATATATATATATATATATATATATATATATATATATATATATATATATATATATATATATATATATATATATATATATATATATATATATATATATATATATATATATATATATATATATATATATAGTCAGGTCAGGTTAAAATTGAAACTGACCCTGGATATGGGTTCTAGAAGGCCTAGTTGGCGCTAATTTAAACAATGTTTTTCATAAATTAAAATTCCTCATTAGTCAATTTTTTAGAGAAAATTAACTAAATTAGACAAACCTGAATTACAAACTAGATTTAAATGATCTGTAATGTTAAAATAAAATAAAAACCCACCTGTGTAATGATTATTAAAGATCTCCTAACCATAGCTGCATAATGGGGAGGGAAACCATCTTGCTGAAAATGTAGTTGATTGATTTTTCATTTTAGTGAATTTTCTTTAAAAAAAATTCACTAATGAGGAGATCCCGACTTTTGAATTTTGAAAAAAATTCTTCAAATGAGTGCTAATTAGGCCCCCCAGAACACATATCCGGGGTCAGTTTCAATTTTTATATGTTTATATATATATATATATATATATATATATATATATATATATATATATATATATATATATATATATATATATATATATATATATATATATATATATATATATATCACACCGATAACTCAAAAAATAATGGGCCGATTTTGCTTAAATTTGGTGAATACCTTCCTTTTGCAAATGGCTTGGACAAGTTCGTTAGCCAGGAAAAGCGGTTCAGGTTTTCCCGGAAAATTTTGTGTTTTCTTTCGAAAAAAAATATATCTCCGGAATTAAGAAAGTGAGGTTTACATCCTTATAGGTAAGTTACCTACCAAAATTTAGCTCTGTAGGTCAAAAGACAAAAAAGTTATAGGCATTTCAAGAAAAATAAATTGGGGTTTTCCACAAAACGTCAAATTTGCGATTTAAACGTCAAAATTGGCAACATTTAGGAAAATAACTCGAATCTAATACGGGCTATGGAAATAAAATGTCTCAAGAAGAATGTTTTACAAACCCTGAGGTCTTAGTTTACCGTCATTGTCCTTCATTTTAATAAAATATTTCCAGAAAATTCATTTCAAATAGATCCTTTTTCTGATGCTTGGCGGTAGCCTTAGCTATAGAGTTTATCGTTTAATGGTATATAATTTTTGTAGAATTTTCGTAAAAAAATCAATAAACCTCAATATATCTGTTATTATACAAAATATGAAGAAAAAAAATATAGGGTGTCTTGAGCTACATCTTTAAAAAAATATTTCTACAATCACAGGATGGCCCATAAGCCGTTGGTGATTCACATTTTCTTTTCTTTTTAATCAAACACGCCTTATGTTATTGCATTTTCCATCGAAATATAATGCATGTTTGTATGACAAAAAATTCTGGACGCAGTAAGTGCGTTATGGTAGCGAATTTTGATCAAATGCTTAATATTTGAATAGCTCAATTTGCTATTAACCTATAAGGTTGACCAAGAAACGAGTTTTTTCGGAAACACTTTAAGTTTACTTTCGGAAATTTTTGTACATTTTCAAACAATAAAGTTATTTTGATGAAACATGGCACATTGTTTTTACTATATAGGTTATACTGGTAACCAAATTTGATGCCTGCTTTCTTAAAAAAAAACACACATTATTGCTATTAAAAAATAGTTTTATGAAAATTCACTACCATACCGCACTTGCTTCGTCCAGAGTTTTTATTATTTCAAAACAACTTTTTAATTCGCCAGCAAATGAAGATAAATTTCTCCAGTCAAATCATCAGGAATGAAAATCTGAGCAACAATTCGATTTCCTATATATAAAACTAAGTAACGTCTTTAAATCGTTAGTCTCTCTACATTGTTAGTAGTGACAGTTAATAAATAAAATAAAGTTGTCATTTGGGAAGTTGCGACAAACACCTGTCTAATTCGTTTTGCTGATCTTCCAAGGTAGTTAACTTTGAAATGTGTACGTCACCAACTTCCAACGAAAAGTAATGGTGGTTATCAATATGAGTAGTCCGGTATCAATTTATCTTACATAATGAAAACGACCGAAGTGTGCAACTAGAAAAACTTATCCTGTAGAACCTCATGATACAGGCACGTATTGATTAACTTTTACCGACACGAATATTTGTTGTTTCATGTAGTCAATTTACTAGTCAGTAAACTGACCTACTAGTAGAGCTTTTCTAATTTGCATGTTATTTACAATATTCCAACGTTCCAGAGATTTGCGTGGATATATTTCAGTTAGAGTTTATGTTTATTTTTGGAAAGATATATTATCTAATAAAACATATATCCAATTTACTGAGATCGATAAACTTATCTAGATTGTACTAAAACAAAAGCTTACAAGCGTGTACAATAAAACCGACGAAGTGCTGCTTTCCACATAAATCATTATTCCAGTATTGTGGTTCAGTTTTTCAATGTGATATAAAATAAAATAAAGAACTTTTATAACGCTATACGTCTATAAAATGATCAGGTAGGTAAATTCCAACAGCTTGGACAAACCTCATCTTTATTAGGCCACTAATAGTTTATTATCTTACTTAGCTTTTAATAAATTGTTTTTTCAGAAAATGTTTATCATGTATGAGAGTATTTGAAATTAACAAAAGTCTGGACGCAGCGAGTGCATCATGGTAGTGAATTTTCATAGAAATGATCTGGCACCAATTATTTTTTATAACTGTTTTTTCTTGCAACATAGAAATATACATTTTCGTATATAGTTTCCTCTTAATATCATAAACTTACATACTAAATTTGGTTATTATAGCTTTTGTATTTTTTCAGATAAAAATGTTTACCGAAAGAAAGCCCAAAATTTTCCCGAAAAATCTAGTTCGACTAGCTAACGAATTTATTCAAACCACTTAAAAAAGGAATATATATATATATATATATATATATATATATATATATATATATATATATATATATATATATATATATATATATATATATATGTATGTATGTATGTATGTATGTATGTATGTATGTATGTATGTATGTATGTATCACACCGATAACTCAAAAAATAATGGGCACCCTAGGCTGAGGAGGCTGGCTACCACAGCCGTATTACTTTATATGTGTTTTCTCGCTGTAATTAATATACCGTACTGACGAGCTCTAATTAGAGCGAAGCCGGTCTGCGGTTCTAATTATGGTGAGGGTACATCTAGCCTTACATCGTGTGGATGATTTATAGGAAATATCGCTTCCATAACGTACTTGCTGTGTCCAGACCTTTCAATATATTATGATTGCAAAATGACTTTTATTTTTATCAAAATTATGTTACATTTTTGCACAAATATTGTTTATTTATCTAAAGAAAACACACATTTAATTAAATATCGCCAAGAAAATGTACGTACACTCTTCGAGAAGTTATTATATTTTTTTTTATCCTTTATGAAGGTCTTTAGGTATAGGTGCATTTATTGTAAATAAAGACCGATTTTTACATTTCGTCTGTTTGGAAATTGAAATAATTTTCTACTTAGGTAAATGAACAAATTGATTTACACTATTTTATAGAATGTATATGTATAACTGAATGCACCTCTCTTGTCTCCCCAAGTAACGGCTAACATCCAAAACTACCTGTTTTTAAGGAATTTTTAAAAAACAATCACTAATGGAGAGGTGCCGATGGTAAAACTTTGCAAATAATTTTTCAAATGAGCGCGAACTAAGACCCCTAGAACCCATATCCGGGGTCATTTTCAATTTTTATCTATATATATATATATATATATATATATATATATATATATATATATATATATATATATATATATATATATATATATACTACATTTGCCTGTATTAGATAAAGATCTAGCCAGTTCCATTCTCAATTTTTTCAAAGGCATGGGTTTTACAGTCCTGTTAGCTCTGCAATCATTTCTATACAGTAGCCATGCATTGATGACGTAAATATCTAAATCCACGTCACAAAGGGGATGTGGGATGACTTTTTACTCCTGCTTGGACTTCTATAAAGACCTAGAAGAGAGTTGGCTTTATCCACTCCCCCCATATGTTTATTGTACTGGGTAATAAGATTTGGACACGGCACGTTAACTTTTTTTCTTTTCACTTTTGGAATACCTTAGTATATGGTTGATAGGCTCAATTCCACTAAAAGTACTTGCGAGAAGCAGACACTTATTGTCTACCCATTTCACTATAATAATGTTCCTTCGAACATCTGCTTTATAGACGTAAGAACCCCTTTTCACGTTTCAACAATACTTTGTCAGCTTCTAGACTGCAACCACCAATTCTATTAGACCGAATTGTACCCAAACTCAGAATTCCGAACCGTTGCTTCAGATAAGGCGCAATCTTGAAAACCAGTTATCGTAAAAAATGTCCGAAATCTCTGGACTACTTAGAGTTTTGCATAAAGCAATAACGACTGATGCTCCAACACCAAGTGACCTTTCGTCTTCAGTTATTTCATTTGGTGTTCCCTTCAATGGTGGAAAAGTTGTGGCTCCTTGATAGGCAATGAAATTAGCAACGTATCCAGATACCCCAGCACGTACAAAAAACTTTTATTCCCATTTATGAGGTTTGCTTTGTATATATTGTCTCAAGTTACCACCATATGTGCCTTTATACGCTACCATTGCTTCATCTATAAAATACTGATTTTCAAATTGATATTTTCGACAATTTGCAGCAACATGATCGAGAAGAGGACGAATTTTGAAGTAGAGGTCTGTTGTTTCAGATGATACATCCAGATTATCATTGAAATGAATATTTGCTCTTAGCTTCTGAAATCGTTTCAACGGCATGAGATCAGCCACAAGAGAAATTCTGGACGAAGAGGACCAATAATCTTCAATTGCTGGCAATTGTATCACTCCCATAGTAAGAATATGGGGAAAAAATTGTAATTTCTAATGGATTTGTGTTGATGCTTGTCCCGGTCTTTTGTGTGCTGTAAATGTTCGTCTGATACTCGATATCGTTCATTAGACTGCAGGAAAAAATCTGGTTAAATAGTCTAGAGGCCAAGCCCCTTTCTTAGAAGTTGAATCTTTATGCAAGTCCAGTTGATTCGAAATAGTATTGATGCTTATGTCACGTTCATCCCATTGGAAATATACTTGTTCTCGTACATTGCTTCTCTTGTTTGGTGGTTCTTGCTGTTCTTGTTCTTCATCGGTTTCAATGTCCGTTTCATCAATTATAATTTCATGTTGTTGTGGTTCTGTGTCACTAGATTCCTCAGATTCATAAGCCAATAAAACAGGATTTTTGTTTTCAATTTCAGCATCAGATTCAGAACTGTCAAACAAATCCGACAGAATCGGATTAGTGGGGATGACAAAAGGTATACACTTTCTTCTTCCATAAAATGAACTAGTAGGAATTATTTTCCACTCCATCGTAGTTACATTGAAATAAACCGCCAACGTCAAATATTCAACTGGCAACGTTGCCTCTAAGCAACATAATGTTTGTGTAACAAACAAAGGCACTTACCTGAGTTGTATTGTCGAAACAACACACACGCTACTAGAAAACAGTTACTTCATATATATCTATGCTTCAAAACAAACACAAAAGTTCATTTATTGACTTTTCCAAGTGAAAACTGCACCACAGTTTCTGTCACTTTGTAAATCAGTTTCTGTCACTTTGTAAATGTATGGTAACTGTCAGTTTTAAATGAAGTTTTGTTGTTGAAAGGTTTTGCAGTAGATGTCGCTGTATGTTGTAAAGGCGCTATAAAGCTTGTTGCTTGTAGGAAACGTTGTCCGGTAACCCCTGAATATGATCTAGACTGATTTTTGCCCAGAAGCAACAAAATCAGATACAGGGTTAATAGCAGTTATACATATACATTCTATAAAATAGTTAAATCAATTTGTTCATTTAACTAAGTTGACAATGGATTTACATCAAGTATCGGCCTCGACAATATGATATATGAAATCATTTTCATCATTACATTATTGAGTACATTTTTCTCATTTCTAATTGGAAAATCGCATACCGTCAATTACTGTCACGTGATTTTCTCGTCTTATTAAACAAAACTTAGATTGTAAACATTATATCCAGGTGTATGATTTGATAAAAGTGTAAATTGCGCCAGTATATTACATTTATACGTTTATGGGCCGCTATAAATTATAATTTCGCGTTTCGTGACAATATCTAGTTATATACATATTCGGCAGAATTATCAGGTAAAGTTTGTTATTTTGATCAGTGTTTACGCATGTGTGGCACACGCCATGAGGCCATTCCGGGCCATCATGGCCTATCACCACGCACTCAATCATAAAATGGCGAGGCGAACCCAAAATCGGCACGCAACCACACTCAAAGCCAGCTCATATCACAATAGAGCCGTAAAGCTGTTCTTCAGATAAGTAAATTGAGAGGTGAAATTTAGTAGAGACGAGTCGTTGTGTATTCTTTGTTTAACGATTACTCATTGCTATCTTATTTCATTAATATTCCGTGAGCCTCGAAATCACCAGACTACATTAATTGGATACAAATTGGGTTTATGATTTATTAGCAAATTTCATTCCACTCAACTAAGTCATGATTTGTGTTTTTCAATTTGCCTTTTACCAATGCTGTGGCGGCAAATTACATAATTAAATTTTGTCTTGTTATTCTTGCGTCATATCTCTGGAATTCAGAGTCCAGTTCTGATAGATAAAATTACGAGGGCCACTCTGATAAAATTTGAATAAAGGAAAAAGGTAAATCTAGGAAGTTAAAATTTGCCACATTGAGGTTATAAAACGTAAAAAATAAAAGGTAACACACAACTTTTACTTCCACATCGTCACAACGTGTGGAAGTATCGCATCGGGTACAAAAATTTCAATTTTTTTCCCCTTAAACGTCGTAAAAAGTGTCAAAACATATGCGTGTGTGGTTGTGTTAGGTTGGCTTGGAACTTTACGTTCATTGGCCACAGAAATCAAAATTAAACCGACAAAGTTCTAAAGAAAAAAACCGCTTTGGCTAGAATTCTAATATCAAAACATATAAAACATGATTTGGGAACGAATTTTTTTGTCTGTATGTCTGTCTGTCCGTATGTCTGTTTGTAGTCACGATAACTTTGGAACGACTTGATATATCGTCTTCAAATTTCGTATACAGTTAGCACTCGACAAACGAACTGTTCGGATTGTTTTTGGGTAAACTCGCTTTAGGGGGTAGGGGATGAATGGGAGGTGATTTGGTGAAAATTGACATTTTTTCGTTAAAGTTAGTGTAATATAACGTTTTAGGGTTTATTTATTCTAAAACTTTTAATTTCATCAAACATCTGGTATTCTCTGTGCTGAAATTAGATTAGTGGTGAACCCTGTGTGGGGGTGCAATAATGTTGACAAAAATTTTGCATTTTTTTTTGCTTAAACGGCGTAAAAAGTCTGAAAACATAGAAAACTTGATTCTGGAATTTTTTGTCTGACGGTGGGTCGGTCTGTCGGCATGTACGTCTGTCTGTTAATAGGCACAATAACTTTCGAACGAATTGTGATATCATCTTCAAATTTGGTATCCAGTTAGCACCCGACAAAGGAACGCTTCGAATTGTTTTTGGGTAAGATCGCTTCAGGGAGTAGGGGATAACTAAGGGGTGATTTGGTGAAAATTGACATTTTTTCAATAAAACTCGAGTAGTATAACGTTTGAAAATTTTAATGGTTTGTTCCGTCGTTATTCTCGACTTCTCTTTTGCCACACGAACGTGCCGACTATGGACACCAAAATGCAGTTGGTTACCCTGAGCACGTCAAGCAATGATGGTCAACCCGAAGATGTCACCCTGGAGATTTACCTTTTCGAACGGCGGTCTGATTGGCTAGAGAGGCCGCCTACCCCTTCTCGACCGCTAGAGCCGGGAAGACTTCGGACTCTGCAAAAGCACTATTTCATCGATGATCGTGCTATATTGCAGTTCACTCATCAGTCCTTCGTTGTCCCCTGGCCATTGGGCTAACAGGCCCGTAGCAGCCACGTGATATTCTGAAAGGTGTTGGAAACCACGTGGACCATAGGGCGAGGGGTGCCTCGTTCCCATTTAAGTGCTACAAACTGCGTGTACCAGAGAATGAGGCTGCTCCTTATTCTCCATCTGTTCAACAAGTCATTTACTCTGTGAAGAATGGAGTATCCCGAAGCACATCGAGCTGTTCCTCGTTCGACCCACCAACGACGTCCCAGGCAAGAAAGGTATTTTGTTACACCGCTTCTGTTAAATGATTGTCTGTGTAACTTTGCCCATTGTGCAATAAATTCATTTAATTAACCCGCGTTAACGTTTTCTTTACCATCTAACCCCTGATATACCGGCAATCGTACAATTCAACGTAAACCATTAAAGCTGTCGAAGAACGTACCGAATCAACGGTACATGGGTACAGGAATATAAATATTTTCTTTGTGGTCAAGTCATGGGCCCTAAATGCCTTCCATGAGAATGTCTTTAGGAAGAGATCACAGCTATGTGGAAGTTATGATGCAATTTGCAGCACTATTTTTATTAGAAATGATTTCCAGAAACACAATGGCATTTGTTTTATGTCAATGCGATAAGTATTTAGGGAGATACAAGTCTTTTAAATGTAATACCGCACTGTCAATCCCACAGTATGTCTGCCAGAGTGGGGGAAATTCCGACGTCACTAACGCCGATCGAGTTACCATCTAAGTAGTATTTATAAAAATTGATACACAGCAAGTGCGTTCGAGTAGCAAATTTTCATAAGTTTTACATTATGTATTGTAACATACTTTTCGTACGCATACCATTAGACCCATTTAAACCTCTTCTTGTCTGTTGATTAAAAACTACTAAGTGTAATGTAATGTCGCTATCTTTGTTTATTCCAATTAACTTTATAACATATACTAATTTTCTTTTCTAACAGGAAATATATTTTGCCGCCTTTTCCCAATTATGTTGTTTATATCCAACAAAAACTTAGATTATAATTAGTCAACCAAACCTAATCTTAGCCCATTCTATCTGTAGTTTGATCGTAAGATATGAGTTAAATCTCTTAAAAAAATAAATTATATCATCACTTCCACATAGCTGTGATAATTTATTCTTTTCAGAAAGACATTCATTCATCAGGGAATAAAGTTAGGGCCCATGGCTTGACCACAAAGAAAATATTTCTATTCCTGTAGCCTTAAACTTTTGAAATATTATGTTACTCGAGTTTTATTCCAGACGGCCGTTCCTAGTCATAACAATATATTTTTTATATCATTCAAATTATAATTAAAAATTAGTTATAAGAAAAGTCGCTACAACAATTAATATAATATTTCATGTAGAAGTAGGTCACATACATATTATAAACATTGGCATTGAAATAATATTACATATTTATCTAAATAAAAAAAATCTCGGGACGCAGCAAGTGCGTTATGGTAGTGAATTTTCATAAAACTATTTTTTAATAGCAATAATGTGTGTTTTTTTTAAGAAAGCAGGCATCAATTTTGGTTACCAGTATAACCTATATAGTAAAAACATTGTGCCATGTTTCATCAAA
Source organism: Tillus elongatus (assembly GCA_964006375.1). Classification (NCBI taxonomy): domain Eukaryota; kingdom Metazoa; phylum Arthropoda; class Insecta; order Coleoptera; family Cleridae; genus Tillus; species Tillus elongatus. Next base: position 66,999,236 of record OZ023262.1, on the reverse strand, counting down.
ATAACTTTGTTTGAAAATGTACAAAAATTTCCGAAAGTAAACTTAAAGTGTTCCCGAAAAAACTCCTTTTTTGGTCAACCTTATAGGTTAATAGCAAATTGAGCTATTCAAATATTAAGCATTTGATCAAAATTCGCTACCATAACGCACTTACTGCGTCCAGAATTTTTGTTCTTACAAACATGCATTATATTTCGATGGAAAATGCAAAAATGCAATAACATAAGGCGTGTTTGATTAAAAAAAAAGAAAATTTGTATCACCAACGACTTATGGACCACCCTGTGATTGTAGAAATAATTTTTTAAGATGTAGCTCAAGACACCCTATAATTAATATATACAATTTTTTTTTCATATCTGGTATAATAACAGATATATTGAGCTTTATCGATTTTTTTACGAAAATTCTACAAAAATTATATACTATTAACGATAAACTCTATAGCTAAGACTACTGCCATGCATCAGAGAAAGGGTCTATTTGAAATGAATTTTCTGGAAACATTTTAGTAAAATGAAGGACAATGACGGTTGAAACTAAGACTTCAGGGTTTGTAAAACATCCTTCTTGAGACATTTTATTTCCATAGCCCGTATTAGATTCAAGTTCTTTTCCTAAATGTTGCCAATTTTGACGTTTAAATCGCAACTTTGACGTTTCGTGAAAAACCCCAATTCATTTTTGTTTAAATGCCTATAACTTTTTTGTCTTTTGACCTACAGTGCTAAATTTTGGTAGGTAACTTGCCTATAATGACATAAACCCGCGTATAAAATTTGGTTGCCCTTACTTTGTTAATTTTGGAGATATAAATTTTTTTCGAAAGAAAACACAAAATTTTCCGGGAAAACCTCGTCGGATTTTCCTAGGTAACGAACATATCCAAGCCATTTGCAAAAGGAAGGTACTCACCAATTTTGACGTTTAAAATCGCGATTTTGACGTTTTGAGGAGAACCCAAATTTATTTTTCTTTGAATGCCTGTAACTTTTTTGTCCTTTAACCTACGGAGCTAAATTTTGGTAGGTAACTTACCTCTAATGATATAAACCCGCGTATGAAATTTGGTTGCCCTTACTTTGTTAGTTTTGGAGATATAAATCTTTTTCAATTTTTTTCGAAAGAAAACATAAAATTTTCCGGGAAAACCTCGGCGGATTTTCCTGGCTAACGAACTTATCCAAGCGACTTGCGAAAGAAGGTATGTGCCAAATTTTATCAAAATCGGTCCATTATTTTTTAATTTATAGGTGTGGCACATAAATATATATATATATATATATATATATATATATATATATATATATATATATATATATATATATATATATATATATATATATATAAACATATAAAGTCTGAAACTGACCTTGGATTTGGGTTCCGGGGGTCCTAAATAGCGGTCATTTGAAGACATTTTGTCAAAATTCGAAGGTCGGGATTTCCTCATTAGTGAATTTTTTTTAAGAAAATTCACTAATAAACAAGTTGAAATTGCAGCGTACAGTACAGGGAATGCTGACTGATGAGGTTTGCAATTATGTAGAACTAGCAACGTTATAAATATTGGTGTTTGGATACATTAACAGAGATTGTTGATTAGATTCTAAAAATATAAAGACGCGAGACTTTTGATTTTAATTATGTAGAGATAAGTAGAGATTTTGTCGGTTTTAAATTCATTTAGTTAAATTAGTTGTAAGAATTGTTGAATTTTATTGTATTTATTAAATCTTGTTACATCGTTACCATGTCAAAATTATCCTAGTTCTAAAAGTTATTTCCTAATTATCCTCCGCTCCCTTAACACATATAAATCCCGAAACTGACTGCGAATATGGATTTTTTCGTTTGAAAATTCGCTAAAAATTAAATATTTTAGTAGTAGTTAGTAGATCACTCTAGCGTCATTGTGTTTAAATCTAAAATATTGAACATGCAGATAGATATACCTACACCTAAAACTTTAATGAACCCTACATATTCCATCACATTATTAAACTGAAAGCCGAAACGTGAATATTCCCTAGTCAGATCATCGTCAGCGCACAAGTTACGACTGTCTTAGATACTTAGATAAATATATCAGCGTTACAGGGAATACATTCATATTTTAATGGAAAATTCTCAGTTTGAACTACCGATCATAAAACTTCGTTATATTTAAGCAAAATAAAACCGAAAGAGGCGCACATAACTACCTAATGATATGCATCTGTTTTTCAGATACGAATGAAGCATATATACAAGTATGTAACCTATATGCATTCTCATGCTTATTATTCAGTCTGGGGATCCAGTAATTCAGAACGTCTGGGTAATTTCAAGTGCATCATATGCATATAATGGCTACAGGTCTAATGAAGATAAACTGGCATACTTAAAAGCACAGTTATTACACGCATTGCAAGCAGAGTTTTTTGTTTTATGTAGGTATACTGTCTCGCTCCCGCAGACTTTAATATGCAGCCTGGTAACGGGCGGTATCTAATGAACCAAATATCGTGAATAATAAATGAAGATCGCATGTCAAACCTCTTCCCCTTCTCGTTTGTGAAGCGGGGGGTCGAGGTATGAAGAGCGATTGGTTCGTTTTATGTTGGTGGAGATAATTAGTAAACTTATGTATCCGCAAACAGATCTTGCATATGGATTAGTTACCTGAAGGTCTTGTACGGTTAAGCTTTTGCCACCTTAAAATTACTGTCAAGGTTGATGATGATTTTTGTCCGTTTTCAAGGTTAATAGACAAAAGTATCTATTGGTAGATCTAATTTTAAATTATAATAAGAAATGCATTTCACCAGATGTAAGGGTTTCCTAATAAGGACGATATGTTTTTAAAATTAAATAAAATACAAAATATTTAAGATAAAAGCAACACTTTTATTTTATTTCAAAGTATAAACTTATGCCAATTATTATTATTACATTTAAAAGTGAATCTCGGTTTCGTTTGCATTTTGGGTCACTCTTTCGAACAAATTTCATTATGTAATTAAATTTAAAGCGTCTTTAGTTCGAGGTTTGTTGGCGTAGACCAACGACTTCAAATACCGCCACAAAAAGAAATCCAAACGTGTTAAATCACATCTTCTAGGAGGCCAATTAACAGTTCAATTCTTGGAGATTACAGACTAACCAAACGTTACTCTCAATAACTCCATTGCATTGGAAAAATGTTGAGTTGCACCATCTTGTTAGAAAAACATGCCTTGTAAATCAATTTCGTCCAGTTTTGCCCACAAAAAAATCCGTTGATCGATAACGCTCGCCATTCGTTGATACTGGAGATTACAGACTAACCAAACGTTACTCTCAATAGCTCCATTGCATTGGCAAAATGTTGAGTTGCACCATCTTGTTGGAAAAACATGCCTTGTAAATCAATTTCGTCCAGTTTTGTCCACAAAAAATCCGTTGATCGATAACGATCACCATTCATTGGTACTGGAGATTACAGACTAACCAAACGTTACTCTCAATAACTCCATTGCATTGGCAAAATGTTAAGTTGCACCATCTTGTTGGAAAAACATGCCTTGTAAATCAATTTCGTCCAGTTTTGCCCACAAAAAATCCGTTGATCGATAACGCTCACCATTCATTGGTACTGGAGCTTACAGACTAACCAAACGTTTTTCTTTTATTTTTTCATTTCAACAACACACTACGAGGGCTTACAGCCTAAATACTATCGTACCGTGGGTGTCGACAAGGAGGAAAGAGGCAACTTGTTAATTTTGGACTTGAAGGTTTGGAGGTTCGGGGGAGAAGGAAAAACATGTGCCGGCAAGGAGTTCCACAACTTGGAAGTCCTCGGGACAAAAAAGCGGGCATAACAAGATGTTCTATGTCTGGTGACCTGGACAGTAAAAGGGTGCATTCGCTCTGTTCCCCTGATAGATCTGTTGGGGGCAGCAGGTGGAGGAACTACGGAAGAAAGCTCCTCTGAGCAGTGCCCGTGCAGATATCTATAAAAGAGAGAGAGGTCACCAACGAAACGTCGGTGGGCCAGGGATGGCAGCCTTTGGATGAGGGTAGGGTCACCGATGAGACGTATAGCTTTGTTTTGAATGGAGTCCAGGATAGCGAGTGTAGAAGCGGCAGCAGCACCCCAGATGTGGGAGCAGTATTCGAGGTTTGGTCTTATTTGTGAAGTATATAAAGTATAGAGATTAGCTGGTGAAAAGTATTTGCGAGCCCGGTAGAGGAAACCTAATTTCTGAGCAGCCGCTTCTGCAGTTGATGTAACATGTTGGTGCCAATTGAGATTTCGATCCACAGAGATGCCAACAAGTGAAAAGGACTCATTACTTTAAATAACTTGGTTGTTAATTGTGATGGGTCTAGGGCTAGTGTATCTCTTATGTGAAAGAAAGCAAGACTGTGATTTGGTGGGGTTGAACTTTACAAGACTTCTACTTCCCCAGTCTAATATTTTTTGGAGATCCACGGAGATAGAACCCTCCATAAGTCTGCGATCCCCATCTAGTTGGGCTAAAGAGACATGCTTAGAATATTGTATATTGGAGTGGAGGGTGCTCTCGTACGCGTAACTGTGAACTGGGTTGGATGTGCTAGAGAGGAGGTCATTGATGTGGAGAAGAAACAAAGTAGGGGCTAAAGCTGAACCTTGAGGAACTCCTGCATTAATTGGATACAGTTTAGAGGAATGGCCATCCACGACAACAGAAATGCTCCGGTTAGAGAGGAAATTTGCTGTCAACGTACAGAGTTTTGGTGGTAGGCCAAAGGCCGGTAGTTTATTAAGCAGCGCTGCGTGCCAGACCTGGTCGAATACTTTGGATATGTCTAGAGCGACAATCTGGGATTCACCGTGTAGTTCCATAGAATTGTTCCAAGAATTGGTGACAAAGGAAAGGAGGTTGGCAGCTGATCTGTGCTGACGGAATCCATACTGCCTGTCGTGGATTAGACTGTGTTTTTCAAGAAATTTTAGTAATTCGGTGTTTATATACTTTTCCATCACTTTAGAGATGACTGAAAGGAGAGAAATAGGCATGTAGTTGCTAGAAAGCGCTTTCGATCCTTTCTTGGGGACGGGTTGTACTCGAGCAGTTTTCCAATTACTAGGGAATATGCCTCTAGTGTAGGATGGCTGAAACAGACGAGTCAGGTCAGGAGCAAGTTCTGGTGCGCATTTTTTTAGAACAATTGCTGGGATCTCGTCAAGGCCAGAGGCGTTCCTGGTATTAAGAGAAGAGAGCATCTTTCGTACCTTTCTAGTTTTGAAAATGATATCCGTCGTTTTATGCGCGACATTGGGGACTGTCGGTGGTTGAACATTTGGAGGTGGGTTGAGAGTAGAATTGCTGGCGAACAACGAGGCAACAAGTTCAGCCTTGCCCAGGGCGGTAGAAACAATTTCATCCCCTGAGACGAGGTGGGAACGTGCTCTTGCAGAAATTATTCCCAATAGATTTAGCAAGAGTTCAGAAGGGTTTGCTGCCGCTGGAGCTTAAGAGGACTTTGTTTTTGATGTGGTTATTAAACGAGTTTTGTGCCTCAGTTATGAATGCAAAGGCTTCTGACGAATCTGTTGTGGATTATTTTTACACCAAAAACGACAATTTTGTCGTTTACCGAACCGTTTAACAAGTAATGGAGCTTCATTTAAAAAACTGAATAAGAAAAATCAGGATCAATTTCAAGTTGCTCTAGAGGCCAATCAGCCAAAACACGACGCCTATGATGGTCAGTTGACTTCAGTTCTAGAGTCAGCATGATATTATACAGATATAAACTAAGATCTTTTCTAGAAATCAATAATAGTTGTCATTCTGCAAGGGCGAAGTGCATTTTTTACAAATTTAGCCGGTCATTAGTAATAGTAAAAGTAAGTTACACTGGCGCCTAACGTGGGACGATGATTAAATTACATTCATTTTTATTAGTGTAACTTACTTATGCTATTATTAATGACTGTCCGAATTTTTAAAAAATGCATTGCCATTTATAGTCATTATATGTGCATGAGATATAAATTAAATAGGGCGTCCATTCTATCTGTATGTGGGGTTGCACTGCATAAAAAGAAAACAGGGATGTCTGGTTTACATCATTTATTTTAAACAGGGTGCCCACTTGTCTGGAAAACAGGGAAAGCCGGGAAAATGCAGGCAGTTTATGCAAGGAAAAATTGATAAAAATTGTGAAAATTGAAGAGTCGGGGAATTTTTGCCCGTGTCGGGGAAAAAATTGTTGTTTCAGTTTTATGATAAATTAGTAAAACACAATGATAGTTGCATATTCGTATAAAGTTGCGTTTTCGTTTATTTGCAAGGAAAATTGTGTATGTTTTATAAATGTAATTTTTGTGAATTATGTTTTTCGCCATCACGAAGACCTACTGTATTCTGTAGTAGCGTGTATTTGGAGGTAGATTGTAGAATATAAAAGTCAGGGAAATAGGTTCTTGCATGTCAGAGAATTAGGGAAAAGTCAGGGAAATTGATATGCTGTTTTCAGTGGACACCCTGTTCAAATAAAATATTGAACGTTAAAAATGTTGTAAAGCAACATATTACTTCATATTATTTCTGAATGTCATAAGATTTGGGTTTGACATGATTAAAGGAAATTAAAGGCTTTTACTACCAGACAAACTGATTTATTCTTAAAACCCTACGCAAGGAGGGACGATGCTAGAATCCTTCAGCCATCTAGTTTTGGTATGGAACAGTTTGGAACAGTTTGTCCTTGAGGAAATGGATATCTACAAGTACATAAATGGCTTCAATAATAATGTTCTTAATGTTTCAAACACCAGCAGCATGAACTTTCCTTCCATTTACAGAAACCTTATTGAATAAACTTTCAATGGTAGTGCTCTAGCTCCATATAATTAAAGTGCTTCTTTTGGTACCAAGTTCAAAAATAACCTTCTTTTCACATACAGATTAACCTGAGTGAATAGACTTTCATTTGCAGAAACCTGACTGGAACTTTCAATGGTAGTGCTCCGAATGACGTGTGATCGATTCCAGCCATAGAGCAAACATCGGTTGTTCCTTTGGTTCTCTCTCCGCGCCGTTGACATTTACTCCGCCAGCCGTAGTTCACATGTCACTTTTGGTTGTCATGTCACTTGTCACCTTCAGTTTGCATTTTTAAGTTAAATATCTAGAGATCCATGGGACTCCATTTTGTTCGTTTGATAAAATTAAGCTAAAAAATAAGCGTCTTTTGCATTTATCCTCTGATTTCTTCAAGTCTTACATGCTTTTCATGCCAAACTTTACCAACATTTCAGATAGCATCTTTCTGTAATTGAGGAAATTTGTAAGTATTAACCCAAATGGGGCATCCATGTCCTTCTTTTCTTTCTGAATTTCACATGTTCAGATGTTCTCGGGGAGTTCTGCTCGGCTGTGCAGCCTGCTTTGCTTTTATGTTTGTGCTTTTCTATAGCTTTTTATGTAATTGACTAGTTTGAATTTAACTTATTGCTTGTGACTTCACAAGAGTGTTGTTCATATTTGTGGGACCCCAGTCCCGTTTTAAGTTTTTAAATCTTAAATTGTATATTTTTATAGAAATGTTTTATAACTCCTGACACTAATGTCAGTTTAAATATTGCATGGCCGTTAGGGCTACTCTGTATTTGACATTTAGCTTTGCTGGACTTGTATTCTTGCTGTAGTTGCAGTGTTAGTCACTCGCATGGTAGACCTACCAGAAACATAGTTTTCTGACAACCACCTTTTTACTTTCTAGGTCTAAACCCCTGAAGATGGCACGATAATGTGTTGAAACGCGTAATAAGAATAAATCAGTTTGGCTGGTATTAAAAGACTTTAATTTCCTTTAATCATAATACTTCATGACACTGTGAAAATTGAAATTATTATTTTACATAAATTGAAATATAAAGTGAAATGTAAATTGAAATATAAATTAAAATATAAATTTAATAAAAACAATAAAATTAAGCAAATTTTACTTAACGTTTGGTTTTGCCTTTTAGGGGATGTTACAGGCCTTCATTTCTACAATAAAATGATCACTCAGAGATAGTAAAACTTCTTAAGATGATTTTGGGCCGAGCTGAGCGCTGCCCTGTAGAAGTAAAGGTATTCTGCAGCTTCATGGGCCTCCATCTTAAATGATGTTGCCTCCGCTGGTAGCATTTAATCCCTGCTCCGAACGGTGTTGTTTACGGGGCTGGCGACATTTGCCCTCAGCTCCGAACGGTATTGTATTATTATTCTACGGGGCTATTGACATTTTCCCCCTGTTCCAAACGGGATGTTCTAAATTAAAAGAAGAGATTTTCTCTTGAAACACCCTTTTTAGGGTTATAGTGTGATGCTTCGTGGCAACGTCTCCGTTCATTAAATCAAGCAAAACGCAGTTTAAATTGCAGCTAAATAATTACAGTAACATCAAATAATTCCTCAAAAAGTAGCGTAACAATTAGAAATCAAGTGTCAGAATCACCTTGCAAAATATTTTTAATAAAAATAAGCAATTATACTTTTAAAAAATAACAAGCCAGGTTAAGGCACATTTAAAACCGTAAAAACTAGGAGAAAGAACATTTCAGGTTAGGCAGATTTTATGTCGTGAAATTAGAGTGTTTCATACATGGATTGAACTAATATATCAAGCCTACGGTCGCATTTTGCTCGTTGTGCACACTAGATGTTACAATTTGTTTTAGGGTGCGACTCAAGAGAAACCTGGTGAATTTTTCGTCGTATATATAGCTATCGGTGTCGGAGATAACTGACGTCAGTTATCTTTAGAATAGTAAATAAAATAGAATCACATTACTATGTGAAGACTGGAACCTGTGATGAGCAGTGATAAGTACACTCGGAGACCCCAAATCACCACAACACATATTTTCAAAGACCTAACGATCGTTTTGCTAACAACGTTGCTTTAGTGCGTTTCTCTTGTAAGGAAACGTTTATCTTCAACTAATAGAATTTGGACAGTCCTCTGATGATGCAAACGCTGTTAGCGAAACGATCGTTAGGTCTTTGAATATATGTGTTGTGGTGATTTGGGTTCTCCAAGTGTAATTATTAGAATCACGTTAATTTTAGAATTTCTGTATTAAACCACAGAGTATTCAGTTACTCGATGGACAAAAGTGATGACGTCATAGATGACAATTATTTATATGATTGGAAATGTAAGTGTAAAATAAAGAGAAACGGGTAAAGTGTTAAAACATGGTTACATTATGTCATATTTTTTGACGAATGTTAGATTTAAGTTTAAACCAACAGACCAAGTAACCTCTAAGCAAATATTGACAACTTGTGAAATGCAAGTATCCTTAGATTTATTTTTACTCTTTTGCCACCACAATTTTACTCATTGGGGTCTTTTTTCCAACTTTTATTACCTGCTTAACTGACAATTTTGTTTTGTTTTGAAAATTCATACCATAGCGTACTTGCTGCGTCTGGATTTTTAGTAGTTACTGTTATTAATAATTAATTCATTAAGAAGACTGAGGTTGGACACTTTGGTTGGAAATTGAAACAAAAAGCATTATCACCACAAAAATAATAACAGTTATGCGCTAGATACGTATTTTGACAATGATGTTATCTTCATCAGTAGGTGTCGCCAAACTGTTTAGCTAAGTATGTACCAACCAACGACATATAAAAATTAAAGATATTAGTTTAGCGACAGCTACCGATGATGACAACTTGGTTGTCGAAATACGTATCTAGCGCATAACTGTTATTATTTTTGTGTTTTTTTTGGGTGATTCTGTTTTTTGTTTCAATCAATTCATTGCTATTGAAATATCTTTAATTTTTATATGTCGGTTGTTAGTACATACTTAGCTAACAATAAAATTTGAAATTTATTTTAGACACTGCCAAAATCATACAACATATGTACACTTTGTATTCAAACTAGGGTTATTAAATAACAAGTTTATTGCTATATGCTGTATAAGATAAAGTTGTTTTTTAGAATTATTATACCGTACACAATATCACATCCCACACTTTATAATTTTCACATAATGAATTATTCACAAATTTCTTCACAAAAAAAATTGATCTTATCTGATCACTAAACATCTCAAATAAGCGCTGTAAATCCAATCTTATATTACGTCTTGGATGACGTAAATAAATGTAGTCCCGGTTAGTGACCGCATTTTAGCATTATAATGTTAATATCGGGTAATATTTTGTTTGTAAAATAAGGAGGAAGTTTGCTATGATAGTGGATCTTTATAAGTGGAATAATCTGGTGTCCACATAATTGATGTAAACAGTTACGGGCATCATACTAGCTGAGATAGTTTGTTTAACATAATGTATGTGTGGAAGATACATACAGATCATAATAAAATAATAATAATAGTAATAATAATAATAATTGTTTATTGATGTCTTTGCACAGTGGTGCATTACACAGGTCATGTACTTATGCGTCAAGAACAAATCACAAAAGTGATAACATATATATATATATATATATATATATATATATATATATATATATATATATATATATATATATATATATATATATATATATATATATATATATACAAATATATATACAAATATATATACAAATATACATACAAAACAGCATCGTAGGTCAAAACACACAATTAAAAGCTGCATCAACCAGTAAATCATGAATGTACAGAAACATCGCAATGTGGACAAATATCCAAACAAACAAAAACACAGCACAAAACAGAACAAGTCAACAATAATGCCATGATACAGCAATATCAATATAAATTGAAGTTATAAAAAGTAGCATGTCGTGGAAGCGTTTATTTTCTACGATAAGCAAAATATTCATCAGATGAATAAAAAGCATTGCTCATTAAAATGTTCTTAATGGAAGACTTGAATTTGTTGTAATGTAAATTTCTTATGAGGGAGTTTGTTATAAAATTTGATCCCATAGTGGTTGGTTCCGTTCATTGTTCTTTTTAAGCGCGTGAAATCGATTCTGAAGTTATCTTTACCGCGCGTAAGATGGCTGTGAATGGCACTGTGTCTAGTGAAGTCTGATTCGTGGCAAGACGCTGCAAAATATAGACAACATTGTAAGTATCTGAAAGCTTCCAAAGTGGCTACGACAGTCATCTCTATTTCCCAAACCGCCCAGGATTCGAATTGCCTTACGGTTGCGAAAACCAATTCAGGGTGTGGTGAGTGTCCCCATGTGAGTCCCAAATTAGCTTGCTGTCGACCATAACTTTAAGGAATTTCACAGGCTCGGTGTTAGCACCATTAAAGAGATTGTACTTTAACGAAAACAGTAAAGACCCAGATTTTAGGGCGTTCAAGTTAAGTTGATTTGCTGAGAACCAATCCTGACAAACATCTTTAATTCTGCTAATGGTAGAGAGTCCTGCATTTATGTTTATATCTGAGAAAACAAAAGTCGTATCATCAGCAAACAGAACAAAATTACCCAAGTCTGTTGATTTTGGTAGGTCGCAGATATATTGCAAGAATTAAATAGGCCTAAGAACCGAACCCTGCGGTATACCGTATTTTAGATCTAATGTAGATGATTTTTTACCATTAGCTGACAATAGCAAATTATGTTTGCACAAAACTTGAAATTGATAGGCAGCGAAGTTTTGGAGACATTGAAGAAAGAAAAAAATTTCGGTACACAGCAAGTGTGTTATGGTAGCGAATTTTCATTAAATGCTTCAAATTTGCATAACTCAATTTTCTATAAACCTAGAGAGTTTAGTTTGGTTACGTAGGGAGGTATTTAAGAGGACAAATTATCAACCAAATTTAATCAAAATAGCTTTGTTGCTTTTTGAGAGATAATTTTTTTTCGGAAAAATTAATTTTTTTTCAGAAAAACTGGTCCGACCGATACGGCTGGCTAACGCACTCATCCAAGCCATTAATAAAAGAAAGATACTTGCCGAGTTTGATCAAAATCGGTTAATAACTTTTTGAGTTATCGTGTGCATATATATATATATATATATATATATATATATATATATATATATATATATATATATATATATATGTATGTATGTATGTATGTATGTATGTATGTATGTATCTGGTTTCACTTTTTTGCTTATATTCGACCAACAGCGCACATTATGTGAAATATATGGGAATTAAATAAAAAAACTATACTCCTGGATCAGGCGTTTCACAGGGTTCGAACCTAGGTCCATTACTTTTCATTCTTTGCATTGATGACCTGTGATCGTATGCCTTGTGAGTGTTTATTTTATACCGACTATTTTCTAGGTAGTCCATTATATGTCCTATGTTGCAAGTAGATAACTTTTTAGAACTTAAACCACAACTTACAACTTAAAAGAACATAGATATACGTGGTTCTGTACCGATTTTCAACTCTTTTGATCAAAGAAAAATTAAGATATTCGAAATTAGTAATAGAATAATCCTCGACATGACCACAAATTCTGTAATGCAATATCTACAATGTTGGACAAAGACAGATGATTCTATCTGTCTTGCTATGCTATTGAATCATAGATAACAATCTAAACAATGGAAGTTACAATAATTGTGTCAAGATGTAGCTGTTTCCTACCAGGATACCAGATGTTCAGAAATTTCATGTAGTTAAACGTTTCATGTATAAACATCTCAGAATTTCACAACTTCGGAGAATAAAGAAAACATTTTATAAAATATAATTTTATCAGTTAGTTAAAAAATACCGCAATCCGTAGCTGTATTTAATACCTACAAATTTTGATTACCTATTTCTCATGATTTAATTTATTCCTGCAATCCCAATTTACTCTATCTGACAACGTTGTTACACTGCGTTCCTGCTGGTGCTTCGCTGTCATTTGTCATTCTGTGGTAATGTCATTTATTGTCAATTATCAATATCAAATTGTGAATTTTGCCTCAAATTTAGGTTTTAGACATGATACAATTACACAATAGAGAGGTATGATAATGCAGCTACCTACTTTTGCATTGTCACGCGCATGCGACCTGCGGTGAGCACAGTCGCAACATAATAATATTCTGGTGCGGTAGAGTGTGTCTGATGTTTCGTCACCACTCAGTTCCGAAACTGTTGGTTTTTATTAGATTTTATAAATGGATTTTACTTATTTTTGTGTGTATACAGTTAAAAGTATTTTTTTAATGATTAGAATACTATTGTGACATGATGATGAAATCAAGTTTATGACTGTTAACGCGCTCTAAATAACTTCTCTACTATTCAACGTTGTTTTGCCGCAATACAAACTTGGTAATGGTAATTAACCCCCACCTAATTTTAATTATCTTGTGTTTATATATGTAATATAAAATTAAAAAAGAAAAGGAAATACAAGTGAACCTATTTAATTTAGTGCTGTATTCTATATTATCTGACATTAGAGGCGACGAAGTGGAATGTAATTTTGGTAAATTTGCAGTTTACAGAAGCGTGCTTAGAACCCCTGTTGGATGCACAAGCCACAAGACAAATTTGTTGCAAACAATCCCCAAGAAAGTTAAGGGACCAAGAATGAATAAGTGTGCTGGGCGGGAAGTAAATATGAGTGAAAAATGCAACAAAAAAAAAACACTTATAGGACTTTCAAACGATGCGTTTTTCATATTTTGCAGCAATATCTCCTTTAAACCCTGTCTACCCCGCACAACATCCATATTCGCTCCGGGTCCCGTAACTTTCTTGGGGGTTGCTCGCAAGAAATTTTTCTCGTGCTTTATGCTTTGAAGGTGGTTGTATGCATGCATAGGGGGAAGGAAAACCCCCGTGTTTTTGGTGAGGTGGAAACCCTCTTCGTCCTGGGGGTTGTTCTTCCCCTCCTGAATGCATACAATCACCCTCAATGCATGAATAACAGTATTTTCTTAAGTTCAGCTTTCGAGTGTATTTTTTGTTGCGTTGGTATATTGCCTATTTATCAATTGCTTTGTTTGAGTTTTGTATCCAATTTTCTGTATAAATATTTATGTTAAAGATCATGTTTTTGCTTTCCCTTCTCTACCTTAGTTTTTGCTGTTCCTAATTAATAAAGTATTTTTTAATCACTTTTAATATAAGGCTAAATTGCTATAATATATATTAGTCTTATGAAAATTCACTACCATAACGCACTTGCTACGTCTTGAACTTTTTTGTAGTCATTAAATTACCACGCCCATGATTTTATAATCAAAATAAATGATCAACCTAGTAATCTAAAATATGAATCCATGTTACACCACTGTTTTTTTTTTCATTTGTCATATTTTTATATTGGCTGACATAATATACTATGACTTTGACTTTTACAGCTTACAGTATGACAATGCACTGTGAAACACTTATTTTATATGGTTTAGTGTACGGCTTTCATTACTTTGTCATGATATAATTTATGAAAGACAAAGCTTACGTGTATCCTTAACTCGATTGTTGTGCCACTAGATAGGTGTTGACACAGAAAGCGTGCGCTTTTCGACTAAAACAGGTTGGTTGATTAAAGGTGGCAAGCGGAGGTACCAACGAGACAATTTCTAAGGAGCAATGTCCATAGTAATGTCTACAGAAGAGTCAAAGATCTCCAAAATTTCTTCTGTGGTCGAGAGAATAAAGATGAGGTTATTGAGATACCAATATTCCGTCTTCTCACGTCAGTCGCCATTTTTTTTACTGTATGAAAACTCCACCTAGCCCACTGGATTTTACTTGTTAAGCCCTTACTTTTGATACCCATGTCAGGGGAGTGTAAAAAATATATTCTGCCAGCTTGTTTCGGCTGCCATATTGAATCAATGAAAGCCCCACCTAGTCCACTTTATTTTACTCGTGAGGACATTTTTTATACCCATATCAATGACGTTTTCAGAAAGAAATATACTCCGCCATCTTGCGTCATCCGCCATATTGAAATTTTCATCTAGCATCACCTAGCCTACTGTATTTTACTCGTGAAACCCTTTCATTTGATACGCATATTGAGGAGGCTGCAGATCAATAAATATTTTGCTATCTTGCGTCAGCCACCATTTTGAATTCATACAAGTTCGATGGTGCCATAATATTGTATTGGGGCTACTTTAGTAGGTTTAACCTAGAGCCTCGGTGATTCAGAGGTAAGAACGTGTGCCTCTGAACCGAAGGGTACTGGGTTCTATCCCAGGCTTCTCATTTCACTTTTTTAGTACAAACTTGTAACATTACCATCAACCGAGGTTCTGACATTGTATTTGAGCAAGTTGAATGTCTGCACGTTCCGCCCTTCGGATGGGGCGTAAAGCCGTCGGTCCCGTGTCCATGCGGTGTTGGGCACGTTAAAGATTCCTACCCTTCTTACAGAAAGGCGGCAGGGGTTCGGCAAAATTTCCAGGATAGTGAGGTGAAACTGCTCCCTGAGGTCGGTTATTGGCCATAGTCGCGGAAATAGGCCGACGTTAAAGAAACAAAATACACATACAGGTTTAACCTACGGCACGGAACGGGAGAATGTGCGTGCAGAAACGGAGAACAGGAAACAGCTAGACATGTGCTACAAGACTGCCAGATGGAAAATCCTAGAGCGGCCAGAGAAAACGTTGCGAGAAACCAGAACAGGGTTGAAGGTTCCTATCCGTCCAAGGTAACTAGGTCTACCAAAAACGAGGAAATCAGGAATTTCAATGATGGGCCGCGGAAATGGAGATGGAAGAGGAAACGCGAAGTGCGATTGAGGCAAAGCTCCGAGAAAGTGACGGCGCCGGATAGAGAAATAGATGAGTTTTCGGGAAAAGCGAGAGTGGAGTGAACGTTCGTATGAATATGAGGAGGGTTCTATGGGTGTAAGGTCTTAAATTACCCGGCGATTTTTGAGCGTGTAAAGGCTGTATGGCTTCCTTTTAAGAGTGGCTCCGACCTGACAGTGTAGAAGGATATCATGGCCTAAAGTTTTCGGCCGGGAAGGCAGGGGCTTCGGCCTCAAGATCGTAAACTGTCACCAAAATTGAATGAGTTTAATTGAATTTCAGATCGATTGGACAGTTGGAAGCGAGTTAAAATTCGATTATCTACAAAATTTGATTGTTGTGAAACTAAATAAAATCGTTAAATGGCGAACTTTTTTACAGACTTTTCTGTCTAAACTTAACTTATAATTTTTGTATTTTTAATGAGCGTTGCACCTTTTAGTTTTACTCCTCCCAACATAAAAATAAGATAGCAAGTAGTTGAGGTACTTGTATGGAGAGAGTTTATGGTTAGAAAACAAGCAGTTTCTGCACATAATTTAGAATGAAAAAGAAATACATGTAAGTGGCACTTTTGTACATATTTTACTCGTTTTTCATTACATCTGGCTGTCTTAATATACGCTACAAATGGTAGCGTAGTTTATACAACTACAACTAGTAAATTAAATTGCGGTCAGTACACAGCGCCATTTGCAAACGAGCATACAATATATAACGCTATACAGTTTAATTTAACACTATGTAATTGACTTCTGCATTCATAAAATTACATGCGAGCATATTTTGCATTGTCGGTAATTTTGGGCTTAAATATGGAACGCTGTGGTTGAAGTTGCCGGTAGGTTTACGTACTATAGAGCTGATTTCAGTAAAAGTACGCTGGCTGCTATGTTGCTGCAAGGCTTTCAACGTTAAATGGGTTTTGTTTTACCAGATGTGTAATGTGTTGGTGATTGTGTTGAATACAGACAATAAAAAAGGGTTTATTTGGGGGAGAGGTGCAGATGAATTGTTTCACCCACATAAATGTTATTTTGGTTTGGTTTTTGTGTACGAGGAAAAAAAAACTCAATTTATTTGGTACATAAATAAAGAGTAGGAACATAGCTATAGTGTGAGATCTTCAGACTTCATGGTGATACAATTTTCTGCTCAAATTAACTCACACTGATTTTTATGCAAACCGTTTACTAAAAGTTTAAAAAGTGGGTTACAGTAACAAACTTTGCGTGAAAACGGCTCTATTTAAAGAATTGGTAGTGAAGCAGTCAGTAAAAGTAAAAAAAAAAAACAACAATAAAATGCAATTGTTGTTGTCCTTATTTTGTGAAACCGCTTCATACAGAATACATATGTAGAGGCTTCTTCTCTGGCTTCATAAGTTTGGCTTCTCCTCTGGGAACGGTTTGGCGTTTTACGGCATCTTCAGGTAGGAGAAAATTTAATTCATGTATACGCACGCATGGCAACTATAAATTAAAATCCGTTGGACGTTCAGGTATTTTAATCAAAAAATTGTTGAACATAAAATATAACGAATTATATAAAGTATATATATATATATATATATATATATATATATATATATATATATATATATATATATTTATATATATATATATATATATATATATATATATATATATATATATATATATATATATATATATATATATATATATATATATATATATATATATATATATATATATATATATATGTATATATATATATATATATATATATATATATATATATATATATATATATATATGTATACATAGAATAACTTTATTTGATGCAAGGGGTTAACAAGTTCCAAAAAGAGTCAAAAATTTGTTGGGTTTTTTACTAAAAACACCAAGGTGACGATTCGAAACGTCAAAATTTATTTTTACACAAATATTCTGAAAGAAATGCAGATTATGGACAACAGACATATGAAGAGTTGTGTTCAAGAGACTGTTTTTCATTTGACTAAAATCTTTCCAGAAAATTTATTTAAAAACTAATTTACGTTTTTTATGCGTGTTTGATATTGTAGTTTACTATTCTGTGTCAAAATGAACTGTTTTTTACATTATTTTGAAAATATATTTTTTCTGGGGTGCACCAAAATGTCACTTTTACTTCCACACTGGCGCCAAAAATTTCAAAAATTGTTTTTGTTTAAACGTCATAAAAAGTGTCAAAACATATAGAAAGTATGATTTGGGAACGAGCATTTGTTTGTCTGTCGGTCCGTATGTCTGTTCGTTGCCACTATAACTTTAGAACGAATTGAGATATCGTCTTCAAGTTTGGTATACAGTTAGCACCCGATCAGCGAACGGTTCTGATTTTTTTTGTGTGATAAAATCGCTCCCGGAGGTAGGGGCTGAATTGGAGGTGATTTGGTGAAAATTTACATTTATTTGTTAAAACTCAGTAATATAACGTTTTAGGGTTTTTTATTATTTTTTATTTCAACAACACACCACGAGGGCTTACAGCCTAAATACTATCGTACCGTGGGTGTCGACAAGGAGGAAAGAGGCAACTTGTTAATTCTGGACTTGAAGGTTTGGAGGTTCGGGGGAGAAGGAAAAACATGTGCCGGCAAGGAAGTCCTCGGGACAAAAGAGCGGGCATAACAAGATGTTCTATGTCTGGTGACCTGGACATTAAAAGGTGCATTCGCTTTGTTCCCCTGGTAGATCTGTTGGGGGCAGCAGGTGGAGGAACTATGGAAGAAAGCTCCTTTGAGCAGTGCCCGTGCAGATATCTATAAAAGAGAGAGAGAGAGAGAGAGAGAGAGAGAGAGAGAGAGAGAGAGAGATAGAGAGGGGGGTCACCAACGGCACGTCGGTGGGCAAGGGATGGCAGCGTTTGGGTGAGGGTAGGGTCACCGATGAGACGTATAGCTCTCTTCTGAATGGAGTCCAGGATAGCGAGTGTAGAAGCGGCAGCTGCACCCCAGAGGTGGGAGCACTATTCGAGGTTTGGTCTTATTTGTGAATTATATAAGGTATAGAGATTACCTGGTGAAAAGTATTTGCGAGCCCGGAAGAGGAAACCTAATTTCTTAGCAGCCGCTTCTACAATTGATGTGACATGTTGGTGCCAATTGAGATTTCGATCCACAGAAATGCCAACCAGTAAAAAGGACTCATTACTTTAAATAACTTGGTTGTTTATTGTGATGGGTCTAGCGCTGTATCTCTTATGAGAAAGAAAGCAAGACTGGGATTTGGTGGGGTTAAATTGTACAAGATTTCTACTTCCCCAGTCTAATATTTTTTGGAGATCCACGGAGACAGAATCCTCCTCTGCGATCCTCATCTAATTGGGCTAAAGAGACAGGCTTAGAATATTGTATATTTGAGTGGAGGGTGCTGTCGTCCGCGTAACTGTGAACTGGGTTGGATGTGCTAGAGAGGAGGTCATTGATGTGGAGAAGAAACAAAGTAGGGGCTAAAGCTGAACCTTGAGGAACCCCTGCATTAATTGGATACAGTTTAGAGGAATGGCCATCCACGACAACAGAAATGCTCCGGTTGGAGAGGAAATTTGCTGTCCACGTACAGAGTTTTGGTGGCAGGCTATAGGCCGGTAGTTTATCAAGCAGCGCTGCGTGCCAGACCTGGCCGAATGCTTTGGATATGCCTAGAGCGACAATCTGGGATTCACCGTGTAGTTCCATAGACTTGTTCCAAAAATGGGTGACAAAGGAAAGGAGGTCGACAGTTGATCTGCGCTGTTGGAATCCATACTGCATGTCGTGGATTGGACTGTGTTTATTAGAACCCTTTCAATTTCATGAAGTATATGTTGAAATTAAATTAGGGGTTGAATGTGTGGGGGTGGAATATAGGTGATAGAAATTTCTATTGTTTTTGCCAAAAAAAGTCTTAAAACATATAGAAAACTTGACCCTGGAACGAATATTTTTTTTGTCTGTCGGTCGGTCGCTCTGTTGGCCTTTACGTCTGTTTGTTAGTAGGCTCAATAGCTAATAAGTACACTTTCAGAATCCCAAAAACACCACAACACATTTTTAAGACATTACGATCGTTTCTTTCGCATCATCATAGGAAGAAAATTCTAACCAAATTATTACTAGACCTGTACTTATATAACTATCAGGTAGACCGACGAAAACGAAGGTAAATTGCAGACGGAGGCATATCGTTTATCTATTGTGTCTATATTGAACGGACAATGTTGAACCATCTGCCGTAATCTTTTGCTTGACAAATTTATGAGCCCCTATATAATTTTAAAGATAATAGGCTTGAAAGCAAAGAGCCGCATTATTTAAGGAGTTCACGTTCTTTATTGATATATAAATTCACTATGAGAATGCCGGAAACTGCAACGAGCACCGACAACTAAATCTGGGGACATATTACTAACTACCGCACATATTTCGCCCACAACATTAAATTCAACAGAGGATGAAATTCTAAGTTACACTAAATTCTTAGATAAACGAAAGACGAATATGTTTTTTATCTATATCGCGGGCACAACGTAGTGCCTTGTATAGTATAGACCGGACGAGGTTATTAGCATATTTTATTAATCTGTGTGACTAATTAGGAGTGTTTCGGTGGTCAACTGCAAAGTGAAGATAAAGGGCTTGAAATCAAAGGTGGCGTACGGCTTAATGAAGTGTTATTCTCGATTTGAAAATATATACACTCTCATGAGCATCAAGCAGAGTTTGATGTAGTAATGGGTTGTTATTTAACAATCTGTTATTTTTAAACTGTTGCCGTCCCACAACAGTAACAACCTGTTATGGATATATAAAAATATCAGGTTACAGGAGGACCAGAAACGCTTCAGCAGACATCTATTAGCGCTTGCGCTTTACAATAGAACTCGGACTCGTATCTGTTTCTGTTGCACTGCAACTAGCTACTATGAATCAACTTCGGTTTTCATCCGCAACTGTTATAACAGGATGAATGGACATGAGACTGGGAATGCTAAATATGTATGGGGTATAGAGTATGGAGCGGACTTTACTTCATAACATAATACTTAACACTTTATACTAGTGTGCTCACAGCTTTGGGAACAGTACCAATTTTAATGAAATTATAAAAATATTCCCTGTACCCGCTATAGTTGAAACCAGACACACTTCACCCTATAGGTAGAGAGAAAAAAATTAGTTTTAATTTAAAAAAATATTTATATTATTTTTTGCTTACAATAATTAATGTATTTCATATAACTTTCATTTTCAAGGAAAACATGGCTATTGAGGTTTTTAAGCTCAATGCTTACCTAATTACTTAATTAGTAAAGAAAATTCTAAAGAAATTAGTCATTGTTAATTTTTTTTACCAAATTATTATTAGTGATGAATACCGAAAAAAAACCTTCATCATTTTTTTTAATAAAAAAAATTATTAATTGTTTTAAACAACACAAAAATATTTTTTCATTTTAAACATTAGATAGTTGCATAGTATAGTAAACAATTTAAATTATGTTTCAGAGAATTAGAGATATCTAAAGATTTTGCTCTAATCACATTGTTTCATAATTATTTTTGTCTTTTTATTCAAATTAATCACCTTCACACCTCAGGCCGGATCAACTGATAGTTACATCGCCCGGGGATTGAGCCCGTGTAACAGCGAATCTCCTTTGCCAAACTACACCACCGGATGGGTTCAGCTACTGTTATACTACGTCTACGTGGAATTCTTAATAATTCATAGTACATACTGTTATTTTGAACCTGTTATATTTAACTGTTATTTCTCAATAACAGTAACTGCTGCGACCTGTTAAAGCAATATAACAGTTTTTCCCATCACTAGTTTGATGTCTAACATTTTAGACAAGTTTCAGAATTTCCTTGTCAATGTGGTGGTTATTGTCCCATACGTGTTGTGCTACGCTAGTAGATTTGTCCACCGTACCATATCGTAAATGTGCGCGATGTTCGCGAAATCTAATGGATATGTTCCTTTTGGTCTGACCCACGTATTTGAGATTACAATCTTTGCAACCTATCTTATAAGTACCAGACATTTCAGTGGCTTTGTCTTTGCCTTTGGTGTTTCCAAAGAAATTTTTTAAATTACTTTTCGTCGGAAAAGTCAACTATATATTGTCTTTCTTAAAAATACTTTCCAAACCCTTTGTGATACGTGGTTCATACGGTAAGTACACAAATTTTTCTCTATTTTTAATTTCTTGAATGTCGTACATTCAGCTAACATTTTCTTTGTTCTGTGTTTGTTAACCAATTTTTCTACTAAACAATCCAAATAACCGTTATACCTCGACACGTTTTTTATGTATGTTAATTTGATATTAAATCTACTTTTACGTAATGGGAACCTTATCAATATATTTTCCAAGAAATTTAAACTGGGCGTTTTTTGTGCAAATCACAGGTTCGAGTCCTCACATAGGCGCAATAACTGTCAAGCGAATGAGATATCATGTTGAAATTTGGTATCCAGTTAGCACTCGACAAAGGAACACTTGGAGTTGTTTTTGGGTAAGATCGCTTCAGGGGGTAGGGGATAAATGAGGGGTGATTTGGTGAAAATTGACATTTTTTGTTTGTAACTCGAGTAATATAAGGTTTTATAAGTTTATGGGTACATGAATACGAATATTTTCTTTGTGGTCAAGTCATGGGCCCTAAATTCATTTCATGAGAATGTCTTTCTGAGGAGAGTAGATTATCACAGCTATGTGGAAGTTGATGATGATTCTATTTGTTCATTGCAAGAATACATTCGGTTTTTGTTCGATTTTAAATATTTTTTAATAAACCATTCAATAATACACCGATATTTGTTTTAATACCTATATTTCATTCGTAAAAGTTTTAGCACTATATTTTGCTTTTTTTTTTATAAATCGGATCTGAAGGACTCCTCGTCGGTATTAGCGCCAGAATCCGTGGTCAACGGTTGAGAAGAACATTTTGCAGAAGCCACTTGCTGCATTCAGGCTTTTTAATTGAAAACAGCCCTTTGAAATATATGTGTGTGTTTTTGTTTCTTTATCATCGGTGTATATCCGCGACTATGGCCAATCACCGACGCCAGGGAGCAGTTTCACCCCACTATCCTGGAAATTTTGCCGAACCACCACCTTTATGTAAAGAAGGTAGGAATCTTTAACGTGCCCAACATCGTAGGGACACTGGACCGACGGCTTTACGCTCCCTCCGAAGGGCGGAACGTGCAGACATTCAACTTGCTCAAATGCAATGCACAACGTCGGTTGATGTTAATGTTACAGTATGTTCTGGAAAAGTGAACGGAAAGCCCTGTTTGTAATATATGAAATAGATGGTTTTTCATTGTTCCACAAATAAATATTCGATATGACATTATAAGTTAGTAGAGAGCGAGAAATGCGGGCGGCTAGTGACAAATTGGGAGCAAGTGTAGCGGTGAACCAGAAAATAGCATCAACGTTTGTCTTATTCAAGTTAAATAGATCAGATTCTATAATAATGATTCCTAATTAAGAAGGCGTTTAACATCGCATCTATTATAAGCCGTGTGTCTGTGCTAATGTTGTGCGAACTCATTCATTTGCGCTTAGCACCCTGATGAGCTTCCCTTATCGCTTTACTTAATGTCCGGAAATTCGTAAACACTAACATATTTTCTTTGTTCGTCGTCGAGTTGTTTTATTTACGAGGTGGGATTGGAATATAATGAGACTGCTACACAAAGACATTAGTCTTTTGGGAGGATACATGTTTTACATAATGGGAGAGAACGTTCACCGTACAAAAACCGACCGCGCTTCCGCCACCCCATCGTGAAGTTTCACTTAATTTTTTATACACTGAACATGAAGCTGAAAGGTCTAGCGTGAACTGTGTTACGCTGCCTTAGCTACGAAATAAGTTCTACATTTTTCCTAAAATTTACTTTGCAGAGAGAACAAAGTATTGTTGTTTGCGGGTGTTGAAGCGTGTTTACAAATATCTTTTCGTTCTGTAATATGTTTTAGTTGCCGAGAAAAACTGAGGAAAAAATCATAATATCGACTCAAAAAATACGTACTTCATTTGTAAATTTAAGTGTCCTTTAACTTGCTTTTGAAAAAGTCTGGACGCAGCAAGTACGTTATGGCAGTCAATTTTCATAGAAGTTATTTTTACAAAAAAAAAACACTAAAATTGCACCACCAAAATCCCGATACAGACTGTCACCGAGGGTGCCTTCAAATTTTAGGACATTCCCAAATGACAAGGGTAAGGTTTTTGACGGTAGACTAATTTACACGATAAAATTAAAATGTACTTACCAAAATTCTTACTTATAAAAAAAATCTTGATGAAAGGTAAAAAAATATATATTACGGACCCCCTTACACCCATGCAGGAAAAAATGATAACAAATTCGATTGGATAACAAAATTGATATATAAAGTATTTTACGGTTTGATATAATTTTTCTGCAAATTATAATTCACGGGTTTCTCTTTAACAGAAAAAAAAACTTATACTTGAACAGATAATAATGTAGGAACTCTGTCAAGATAATTACAATCTAAAAAATGGACATTACAAAAACGTTATTTCTTTTGGAGTTAATTACACTGTGGCCACATTGTATTACATGATAACTCGAAATAATCTTAAAAAACTACCAAAAATGTTTAGATGTGTTATAATTTTTTGTTGATAAGTTAAACGCTTTTGTTTGTGTACTCTTAAACAGAAAATGAATAAATTAATAAAAAATGATAGGTACCCAACATTTGGTAGGTCAACAGGAATTATCCTAAACAATGAGAACGTACTGGCTACCTTGACAGCATTGCAAAGTTTCCAGCCATATGGAAGAGGCTTTTTTCCAATCTCATGAAATGAATATTAATAACATGCCAGCTACACGGATTAATTGACCAAAAGCGACGAAGTTTCATTTTGCGGATGTAGATTCATTCCCATCTTGCAGGAGGGCCCTAATTATTTACTCAATTTATTAACGGATCAAAAACTTAGCCTCGAAATTCGCACAGAGGAAATCAACTATTGGCAACACTTTAAAACAGATAAAAACAATAATTTAGCAAGGTAATTTCACTGTAAGATAAGATGTAATGAGGCAAATGAGTCAATCACCGGTGCTCTTCAGCGCAGTCGGCAGGATACTGTCTTTCTGCGATTCCAGCGTCTCTGTTATCTGCCCATCAAATTTTAGCCGCTCGGAACAAAGTCAGGGAGATAGAATATGTTTCAAGGGCAGTTCTAAACATTACCAAACACGAATTATTATTTTTATTATTTCGAATTTATTGAATAGACTGCTATTTACAGATATGCTAAAGGTTTTTAAACGATATATAAAGTATTTTTTCTTGCTTTATTCAATGACTTACTTAACTGTCTATTATAAAATAAACATACTAAAGACGGGTGTGGACTATACTGAATAGAATGGAAACAATTTTTTAAAATCATCCGGTTTTATTGACTTTTTTTAATTGAAATTTGAATCATAAAGCGAATGGTTCAAAATTCGTTAAAACCTATTTCTTTGGTATAAATTCGATAGAATAGTTTTCTCTACAAAGAAAAAAATACATTTTTTTTACAAAAATTCGCTCAAATTTGTACAAGAAAATATTTTTTTAATGATTGTAATATCTGAAGCCATTAGTACAATATTTGCCAATTTTTCAAGCAAGATTAGCTTTCTGTTGGCCTGTCAGAGAATTGAACCCGCTAGACCTTAAGAAAATAATATATATATATATATATATATATATATATATATATATATATATATATATATATATATATATATATATATATATATATATATTACTATGTGTGATTCATGTCACGGAGTTCCTGCTCTTCAGAAGATTCATTAAAATATTATTTTTACGAACTTTCACAAAAATATACTTTTAAGAAAATCCGGTGAGAGTTTTTGCGGAACCTAACTAAACAATTTTTACACGGATATTTGATATATTTTTTTTTCATGGAGGTGTACAGAAAAAATTTAACGAGAAACTGAAAAAAAATACCAAAGTTTTATAAAAAAAATTGCGGAGTTTTCAAGGCTTATTGCGCAAGGTGCCGGAATAATTGAACACCGCCGACCTTGGTGATCAAAATGCCCTTTATCTGCTACTGTCAAATATTTGGTTGCGGAATTTAAAAAAGTACGATCAAGTGTCAAAGAGGAACACTACTCGGGAAGACCAAGTTCTACGACAACCCAAGAAAAAATTGATTCTGTACACGAAATTATGTAAGGTCGACGAATTGGACTGGAACGTGTAGCAGAAATATTGCACATTTCCTATGAACGTGTGTTTCACATTGCTCATCACGACGTTTTCAAGAAGCATACTGATGATTTTTGGTGGCTTTGCCATTATGGAGAGACATGGATGTGACATCACTGTGATCCAAAAACTATAGTGCAGTCAAAAGAGTGGAAGCATTCCGGTTCTCCAGGACCCAAAAATTTCGTCTTTAAAAGTATGCTTAGTTCTTGCTTCAATTTTTGGTTGCAAAGATATCTTTTTTGAAATAAAGTAGAACTGTCACTTGATCCTACCAGTGAGTTGCCAGCAAAATTACGCGAGAAATTTGTGGCAAACGCCGCGGAAAACTGTCCAGGTATGTGGTTTTCTTGCAAGACAGCGCTTCTGCTCACAAATCGTTGGTTTCACTACAAAAATTGATAAAATGGTTCTGAAGTGTTTGAACACCCGCCTGATTTTTCAGGTTTGGCACCACCAGTCTATTATTTATTCTCAAAGCTCAAAAACATTTGAAAAGTAAACAATTTTCAACAAACAACCAAGTCATATTATGTGCCGGTTGAAGGTGGTTTGAAGACCAAAACGAAGAATTTTTAGAGGGTTTAGAAACGCTCTAGGAATGTTCTAGTAAATGCGTAGGTTTTGTAGGAGGTTATGTTAAATAACAAAAATTTTGTAGGTTAAATACTTGTTAAAACGTCCTTGTATCTCATCGCATATAATATTAGGATTACATTTTAGCAATATATTTGTGATATTCTTGTTTTGTATGTCGTCATCTTAAGTACTAATTTGCTAAGTGATAAATGTTAAGTGTTATTGTAGGAACACGCTCTAAATCTTCTTGTATATCCCCTCTTGCATTTAACAATCTTGTGGTCACATCTAACGGCAAGTGGGGGCAATCGTAAACAATGGTCTACTGGACATTCTGGAACTTCGGAAACATTATAGTCTCTCATGAAATTGTATTATAGAACTTCACTGTAGTAAATCTTAAGTTTCGGACAATGATGTGTAACCTACGTCTTGCCAGATTATTTCCCGTTTCGCCTTCCGAGTTGCCTTTGATGCCTTAGTTCCAGTACATTTATATCAAGTTTTATTCCAGAAAAATTGTTTCCGAACAGCTGGAAAATATTAACTTGTCAAAATATGTAGCATGTACTTTTATTTACTTTCACGTCTTTCTCACATTGATTTGCTTAACGTGAATGTGACAGCTTTTAAATTAACTTTTTGGCAATTAAATTATTTTATTATTTCTCATATTTGGGTAATAAACATTTTATGTAAGAATTTTTTTATTTATTTTTAGCGAATTTTTGGACCGTTTCATTTGAAATTCGGTGAGATTAGTTTGTGTGTCTCCTATTCGGTTGTAAATTTTCGCTTAAATCACTTCAATAATTCAGAAAATATTGCGTTTTAAACCATATTTTCTAAGAAAGTTGGTTGCCAAGGGTTTTGTGTTGGACGTAGTTCCCAAGGTGTCTTGCTTGCTGTCGACCCGCCGCATCTTTCTGCAGGGTACCCAGCGACCTGGAAAACCTGGAAAAATCAGGGAATTTGAAATAACCCCTAAAATGTCAGGGAAATTCGCGATTTTGCTCAAATGTCATGGAAATCGTTCAGTAGACCTGGGAATTATATATTTGTGAAATTGTGTCACTAGCAGATTTATTTTTATTTTTATTTAATATATTTATATTATATGATTTTTTTTACATAAATATTTTTTCCCAGTGCTGCTGTTTGGTACATTAATTGAAACCGCCAATAAACGCGCGACATGTCATATGGCAATATAATATAGTGTCTTCTTTATCTAGCTCATACATGTCTCATTCGTTTATCTCTCTTGGAATGCTCTTCCTTGAATGCGTAAAATGCAAAATGCGTTATAGCTATTGGCGACGTAAAGCTGCGTAAATGTGTTTATTATATTTTAACCTTTATGATCATGTAACATAGAGTTGAAGTTGGAGTGTAAATATTTGGCATTTGTATTGTAATCCAAAAGAGAAAAGTTTATCATTGCAACGTATTGTGTATGATAGTGTAAAGAAATTATGAGAAGTGGGAAATATAGAAATCAACGATAAGCTGACGCGAACTTTCAATAATTCATATCATGATTTTCTTAAGTAGTTCAGTAATTTGGCAGGTAGAAATGTATTACGTTTCTGTATTAGTTAACAGAATTAGCCATATTTTTATGTCTTTGATAATGATTTTTAAAAATTCAGAATTTGTTGTTATTTTTTAAATAAAAAAGTATTCAGAGATGTGATGTTCGTTACGAGTATTATGAAAAATCACTTGGGCCTGGAAATGCCAGGGAATTTGATTTTTTATTTCTGATGGGTATCCTTTTTCTGTCTTTGTCAACACATAATGCCTTATGGAATTTGAAGCGATGTCGTAGATTATTTATTTTTAGCGAATTTTGGGCCATTTCATTTGAAATTCGGTACAGAGATTAGTTCGTGTATCTTATATTTACTTATAAATTTTCGGTTAAATCACTTCAATCATCCAGAAAATCTTGCGTTTTAAACAATATTTTCCAATTTTTTTCTAAGAAAATTTGGGAGTTGACAGCTGAGTAGTGAACTCATACTCCATCAAAGCAATTAACATAGTCAAGGTACTTGCACAATTGATCGAAATTAGTTAAACATTTTTTGAGTTATCGGTTGGATATATATATATATATATATATATATATATATATATATATATATATATATATATATATATATATATATATATATATATATATACATATAAAAATCTAAACGAACCTCGGTTTTGGGTTTTAGAGGCCCTAGTTCGCGCTCATTTAAAGAAATTTTCCAAAAGTCTTTCCATTGATCCGATATCTCTCTATCAGTAAATTGTCTTAACAAAAATTCACTAAAAACGTGTTGTGTTGAATGGGATCCTTCAAGTGTACTTATCAGTGTTCATAACAGGTTTCAATCTTCACTTAGTATCTCGTATGCGTTTAGAATTGAATATCTACAGCTAGTGTCACCGAAGAGCGACCTAAAGCCACTCCTGAACGTTGCTCTCAAATTGATGGCGATCCATCAGAGAGGGCAGCATTAGAATGTACAGTCCTGAGGGATGCATTTCCCAGTGCAGCGGCTCCGGACCCCGCGTCGACTGTACCCGGATCGCGAGCACGTGCATACATCAAGAACCGCCACAGTGTGACAGATGTTCGCCGCGTTCACTCTCTCCACCGCAACCCCATCGCACATTTGCCCGTTAAATATGTCCCAATGTCCCAGCGCTACGACCATCTCTCCCGTTACCATAAACATCCCGTACATTGTGCGGGAATTAGTCACTAAAACAAGCCGTCACTACCTGATGTCCCAGCCTAAATTAATACCCAATCTGAATGCAGGGAGTACCTGATGCGGTCGACTATTCAGACACTGTTATGATCTGTCTGTAATGCTAGCGTTTGCGGGAATCACCGCGGTTTACCCCTACAATCTACAATGTAGTACACCTCGCCCACACTGTTGTAGGATGGTGGCGTGGAATTGGCGTTTGGAATTAATGGGAATTGAATATTAGCAATTTAGAAATACGCCAGAATTAAAGTGTAGCCATTTGCGATAACTATCATAAAATCAAATTTTTAGAAGCCTTGGAAATAAGAAATTAGAGTCATGCCGGAAATTGTCATTGGGATTGTATTTAAGTAGATAGTACTGCAAATTGAATCATAACCTCCACATAGATGTGATAATTTATTCTCTTCAGAAAGACATTCTCGTGGAATGAATTTAGGACCTGTGACTGGACCAGAAAGAAAATGTTTGTATTCCTGTACCCATAAACTTTTGAAACGTTAGATTACTCGAGTTTTATTGCAAAAATGTCTAAAAGTCGCTATCTCTTCAATAGCGTATGTCTTCTACGAAACTTCACTAAAATTATGAATTGAACCACAAACTATAACTGAACACTTCCAAGGCATCAGGAAAAGTGTCTATTTGAAATGAGTTTTCTACAAACATTTTAGTAAAATGAAGCACAACGACGATTAAAGCAAAAACTTAAGGGTTTTGTAAAAGACACTGCTTACATTTCTTCTACATAACCAGATGTTCTTACAGTGTTTCACAGAAAATTGTGAATTATCACGTTTCAAATATCGGCTTGGACGTTTTAAGAAAAATCTCAAATTTTCGCAGCAACTTTTCTGGTAATTTTTAAACCTTTTTGCCCCAAGAAAACTTAGTCTTCATCTGTAATATTTAATTGATTTTTATAATCACACAAAAGATTTTGGTTTTGTGCCATTCTAAGATCACCAGTGGCACCAATTTTTTTTTAAATGCTCGTAAATATTTTTTGTTCAACTTACAGATAAATTTGGGTATATAGTTAACTTTATATAATATAAAGCTGCATACCAAATTTGGTTGCCATATCTTTGTTATTTTTAGAAATACAAAAATTTGCCGAAGGGAAAACCACAATTTTTTCTGGAAAACTGGTCCGATGTTCCTGGCTAACGAATGTATCCAAGCCACTATCAGAACTAAAATACCTGCCAGATTTCATTAAAATCGACTTACAATCTTTAGAGTAGCCTGAGTGAAACCTAAATGTAAACAATATATATATATATATATATATATATATATATATATATATATATATATATATATATATATATATATATATATATATATATATATATATATATATATATATATATATATATATATATATATATATATATACATACATATAAACATTGAAGCTGGCCCAGAATATGGGTTCTAGGGATTCTAGTTGACACGCATTTAAAGAAATGTTTCAAAATTTACAACCCGCGATCTCCTTATTATTCAATTTTTTCTACGAAAATTCAAATAATATTTAAAAAGGTCTGGACGCAGCAAGTGCGTTCTGGTAGTGAATTTTCATAAAAATGTTATTAATATCAAATATGTCTCTTTAATGCAAGCAGGCATCAATTTAGTCACCGGTATAACATATATAGTAGAAACAATGTACCATATTTTATCAAGATAACTTATTGTTTGAAAGTGTACAAAAATTTTCCGAAAATAAACTTTAAATGTTTCCGACAAAACTGGTTTCCTAACCAACAAACCGTAATTGGGTTATTGAAATTTGAAGCATTTAATGAAAATTCTCTACCAAAACGCACTTACTGCGTCTCAATTTTGTTCTTACAAAGATGCATCATATTTCGATAAAAATGCAATAATGCAATAATATAAGGTTGTTCGAAAAAAATTCTAGGCATCACCAACGACTTATGCGCCAGCCTGTGGCTGTTAAAATAATTTTATAAGTTGCAGCTCAAGACAGCATATACAACTTTTTCTCGTATCTTGTATAATAACAATTATATTGAGCTTTACCCTAGAAATCACCCTGTATATGTGTAAACAGATTAAAACTGAGACTAAACCCGGATTCTAGGGGACCTAGTTTGCGCTTATTTGAAGAAATCTTTTTAAAATTCAAGTCGCATCAACTTAACTAAACCCACCGGCAAAGCGCATACTTATCTAAACCTACCTCAATGCATCAGAGAAAGGGTCTATTTGAAATGAATTTTTTGGAAACACTTGAGTAAAATGAAGGACAATGACGGTTTAAGCTGAAACTTAAGGACTCGTAAAACACATTTCTTGCAACATTTTTTGTACACAGCCCGTATTAGTTCAGGTTCTTTGCCTAAATGCTGCCAATTTTGACGTTTCAATTCACGACTTTGACGTTTTGAAAGGAAAAGTTCTCAAACGTTGAAAGTATTTTTTTTTTGTCATTTCTTGACCTTTTTGCGTCAAAAACCTTAGTCTTTGTCTGTAACAAACATAGGATTTTGTTATCCACACAAAATATTTAACTTTTGTGCGTTTATTTACACAATTTCTAGCCACATGTAAAGTCTCATTCCAGTTACTCTGATACTTACAGAAATATAGCGTTTTCAACAATATTTTTGTATATTTTTCGGGGGAAAAATGTCCGTTACAGCTGATATACGAACTATAATACAATGAAGTTATGTGCTAAGTTTCGTTTAAATCAGTTGAGTATTTTTTGAGTTATCGCTCGGATACTGTTAAGGCGTCTCGCCTGGAGGATTAGACCTCTCAAATTTACATATTTCTTAGTAGCCTTCTTTGTTATAATATTTACCATCTGTACAATGCAATTTTAAAGGCGATTAGGAATAACCCAACAAGGATCATTTCTTGTTTACAATTGACCATAAGTCTGCTAACCTATCTCAGGTAGATAGCGTAGGAAAATTCGATATTTATTCATGGAAGTTCTTCTATAGACTCCAAACAAGCAATACGCTTGTGCTAGCATAATCACTACTCATTTGGTAGAGTTCTCATGGACTCTAAAGCATACCATAATATAAGTAATTTTGTATAAGTTTACAGTTTGTTATTAAACGTTCAGTGTTACTTAAATCAGCGTTTAATTTAACAAAACATAATCAGGTCCTTCGAGCTAATCAAGAAACAAAAACAAATAAAATGTGGTACATCAGTACAAAACGTAATTAAACAGATTCATACATATATATATATATATATATATATATATATATATATATATATATATATATATATATATATATATATATATATATATATATATATATATATATATATATATATATATATATATATATATATATAAACAAACATATAAAAATTTAACTGACCTTGGTTTTGGGTTCTAGGGACCCAAATTCGCGCTTATCTGAAGAAATTTTTTCAAAAGCTTTTCATCGTCATCTCTCTGATAGCGAATTTTTCTTAATGAAAATTCGCTAAAAAGCTATAGGCTCGTGGAAAGGCAATCCACGCGTCGTCTATCCAGACCTTGACATAACAAGGAATGCAAGTCTCTTACATTTTGCGCAATCCAAAGCTTCTTCTTAAAACCTTTCTAGAAGGAAAACTAAGGTTATAATTTATTTTACGTGTACCTTAGAAAGCAGATAAAAATAGTTAAAAGTGGACGATATGTAGGTATATTCTATCCCATCTGATCACAGAAGCAATTAACATTATTATACCAATTTGAAGAAATGGGGAATTTTTTTTTCAAACCGTATCACACAAAATTTCTCACAGAAACCAATTAACTGATTTGTATATTAATTTTTTTTCCTTTAACGTCGGTCTATTTCCACGACTATGGCCAGTTAGCGACGCCAGGGAGCAGTTTTACCTCATTATCCTGTAAATTTTGCCGAACCCCTGCCTTCCTGTACCGAGGGTAGGGATCGTTAACGTGTCCAACATAGCATGGACATAGGACCGACGGCTTTACGCCCGCTCCGAAGGGCGGAACGTGCAGACATTCAACTTGCTCAAATACAATGCCAGAAGCTCGGTTGATGTTAATTGGACAGTACGTACTGAAAAACTGAAAGGAAAACGCTGGGATCGAACCCGGTATCCTTCGGATCAGAGGTACACGTTCTTACCACTGAACCACCGAGGTAGATACTAAATTATATAACCTTGAAGGTAAGAACTTACCGCCTATATTCTCTTGCTGTATTATTAAAGCCTAGTGCGTTCACCGCACATGGCGTTTATCCCTTTCCTCAGCATTAGCGAATAGCAATCAGTATGTGACTACAGCTAATGTCCTTTGGTGCTGGGGGAATGCAGAGTCGAAGGGTTGACTTTTATATTCGAACCTGAAATGACTTCTGCCAGTTGACGTCATCACAAAAGATAAATTACCATTTAATCAGGGAATCAGAATCACAATGAAATACAATCTTGCTCATTGGCCACGAAATATAACCCATCTGCTATATGACTCTGCTTTTCCTCATTTTATTTGAAGTTATAATATAACTAAACTATCTTTAACGTTTCGTTTTGTTTCACTAACTTTGATATTTGGTAGAAACAATAGTGTCCAGATTTCATACGTTTTGACCAAGATCACATTTTTATTTAAAACGCATGGGCAACTTTGTCACCTTTGAGTATGAAATTGTAATTTTCTGCAGACATTTTTTTATTGTTGATAAAAAAGTAGAGAATTTGTTTTTGACAAACTTTTTTGTTGGAAAAGCCGGATCGATTAGATTGATTGAAACAGAATCATCCAGGCGATTAATAAGGGAAAATACCTGCCATGTTTATAATTTGACAGATACTTTACTTTCCTTTTTTTAAATATTAATTAAGGAGGATGCTGTCAAGCAGCGAAACCGGTTACAAACACTATCTCTGCTTATATTTCCTTGACAAAAACAAAAATTTAAATACCTCAGATTGACGCTCAACTTTCATCACATTTAACATAAAAAAATTGTTCATGCTTTTTGTTATGTAATTTTTCAAGTTCAATTTTAAAACTCGGTTTATATGTGAGTATTTAAAACTTTTTTCCCTATGTAAATTGTAATTTTAGTGAATTTTCTTAAAAAAAAATCTTAAAGGATATATATATTTATATATATATATATATATATATATATATATATATATATATATATATATATATATATATATATATATATATATATATATATATATATATATATATATATATATATATATATATATATATATATATATATATATATATATATATATATATATATATATATATATATATATATAGTACCGGTAACTCAAAAAATAATGGACCGATTTTGATAAATAAGAAAGGAAAAAAATGGACATTTAAGAAAATTTTTTGGGTGCCACTGATGACCACAAAGATGCGCAAAACCAAAATATTTTGTGTGGATAACCAAATCTATTGTATATTACAGACAAAAAGTAAGTTTTCTCGACACAAAAAGGTCAAGAAATAACAAAAAAATTATTTTAAAACTTTAATAGTTTTTCTCCTTAAAATGTCAAAGTCGCAAATTGAAACGCCAAAATTTGCGATTTTTAGACGGATAACCTGAAACAAGTACGCGTTATGTACAAGAAATGTCATAATAAATATGTTTTAGAAAGCCTTAAGTTACAGCGCCAATCATCATTGTCCTTCAATTTACTAAAATATTTGCAGAGAATTCATTTCAAGTATACCCCTTGTCTCATGATTTGGCAGTAGTTTCAGCTATAGAGTTTGTGGTTTAATAGTCTATACTTTTTCGCGATTTTCGTAGGGAATAATCGTTATTGAGAAGACCGCGACTTTAAAATATTTAAAATATTTCTTGAGTGCGAACTAGCTTTGGCAGTAGTTTTAATTAGAGTTAATAGTTTAATAGTTAAATAATTTTTAGCGAATTATCGTAGAAAAAAGCGCAATATATCCGCTAATATGCGACATACGAGAAAAATTGTATATGTTAATTATAGGGTGTCTTGAGCTGCATCTTATACAATTAATTTTACACTCACAGCGTGGTCCATAAGCCGTTGGTGATACAAATTTGCTTTTTTAAAATCGAACATCTCTTATGCATTTTTGCATTTTTCATCGAAATATAATACATGTTAGTGAGAAAAGAAATTCGGGACGCAGTAAGTGCGTTTTGGTGGCGAATTTTCATTAAATGCCTGAATTTCAATAACTCAGTTTGCTAGCTTAAGGTTCGTTGGGTAAGAAACCAGTTTTTTCAGGAACATTTTGAGTTTATTGTAGGAAACTTTTTGTACATCTTCAGACAATTGGTGAAATATGGCACATTATTTCTACTACATAGGTTATACTGGTAACCAAATTTGACACCTGATTTCATTAAAAAAAGACATATTTGCTATTAAAAACATTTTTATGAAAGTTCACTTCCATAACTTTCTTTTCATGTTGCAGCCTTGATAATGGAATTAATAATGCCGAAATCTCAGCAATATGTAGTTTTTATCGTGCAACTGACGGCTATCCCACAATTTCTTATAAATAGCAATATTGCAGTCACGAACGTTGAACATTATAATTATATAAATATATATATATATATATATATATATATATATATATATATATATATATATATATATATATATATATATATATATATATATATATGTATGTGTGTATGTGTGTGTGTGTGTCATCAGGATAACAAAAAAGGTTCGGGCCGCAGCTAGTGCGTTATGGTAGTGAATTTTTATTAAATGCTTCAAATTCGAATAACTTAATTTTCTATAAAACTGAGAAAGCTTAATTTTGGTATGTAGTAAGGTCTTTCCTAAGGCAAGATATGCACCAAATTTCATTGAAATAACTTTGTAATTTTCGGAGAAAAAAAATTTCGAAAAAAAATTCAAAATTTGAATAACTCAATTTTCTATAAACTTAGAAAGTTGAATTTTGGTACGTAGTAAGGGCTTTTCTAAGGCAATACATCCGTTAAATTTCAATAAAACTGCTTTGTAATTTTCGGAGAAAAAATTTTTTTTCCTGGCAGATTTTCCTGGCTAACGAAGTCATCCAAGCCATTAATAAAAGAAAGCCACTTGCCGAGTTTCATCGAAATCGGTTAATTATTTTTTGAGTTATCGGATGGATACATACATACATACATACATATATATATATATATATATATATATATATATATATATATATATATATATATATATATATATATATATAAATTGAAACTGACCGCGGATATGGGTTCTAGGGGTCCTAGTTCGCGCTAATTTCAAAAATTTTTGCAGTCTCACCATCGATACCTCTCTTATAGTGATTTAAAAAAAAATTCACTAAAATAATGAACCGATTTCAATTACACTTTGCACCCGTATTCCTTTGGTGAATGGCTTGGATAAGTTCGTTAGCAAGGAAAATGAGATTAGTTTTTCCGGGAAAATTTTAGGTATTCAGAAAACAGCGAAGGTATTTTAACTAAAAAGCTGGTAGGCAAGTTGCTCATATATAGCGTATAGCGTATTCCAAAATTTAGCACTCTAGCTTTAAAAACAAACAAAAACTATAGGCATTCAAAGAAAAAAAAATCGGTCGCAACAGAGGTCAAACTACCAAAATAGGTGGTTAAGAAAACATATTGCACACGAGATTAAGTTTTTTAGTGCAGAAATGTCAAAAAGTACCAAAAAAATGTTTTCAAAATTTTATAATTTTTCTTCTTGAAACGTTAAACTTGCGATTTAAAACGTCAAAATTTTATGACATAAACAAATGGCGGGTTTTGGATAATAAGCATTATGCTTAACAGGGTCTTACAGTTCTTTTTAAATAGCTGTTGGTCTGATATTGTATAGCAGGAGTTTACATTATAGAGTTTTTGATATAAATGTGTTTTATTTAACGAAATAAATTTAAAAGAGCAGGTGTCTTATGGTAGATAGTAGCGCATTTTTATCAACTCATTTCTAATCTAAAATCATCTCAAATCTAATAAGTAATTTTTTCTCAATGAAAAGGCTTCAACTTTGGTATGCAACAAAAACTTTAGAGACAACGTATGTACAGCAGTTCATCAAAAAAAAATATTTTTTCATATGTACAAATTTTTTAATTTTTCGACGATTTTTCATATTTAGATCATTTTTATGAAAATTTGGTACTATAACGCACTTGCTGGTTCAGACTTTTTTTGAAGTCGGTGTATTATTAATATACTCTTTTCCAGCAACTGGTGTTGTATTTTCAATTAATAAATCTGTCTTCTCCAAAATATTTACAAATAAAAAAAAGGTTTAGTCACTCTGGTGTCAATGTATGCTTTTATAAGATTGTTAACAACAACAATATCGAGTTACGTAAAAAATGCAGCTCCCTTAAATTTTTTCTTCAACATAGTTTTCTTGCTTGACAGAGATAGACATGGTTTGAGCAAGTTATTACCTTCTGTGGAATTATTAGATTCAAATCTTATTTGAAATATTTTAAAGCCTACTTGATTCTCAAGAACTCAGATATTCTTTTATTTCATGTAAAATTTGCAATACGATTGTGCCAAATATTCCGTTTTATCAGATATAACTGTAAACATATTTTTTGATAGCTCGTTTTGCCCTGCTGTTGTTTAGACTCAGGCGAAACGACAGTTAAACCCTTACAAACATAGATTGCTTGGTAAAAAAGCGCTTACTTAAATAATAGCCACAGGCAAGTGGATAGGGAGATTCTTCTATAACATGTCAGAGGCCTGGAATATCCTGCTTTTCTCGAGAGGGAATTCAAAATCGAAGGGTTGGCTGTGTGCAGGCCAGAATTGACTTTCCAGTCGGCGTCATAACAAAAGATAAATTACGGCCGACTCAACAGCGAATCACAATCACACAATTGGATACAATTGTTTCGTAAATATGCCGTCCTAAATGATGTGAAGCTCTTTTTATTATGCGCTGACACGGCTGGATTAGATGTGATGCGTCAGTTTTCAAAGGGGCTGGAATAAAATACCGCTTATAACCTGAAATTTGCAATTCATCACCGGTTAGGATGTGTTTTAATTACCGGCAGAATTAACGCAAGAGTGAAACTTGTTCAGGGAACACAAAAGGTGATGCTCTGCTTTATTTTTATCACAATTTTTATTTTTAATCACGTAGCCTTCAGCTTAGTATTAGCTGCGATGTATATTTGACCGATTGAGTTGTTTTACGATGACTTGTTTTCGATAAATGTTACATTTATTAATTAGCCAGTTACTTGCAAAGTGTATACTATAGCACCTATATATGGATTTATAGACGCTCAGTTGTTTTTACTTACGGCGTTAAAATTGCATGCAAGACTGGAAAACTGCTCGAGTACAACCCGTCCCCAATAATGGATCCAAAGCGCTTTCCAGCAACTACAGGCCTATTTCTCTCCTTTCAGTCGTCTCTAAAGTGATGGAAAAGTATATAAACACCGAATTACTTATATTTCTTAAAAAATACAGCCTAATCCACGACAGGCAGTATGGATTCCGTCAGCGCAGATCAACTGCCGACCTCCTTTCCTTTGTCACCCATTCTTGGATCAAGTCTATGGAACTACACGGTAAATCCCAGATTGTCGCTCTAGACATATCCAAAGCATTCGACCAGGTCTGGCACGCAGCGCTGCTTAATAAACTACCGGCCTATGGCATACCACCAAAACTCCGTACGTGGTCAGCAAATTTCCTCTCCAACCGGAGCATTTCTGTTGTCGTGGGTGGCCATTCCTCTAAACTGTATCCAATTATTTCAGGAATTCCTCAAGGTTCAGTAGCCCCTAATTTGTTCCTTCTCCACATAAATGACCTCCTCGCTAGCACATCCAGCCCAGTTCACAGTTACGCGGACGACAGCACCCTCCACTCAAATATACAATATTCTAAGCCTGTCTCTTTACCCCAATTAGATGAGGATCGCAGACTCATGGAGGGTTCTATCTCCGTGGATTTTCTAAAAAATATGAGACTGGGGAAGTAGAATTCTTGTACAATTCAACCCCACCAAATCACAGTCTTGCTTTCTTTCTCATAAGAGATACACCAGCCTTAGACCCATCACAATAAACAACCAAGTTATTCAAAGTAATGAGTCATTTTCACTTGTTGGCATTTCTGTGGATCGAAATCTCAATTGGCACCAACATGTCACATCAATTGCAGAAGCGGCTGCAAAGAAATTAGGTTTCCTCTTCCGGGCTCGCAAATACTTTTCACCAGGTAATCTCTATACCTTATATACTTCACAAATAAGACCAAACCTCGAATACTGCTCTAACATCTGGGGTGCTGCTGCCGCTTCTACACTCGCTATCCTGGACTCCATTCAGAAGAGAGCTATACGTCTCATCGGTGACCCTAACGTTACCCAAAGGCTGCCATCCCTTGCCCACCGACGTGCCGTTGGTGACCCCTCTCTATTTTATAGATATATAGAGCACGGGCACTGCTCAGAGGAGCTTTCTTCCATAGTTCCTCCACCTGCTGCCCCGAACAGATCTACCAGGGGAACAGAGCGAATGCACACATTTACTGTCCAGGTCGCCAGACATAGAACATCTTGTTATGCCCACTGTTTTGTCCCGAGGACTTTCAAGTTGTCGAATTCCTTGCCGGCACATGTTTTTCCTTCTCCCCCGAACCTCCAAACTTCCAAGTCCAGAATTAACAAGTTGCCTCTTTCCTCCTTGTCGACACCCACGGTACGATAGTATTTAGGCTGTAAGCCCTCGTGGTGTGTTATTGAAATAAATAAAAAGACTAAAGTTCCGTCACAGCACAGCTATTAAAAATATTGAAGACATCCGTACAGTGAAACTGATTGATCGAAAATGTGTTCTCAATAACCGGGGATGTAATA
Organism: Tillus elongatus; assembly: GCA_964006375.1. Taxonomy (NCBI): domain Eukaryota; kingdom Metazoa; phylum Arthropoda; class Insecta; order Coleoptera; family Cleridae; genus Tillus; species Tillus elongatus. Next base: position 66,958,981 of record OZ023262.1, on the reverse strand, counting down.
TTGTAATATTGTGACTACTCAGATAGCCAAACGGTCGAAAGGCAGTAGCAGTAGGTAAAGTACTTGCTGCGTCCGCGCTTAAAAATTTCTCTTTCACTTTCTTAAAGAACGGGTACTGCTTAAATAATCCTAAAATTGATTCTAAAAAAGTAGTATTAAATTTTTTTTTAACGTCAGCCTATTTCCGGGACTATATCCAATCACCGACGGCAGACGTGATCGTATATGGTTTTGTGAAGACGCAATAATACAGAATACAGCAGAAATCCACTCGATAAGAACAAGATATATATATATATATATATATATATATATATATATATATATATATATATATATATATATATATATATATATATATACATATATATATATATAAATATATATATATATATATATATATATATATATATATATATATATATATGTATATATATTTCGTACACAATATTTAGAGTTTTTCCAAATTAAAAAAAAAACAGGTATAAATCATACATTAACAGTAACCAAATACAGTTTTAGCGCTGCATATGTATATATATATATATATATATATATATATATATATATATATATATATATATATATATATATATATATATTATGCTGTCGCATAGCAGAAATTTAAACAAAATCAAGCCAGGTCTTTATAAAAATGATTCTAAAATAGTTTCTTCTATATTTACACTCAAACATAAGACGTCATATAAGACCGAAACACTCCTTGAAGGTATTTCTGTAATTAATTGTTACGTATACTTTTCATATACTACCCCGGGCATGAAGCCTGTGTCAAGTATTATGTAGACAACGTTAGTTGTCGTATTAGCAGGAAGCGCATTGGGAGCGTGCTGGACTGCTGCGCGGAAGGTTGCATGATCGAATCCAGCTCGGTTGAATGTATGTTTTTTATGTTTTATTTTGACATTTGGGGAAACAATAGTGCACAGATTTCATACGTTTTGAACAAGATCTCATTTTTGTTTAAAACGCCTGAATAAGTTTGTCACCTTTGAGTCTGAAATTGTGATTTTCAGTAGACATTTTGTTCTTGTTGATGTTGAAAAAACCGGTTTGATTAGAGTGACTAAAACGAAATCATACTGGCGTTTAATAAGGAAAAATAACTGCTACGTTTATAATTTGGCAGATACTTTTCTAATTATGATTTCAGTTTGCTTCTGGAAATCTTTTGTATAACTTTAATCAAATTTGTAATACAAGTTTATTTTAAAGAAACTTACACTATCTACATATATAGCAAAATATAGTTCTTGAGCATTATAGAAAATTGAGTTTTGGACATTTTTCTCAAAGGGAGTTAGAACACAAGATTTTTTTGATAATAGAGAGATATCGATGGCAACACTTTCGAAAGAATTCTTCAAATGTGCGCCTACTAGGACCTCTAAAATCGATCTTCAAGGTCTGTGTAAGTTTAAAGTATTAACTTTACTAATATGCCGTATAATAATAGTGTACAATTCTTATGATATTTCGCTACTATAACGCACTTGCTGCGTCCCGAATTTTTTTATACTGACAACACTGCTTAGTTCTCAACGTATTAAATATAAGTCGATCATCTGCATCCGATGCGCCGTCATCTCTAAGACAGTTGTTTAAGTTTTCTTTTCATCCCCCAGTGCAGTGAAATTACAGTTAACGTTTGCCAGAGGCAGCCGTAGCGAACTTATTATTGCACATTTAATAAAAAAGTTAATTTGTTAAAAAACTACATGTGTTATATATTTATATTTTCAAACATTTACATGTTCCTACAGGTGATGAATAATCAGTCATCTATTTTGGCACATGTTCGAATATATTATCTTATCCAAATATTGGAGTATTTAGGTAAGCTTTAATTAATCATAGCTAATAACACAAACCATTTTTTTTTTAATTTGCGAACATTCGTTCCGATTTATGATTCGTCTATATTATGCAGCTTTTTAAGTTGTTTCCGTAGACCTATTATTTCTCGAGATAATTACAATTTAAGGAAGCTGCGTTTTCGTATATTGAAGTGTTACTTAACTGTCATCCTTAAATACATATGTCGCTTGTTTTCTTTCCTGTAAACGGTTAAGTCTTGTGTTTTGCGGTATCGTCAGGCAGGAGAAAAAAATTATATCCTGTCTGACGGTACTGTAAAAGGTGAGACCGGTTACAGAAAAGAAAACCAGCGCTTGTGAAGACAGAGTATTCTAAATATCTAGTTAGTATGGAACGGTTTCACCAAGTGAGGGCAACACTAATTAATAAATTAGCCTTTTAACCATAATCGTCCAAATTTATGATAAGACACTCCAAGTAGTAATCGTCGATCATAATAAACACTGTTAAGTCTGGTATAATATGATCGTGTTCTCTTTCCTTTTCTGTTTGGGCTGCTTCTCTCTTATTCGATCAGTTTCAATAAATAATCTCTAGAACGTCCTGATCGAGTAAAGTATCCTAATAGAAGCATCCTTGTAAACCCTCTTAGACTCGTAAGGTATCTGGCACTGAAAGACGACAAGTAGGGGTAGTGAGAGGGTCGCCGGCGTCGGTCTGCAGTGACCACTGGCATCATTACGGCGGTCAGGACACGGCTTAATTCCATCGGACCCTCTCTCAACATTACTGCATCTACTAACAACGGGTTGTTCTTCTTCTCATTCGGATCGGTGAGCCTGAACCCTCCCCCTTGCTTCATTAAAGATTGAAACCTTGCCACACCGGATCTAATCTAGTTAGGACACATGCCTTGTGTGCATAATAAAAAGAGTCATGGATCACCCTGGCGACAAGAAACATGATTAAAATACTGAAGTATATCTAATGAGAAAATGTGATTAGTTAGTCCCATTTTGCCGTTTGTATATATCTCTGTCTCACACACCCTTAGAATGTGATAGTATTAATTATGAGGTTAGGGTGTTTAAGATGTTTTATACGTGGTAGGGGTGTTGAATGAGTTCTCTGAGGAACGAGTGTATAGAATGAATCTCGAAGACATCAATGACGGTAAAGCACATAAACGAGTGAATGGAGTAATTAAAGTTTTAACGCAGTAAATTGTATGATTACACGTAATGATTTGAATAAATTAGAATTTAATTAGACGTTGTTGTTACTTATTTTGCAGGATGTAGAGAACGAAATTGTCGATGTGATTCCCTGCAGAGTGGATCTTGTCTGAACAAAAGGTAGATAAGTTTGTAGTTAAAAATTCTTTTAAAGAGCAAGCTTTTAATATTTAGGTATACTAACACGTAAAAATTAGCCATATTGGATTTATGAAACCGTATTTCACTCGTGAAGACATTTCATTTGATACCCATATCGGGAAAAAATATTCCGTCATTTTACGACGGCAATTTTTAGATAATGACAGCCCTATCTAGCCCACTGTGTTTTACTCGCGAAGCCTTTTTTTTTGATACCCATGTCAATGGGGTTGTGAAGAAAAATATATTTCTCAATCTTGCATCGGCCGCTATACTAAAATTACAAAAGCGTCACCTAGCCTACTGTATATAACTCATTTGATATCCATGTCAAGGAGGTTGTTGAGAAATATATATCCTGTAGGCTTGCGTCGGTCACCATTTTGGATTAGTAAAAGCTCTACATAGCCTACTCTATTTTACTCGTAAAGCCCTTTGGTTGAATACCCATGTCAGGGTGATTGTCAGAAAAGTAAAATCCGCCATCTTAGAGCGTCCCCCATATTAAATTTGCGACAATAACAGATAGCCTATGTTGCATTGTCTCCTGACTTATATACACGTATCAAATTTTAGCCCAATCCGATAAGGGGAACTGGCTGAACATAAAATTGACAAACACACATACTAACAGGTGAAGTTGAATAAAAGCTTTTAAAAATCCTTCAAACTACGAGAAGGAATTAAAATGATATGTATCTAGCCGTGAAACACCCGCGTTGTCGTGACAGTTGTATACTGTCAATTTGCTGCAGCTTTTTAATGAGTGTCTGTCAAGTTGTCTTTTTTATGAAGTACTTTATAAAAGACAAAGCCTATGTGTGTCTAAACAACGAACCGATTCACAAGTGGCGATAAAAGTGCTATGAAGATACTATCAACCATCGGAATGATGGTTGTTAATAGAAGGGATGACGGAAGTTTATTGAGGAGTGCCTCATATCTGACACGATCTAATGATGTGGAAATAATGAATGAAAATGTGTTCTTTTCCAAGTTTTTCGAGAGCAGATCTCTAATAATGAGTGACATATCTAAAAATATCGTTAATCAAAAAAACTGATACAATGGAAACTGCACCATAGTTTCCCACATCGGATTAGCTCCCTTTTTATGGACAAAGTAAACTTTATCTTGCTCCCAGGAAGATGGAAATACCCTAATTTTATAGGACATCGAAAAAATGCGACATAAAATTGAAATGAGTTCTGGAGCATTGTTGGCTGCTGGTGTCTTTCCGGTGCCTAAATTTTTCAAAATGTTTCAACATGTGCTTAACGGTATGATACCTAAAAAATATTTCTCCCTTTCTTGAATTTACAGCTGGAATAACTAGTGCGCTCTTTCCCCGTGTACCAAGCGTGGAATTTGAGGCAAATACACGGGTGAATAGTTCAGTCTTTTTTGTCGATACAGCGAATACTCCATCATTTGGAACCAGGACACAAAGGACCTGGTGGTGAAGTCTCTACCTATAATTTATTTTTGACATAGGCCGAAAACGTCGTGTGTTATTTGGTCATGGGATTATTTTATCTCTCATTAATTGGTGGAAAGCATTTTCGGCTCGATCGATTATCTGTTTGCACCGGTTCTTTGCTGATACAAAGACGGCGTGAGTTACGCTGCTCGGGTTTTTGCGCCAAAGATTCTAGGCATAATTGTTAGACTCCTTTTGAGCTAAACCAAGTGGATATTTCTGAACTTTAGACCAAATAGTGTACGTAGTAGATCCCACGCCATTAGCATCTATAAGATCAAATGGTGGTACTACCCTATGCCTCGAGCAGGTTTTGAGATTATGGGATGGGGTGGAAAGGAGTGCAGGTAGGGTGGATATGGATTAGGTAGTTCAGGACCATCCTCTCCCCAAATAGAATAAGAAAGTTGTGCGACTCAGTTTCTGTAGTTTTTGTTGCAAAGCTGTAGGCCTGAAATGGGTGATTTTAAGCCAGTGCAAAGAAACGTGGTAGAGTCTTTTTCACAAGCATGCAATCAGTCAAAAATTATATAATATATGACTGTATATGGCGACCGTCATAATTTTAAATAAAATTATGGTCAAAACGTGACAACAGAGAATCCATTCGGGATGACTTGTGCAGGCAGGAACCGAAGACAACGTCAAGAAAATGCAAAAAATGGTGTTGCAGGAGCGACAAATCAGAGTTTCGATTATCGCATATGAAATAAAAATCCGCGAAGCATTCGTATTGATAAGTCTTCGTTAGGACTTGGGGATGAATAAGTTGTCGTGCGCTAGATTTCGAAAATCCTGAAATTTGCGAAGGAAAACCTATCGGCTGTGGCTCTTGACGAAGACATTTTTTTCACAATTCTAATGGGCGATGAAATGTAGATATCTCACTGGGATCTTACAAAAAACAAATGTCAATGTACAGGGTTCCCACTTGCCTGGAAAACAGGGAAAACCGGGAAAAGTCAGGGAGATTGTAGGAGGAAAAATTTTGTCAGGGAAATCTGCGAAAATTTGAGAAAAACTGTGAAAATGGACTAATAGTCAGAGAATTTTTGTCTGTGTCAGGGAAAAATAATTTGTTTCCGTTTTATGTTAAATAATGAAAACATAATGATAAGCACACTTTGAGAACCCAAATCGCCGCAGAACCTTTAAAAAACCTGACTATCGTTCCACTAACCAAGTTAGTATCATCAGAAGATGAATAATTCTAAATATCTTATATCCGCAACTCTATTTATATTCTTCTGCGGGTTGTCAGTCACTAACGATTTAGGGAGGTTCAACGAGACCAAAATGAACATATTTTGTTTGACGGAAATATCTGTATTCTTCTATTATCTATCGCACAAGCTTCTGCCGGTACTTATTTTGCAAAGCAATCTATCAGGAGACTGCTTATAGGCGGCGGAGCAAGATTCATACATTTTTTTATTATTAATACCTATATTTAGCAATATATTTACTTTCAAAGGCGTTTAGATGTCCTGGTTTTCTAACATTCCTTATTAATTTTAGATTCTCCTCATTAACGTGGTGATTATGATGCCAAATATGTGGGGCGACGGAAGATATATCTATCTGTCGTACCGTATCTTAATTGTGCTAAATGTTCTTTGAATCTAATTCCAATACCTCTTTTTGTTGTCCGACGTATTTAAGATCACAATCTTTACAACTTATTTCATAAATCCCCGACATTTTGGCATTATTATCCTTGTCTTTTGGGTTACCTAGCAAGTTTTTTAAAGTATTTTTTGGCGAAAATGTTAGTTGCAAATTGGATTTTTTTCAAATGGTAACCAAACAAAGTTTTTTCAGCTTTCTCTCTTCTAAAAGTCCTCGATTCCGCTAACATTTTCTTTCTTTTTTGTTTACTAATTAATATCTCTGCTATATTCGGCCACGTTGTTAATATATTTTAATTCTTTGGTATATCTAGGTGCATATTTGTATAAGTAGCGTTTTCGTTTATTTGTAAGGAAAATTGTGTATGTTTTATAAATGTAATTTTGGAAAAGTGTGTTTTCCGCCATGAGGCGAAGACCTACTGTATTCTCTAGTAGTGTGTTACACATTTTGGGGGTAGATTGTAGAATATCAAAGTCAGGAAAATAGGTTTTGGCATGTCAGGGAAATCTGGGAAAAGTCTGGGAAATTGATATGCTGTTTTTAGTGGAAACCCTGATATAATAGTTACACAAAGGATCTCCAACACTCCAGAAAGCAAAGACGCAAGCATCTACAGGGAAGCTGATAGAGAATTTTTTTTGGGTTGTGGCGGCATTCTGTGGTTCAAGTACCCTATGGTATACAGAAGTGGTCTACAATTACTGCTGATGTTCACAAACAATTGAAAAATTTTAAATTGCTGTATGCCAAAATAGGCCTTCTAATTTTGCCCAAAGCACGGTAATGCTGAGCTTACAAGGATCATAAAATTTAGGAAGGCATCAACAACGGTTAGTTTATTGAGCTGCGACATACCGATTTGATGCCTTTTCTCGGATTATTAACAGTTCTGTAGAATTTTCTGATTTTTTTTCTTTATATTTGCCTCCAATTATTGTAACTGTTTTTCTCCATGGGCCCTTTTACTCAATGAATTTTCTTCTCAGTGTATCTTATACAAAGTGAAGATTGTAATATGTTACAATCGCATATGTGAAAAAACGCTTGGAGTATTTTACAAAAACTTTGATTAGTCGATAAGTAGGCAGCGGAACACATTTTGAATTAATTTTGACATTTACCCCCGCCTCTTTTGTAGTGCCGGTGTCACGTTACGAGTGTCAAATTGAATGCTGTTTTTACCTATGAATTTTCTCTTCCAATAACAACTAGCCTGACGTAACTTAAGTTTAACGATGGTTGTGTTCGAAATGTCTGCCATTTACTTCCAAACATTTAAAAATTCCTCTTTGGCAACAGTAGCACGCATTATTCAACATTTCGGGGGCTACTAACGTGCATGCTTGTGTAATCTCATATTTTCTGGCGTAGCTAATGTTTTAGCCATAACTTTCTCCTTTGTAAATCCCCAAAAGAAATAATCTAAAGGTGTGAGGTCAGGAGACTTTGCAGGCCAGTTCGCCAGGCCACCAAGACCATCGTTCTCCAAACAGGGTATTTAGAGTATCTTTGACTTGACGCGTAAGGTATGACGAAGCTCCCTCTTGCTGAAACCACACCTTTTATTGTTGATCTTCTACGTTGTTCAGAAGTGGATGTAAATTGTGCCTTAAAAATCATTATACATCTCCCAATTTAGGTGGCCTTCAAGCAAATGTGGCCCAATTTTATTTATTGGAAAATCGATAAGTTAGCAGTCAGTAGATCAAATGCAACGATTTTCCACGTACATACGCAGTTTTTCACGGATAATCGAATTTTTGAAGAAAAAAAAAAACACCATTTCATTGGACATTTATAACGTGACACCGGCTCCCAAAATGGGAAGGAGGGGTAAATGTCAAAAATATGTTAAAATGTGCCCCTCAGCATACTTATTTTTTCCGATGCCCCATTGCAACACTTAAAATCCTCACTCTGTATGTACAAGAAAGTGAAAGTTGGATTATTAACTAAATGAAAAACATGTTGAGGAGTTATTGATAAACAACGGGTTGGACGAAAACATATTTAGATATTAGAAAGCGCGTCGTTCAGTTTTAGAACGTACTTATAGACTACATGTATAGTTTGTGTGTGTGTGTTTTTGTTTCTTTAACGTCGGCCTATTTCCGCGACTATGGCCAATCACCGACGCCAGGGAGCAGTTTCTCCTCACTATCCTGGAAATTTTGCCGAACCCCTGCCTTTCTGTAAGGAGGGTTGGGATCTTTAACGTGCCCAACATCGCATGGACACGGGACCGACGGCTTTACGCCCCCTCCGAAGGGCGGAACGTGCAGACATTCAACTTGCTCAAATACAATGCCAGAACCTAGGTTGATGTTAATGTTACAGTTTGTACTGAAAAAGTGAAAGGAGTACCCTGGGATCGGACCTAGTATCCTTCGGTTCAGAGGCACACGTTCTTACCCCTGAACCACCTAGGTTCTTCATGTATAGTTTAAACTATGATATATATTATGCTCTAAACCAGGTCGTTTACGCTTATATGGTATACAAGCTTTGAAAGCACTCAGTTAAACGCAAAGCTGTACTAACGTGTGGTCTAACTCCCTCTTGCTAACAATTCTTTGCTGTCGTGACCTTTCTTTTATGTAATCGTGACATCAGACAAAGCTGGGAGTAACATGTGGTGGAACAACTGCTCTATAATCTAAATTAGAAAACCACATTCTAGGAGATATGAGTATGACATGTATTGAAATACTGCTGGATTACAGTGCGAATACTAGAGTATTTGTAAATTAGTGTCAAGCAGCACACGCTCCAAAGTCCGGATTGTCGCACAATATTTGCACAGACTAAGTGATAATTTATCATCTCCGTATATAATTCCAAACACTTTGCAAGTTTAGGAATTTCATTAGAGCAAATGGAGCCTGTACTTTAATGTTTTGTAATAAAGTGCTCAACTACTTGAAAAGTTGCACACTTAGTCACCTCAAAGTAGATCTTTAGCTTAAGTCTTTTATACAGTTTATAGGAATGTAATGGACAATCAAGATATTCCCGTATTATAAAGGGATGTGCTTTACACTGTAACAAATTTACTAGTCGTGTGCTTCAAAGTTTTGTCTTATACTTCTTCCAAATCTAAATTAAAGAAGTCTGATTGTTCAGATTAGATTCGGCGCGAAAGGATTAAATGGTTTGGTTCAAACTAGCTCGACAGGACCAAAACGTTTAAACCAATTTGTTGGTTTTGAATATCAAAATGGTTTAGTTAGATTAAAGAGTAAAATTATTGGTTCACGTGACCTCTGAAGGACAATAGGAATTGTTTTTTACCGGTGCAAATTTATAAAGAATACAGACGTGGCTTTAAAATAATAAAAAAATCTTATAGAATAATATTACATACAAATTGAATGAGTTGGTTCCGATCAAATAAAATTGAATTGTACAAAGAAAGTGATAAAGACTTACAACTCCCTGTATATATCGTAGCCGTAACCAGCACCTGGAGGGGCGTCGTCCAAGGGGGACAAAGTTGCTTACGTGTCCAGGTGACAGACGTGGATCTTTCAGGTGGTCAATGCGAGGATATATATACAAGGGTGGGTTGGTTGTAGACTTCTGGTCATGGGTCAGTCGTTCGTCTGAAGACTGATTATTGTTGAATCTCACTGGCCAAAAGCTAACGAAGAAGTAGTGAGAGTGTTAACAATGGGTCGCGGGTCATGCGATCTTCCTAAGATGCTTCCTGACCGCTAGACGACGACGAAGTTAGGTATTGTATGGGCACAGCAGCATATGCTGTGGTATGGCTACCGCTCACTGGTGAGTTGGTCTTGCTACAACGCTTACTGACTGCTGGATGACGAGGAAGTGAAAGAGTCTTGGATTCAATCTAACTACTTCTCTGTTGAAGACACTGGTCCCGTGGCGCGACAGTACGATACCTGCGCCACCTGACGGCTGTTGTAGGCGTTAATGGAGGTTTGCAGGGTAATAATGGACAGGGTTGGACTTGGGGATATTAGGCGTGAGTATTTGAAAGATTAGAGCACAACAAAGTCATAAGAAAATCAAAAAAAAAACACTTTGTAAAACTTCTCAGAATAAGGAGTGTAATTTGTAACCTGTGACGAACACCGATAACAACACTTTGAAGAACCCAATTCACCACAACGGTTTTTAAGACCTGATTATCGTTTCGCTATCAACGTTAGCGTCATCAGTCGCAAGAATAATCTAAAACTAGAAACAAAATTGATAAATTAGTTGACAAGCAATTGCGAACAGCGCCACCAACGAAGGTATTTATGACTCCAGCACTATTTTGCCCTAAGTCCCCGCAATTAAAATTTTATTCCCCGCCACTGACAAGACCGCGTTTTGGTATTCGCGATTCCTTTTAGGAAAGATAGATTTATTGGGGTGATACCAATCCGAACAATGAACTGCGCAGAGGTAGGCCCATCCTAATCGTGATGAATCAATACCACTTACAGTGGATACAAACAGACGGACATGCAGACCTACCGAAATTCGTTCCCAAATATGTTTTATATATGTTTTGATACTTTTTACGGCGTTTAAGCGAAAAAAAAATTTTTGTCGCAGATGCCATACTTCCACACGTTGTGATGTGAAAGTAAAGGGTTTTTCGTTAAGAGCGCTCGAACTTTGAAATGGAATAAAACAACCTGTTTAAGTGACGTTGCAACAGTTTTTATTTGGTTTTAAAGAACATTTGATGACATTATGTATGAAATATAATTTCAGCCAAATGGCAGCCGCTACTCTGCTGAAGGTGGTGTATCCTGGTGGACCAATTTTGGACGACATTTTCGCATAAATGGGGCTCAATCTCATGAAGAACGCGAGTTATGTTGGCCCTCAAGGCAGAAATTGTTTGTGGTTTGTCAGCATATACTCGAGATTTCACGTAGCCCCACAGAAAGTAATCGAGCGGTGTTAGATCACACGATCTCGGTGGCCAGTTGACGTCACCACCACGCGAGATGATGAAGCCCTCAAACTTCTCATTCAATAATTTAATGTTTCCCGTACAGTATGGCAAGTGGCGCCATCCTTCTGAAAACACATGTTCCTAAGATCCAAACTATTAATTCTAGGCCACAAATAATTTGTTATCATCGTCCAATATCAGTCGCCAATGACAGTGAGCGCGGCTTCTTGCAGATCTTCGAAGAAATAAGGGTCAATGATACCGCCCGACCAAAATCCACACCAAGCAATGACTTTTTCGTAGTGTGGAGGTACCTGATGGATCTCCCGTGGATTTTCCTCGCTCCAAATCCGGAAATTTTGTTTATAAACAAAACCGCTCAGCCAAAAATGAGCCTCATCACTAAAGTTGATATTCTTCCCGAAATCAGGGTCCCCCGCAAAATGCTCTAAGGCCCAATCCGCGTATTCGCAGCGCTGTCTATGGTCGTTGGGTTTTAGCTCTTGAGTCAATTGAATTTTGTATGGATGAAAACCCAAGTCTTGACGCAAAATCGGCCAAGTTGATGTCGCAGAAAGACCCACCTCTTGCGCACGACGCGGAATGGATTATTTGAGGTTTTCTCGCACACTATCCCCAACGGCAACAATATTTTCCAACGATCTTGCATTTCTTTGACCTACAGGCACTGCTTCATCCAAAACTAACCCGGTTCTCTCAAATGTGTTGATTAAACGACAGATTGTGGACTCTGCAGGACGACCATGAATATCATAAGTTGGACGCAACGCACGGAACGTTAGGCGAACAGAGCACTGATTTTGATAATAAATTTTAACAATTTTTACGCGTTGTTGAAGCATGTAGCGTGGTAAAATCTCACGACTAAATATGTATCGCTGCCAAATTTGACAGCTGTCGCTTTTCCAAGTTGGCCGCTACAAACTGTCAAAGTTCGAGCGTCCCTATTGAAAAACCCTTTATAAGATATTTGGTGAACATTTTTATGGACCACATTATTGCCAACCTTTCACAACTATCAATAAATTGTAGATTTTAACACTTCATTTATTTAATGTATGATGTATAATGTATATATTAACAATGAAACAGGCCAATGTCACCTGAATGACACAGGGATGTTCATGTACGTCAAAAAATTAACAATAAGAACGACAATAGCACACACAATAAGCATAACAATTAAGGAAAATTTTTCCTTAAATAATACAAAACAAAGATACTTATAAAACACACTTATAACGTTTATAACGTTCAAAAGATAAGAGCTGCAGAATCCAGATCCAATTCCAATATTGTTTTTGAGAGTCACCAGGTGCACTAGGTTTATAGTTTATACTATGGCAACTACACTACAAACAAAGTGTTCATATTATAAGAATTTAAAAACAGAAGATAGTTAATGGTAGTTTATGTGTAAAAATCATCCACCGAGTAGCACGTCTTGTTTATAAGAATCGTTTTCACTTTTTTTTTTAAAGCTGGTAAAGTGTCAACATTCCGTACATCTTCCGGCAACGCATTATACAACTTGCAGCCATTGTAAAACAGTGATTTTTGGTACAGAGCTGTGCGATGTTTGTCAGTTTGCAGGTTATTTCTACCTCTTGTGGTATATCCATGTTCCACTGCATTGCGTGTGTATTTGGTTTTGTTTTGAAAAACATGGGTTAGCACTTCCATGATGTATATGCTGGGGAGTGTAAGGATACCCTGTTCTTTAAAAGTGTTTCTGCAACTGTGTCTATGAGGGATATTGAATATGATCCTCATCACTTGCTTTTGTTGTTTAAAAACTCGGTTTACTTCACTTGCTAATCCCCAGTGCGTAATACCAAACCTTAGTTGTGAGTAGAAACACGCATAATACAGTGACAACACAGTAAAGGTACTGCATCTTTGGGTAAGTGTTCTTATTGCATATGTAACGGATGAGATTCGCGAGCAAAGTTCATCGATGTGAACATTCCATTTTAACTCACTATCGATATGAAGTCCTAGTAGTTTTGTAGATGGCTGCAAGGTTACAGTTTGGCCATCAAGTTCTACGCTTTGTACAGTACCTTTTTTTTTTGATTTTGAAGATTTAAAAAACACGCAAGCTGTTTTATCCTTGTTAAGTGCAAGCTTGTTTTTATCGACCCAATTGGTTAGACTTTTGAGGGTTTTGTCAGAATCAGCCATAATGTGCTCAACACTATGTCCACCTATCAAAAAGTTGGTATCATCGGCATAGGAGGCGACCGTTCTTTTGTTATCTGGATTGATGTTGTTTTCAGATTGGTGCGTGATGTACTGAAGTAGGCTGTTGGCATAGATAATGTACAGCGTAAGTCCAAGAACTGTTCCTTGCGGCACCCCAACCGTTACTTCAAAAGTCCTAGATAAGTAAGTGTTGGTAGAGTTAGATATTACAACTCTTTGTGTTCTGTCTGAAAGATAGCTTCTGAACCAGTCCAGTGCGGTGCCCGTCACTCCATACCTACACAGTGAACATATAAGGATCTCATGATTCACACAGTCGAAGGCTTTGGAAAAGTCCACAAAAACTCCCAGCGCTACCTCTTTTTTGTCAATGTGTTCGACAATTTGCTCCACAAACTCAACAATTGCAGTTTCAGTGCTTCGTGCTTGCCGAAAGCCATGTTGATATGGCGAAAGAAGTTTATTATCAGCAAGATAGGTTTTCAGCTTGTTATTGACTATTTTTTCGAGGGTTTTTGCGAAAGTTGGTGTTAGGCTGATTTGTCTGTAGCTTGAATAATCCGCGGTATCACCCTTTTTATATGTCGGTTTTGTGTATGCTTCTTTCATTTTTTTAATTTATTTTAGTATGTTATTAAAATTCGAAAGCTGCCGAATATGTTTTATAGAAATGTCTGTATCTATAAAGTTTTCCCACATACATCTTGAAAGCAGTGGCGACACGACGAGTGATTTAGACAGTTAGTCAAGTTGATGCATTGTGCAACTGTGTTACGCAGATAAGGTGAGGATGGATTTACTATCTATATGTCGCGGCTACAGTGCACCGAGACGTGAAAATATATAAAGTGCAATCCTGGCAATAAAACTTGTGATGTGCTACCTTTACCCCGAGTTATTGCAAACGGCTGCAGTTTCTATGATTCTCAAATAGGGTGATGCAATGAATTTTGTCTCCATTGCCTCACGAAAACCAGATATGATGTCTAGGTGGATATTTTGTTGACTTTATGTTTGACATTCACTTTATAAAACCAAGCCTGCGAGAACCAGAAAGGAATCAAAATGAAATGTCCATAAATGTATTCTGACAAAATTTGCTAAACTGCTAGTTTTCGCGACAAAGAAACAATAAGAATAAGATTTATTTTAAATAAGTTACAGAAAAGTCAAGACGCACCAAATTCGGTATAGCAGCGATTTAAAAAAAATATATTTAAAAAAAAACAGTATGTTTACTAATTACTAATAAAAAGTCTGGAGGCAGAAAGTGCGTTATGGTAGTGAATTTTCATAAAACTGTTTTTAATAGCAAATTAATGTAATGAAAGCAGGCATCAAATTTGGTTACCAGTATAATCCATATAATAGAAACAATAATGTACCATATTCAATCAAAATATCATTATTGCTTGAAAAAGTACAAAAATTGGTCCGATTTTCCTCGCCAACGAACCTCTTCAAGCTATTTGCACACCTGCCAAAATATAATTTTACATTAAAATTTACAAACAAAAAAGCAAAGAAAATTTGGGAGTAATCCCTACATGATGCATGGTATGCGATTATAAATGTAAATATATCCAAAACTAAAGCCTGTATAAAAAACTTGAAGCAGAGGGCATGCCGTTCACTTCTGAAACACAAAATACAAGCTGTTCCATTTGAAAAAATTGAGTTACTGCGGTTTGAATTTTTCCAAATTCAGTGCCTATTTGAGAGTGCCGTGTATACGGCATCTCGATTTTTTCGACTGACAATATAAACGAAAACCTCTGAACACGTCATTTTCATGGGACTCCAGACTATTGGTAAAATCGCCGTATCATAATTTTTAGCATGTGCTATATATCGCAAAACAATTGAAATTATATATATATATATATATATATATATATATATATATATATATATATATATATATATATATATTGTAAAAGTTTGCACGAAACAGACTTTACCGTTGCTACTTTGAATTCTTCCTCATATTGCCGTCCAATCTTTCAGTATCAATGCTAGTTCTTCTACGCTTCTATGCTCATTTAATTTATATTTTGTCGATATATCGATAACTCAAATAATAATGGGACGATTTTAATGAAATTTGGAATGTACCTTCTTTTTGTACGTGGCTTGGACAACTTCGTTAGCCAGGAAAATTGGAGTAGTTTTTCCGGGATTTTTTTGGTGTCCTTTCGCAAAATGTTTATATTTCCGGAAATAACAGAGCTATGACAACCAAATTTGGCACACGCATTTGTCAAACTTACCCTACACGTCGAAATTCAGATCTCTACGTTAAAAGGAAAAAATAATGGGCCTTTAAAGAAAAAAAAATGGGTGCCACTGGTGATCAGGGGAAAGCACAAAAACAAAATATTTTGTGTGAGTAACAAAACAAATTGAATATTATATACAACGATTCAGTTTTCTTGACGCGAAAAGGTCAAGAAGTAACAGAAAAAATATTTTCAAAATATTATATTTTTTCTTCTTAAAACGTCAAAAGCGCGATTTGAAATGTCAAAGTTTGCAATTTTCAGACAAATAGTTTGAAACAAATACGGATTATGTAGAAGAAATGTCGTAAGTTATGTGTTTTACCCAGCCTTTAGTTTTAGCTTCAACCATCATTCTCCTTCATTTTACAAAAATGTTTTCGGAAAATACATTCCAGGTAAACCCTCTTTTTGATGCTTTGCCAGTAGTTCCAGCTATAGAGTTTATGGTTTAATAGTCTATAATTTAGCCAATTTTGTAGAGAAAAATTCGTTATTGAGAAGACCGCGACTTATCAATTTTGAAAATATTTCTTCAAACGAGCGCCAACTAGGACCTCTATAACCCATATACGGGGTCAGTTTCCATTTTTGTCTATTTACACATATACAGGTGGCGTATTTATACGATAAAACTCAACATATCCGGTATTATACAATATATAAGAAATAATTATATACGTTAATTATAGGGTCTCTCGAACGGCATCCTATAAACTTATTTTGACTATCACATGTGGCCCATAAGTCGTGGGTAATACAGTTTCTTTTTTGAACAGAACATCCCTTATGTTGTTGCATTTTTGAATTTCCATTGAACTATAATGCATGTTTATAAGGCAAAACAATTGATTTCGTTCATCGTTTTTGAATCATTTCAATTCTTTTTCGATTTTTCACGTATTTGGCACATATAACAAACACATATCACAAATTGTGATACGGCGTTTTTACCAATAGTAAGCGGAGCCCCATGGAAATGACGCATTTAGAGAGCTTTTTGTTTTGTATTACTCGTTAAAAAATTGACCTGCAGTATACAGGCGCTCCCAAATAGTGGCTGAATTTGAAAA
>OZ023262.1:66667158-66937158 GCA_964006375.1 Tillus elongatus | reverse complement strand
ACAGCTAACTTATGGATCATACAAGCAATATTATGACAGGTTCCAGGCTTCAGAGGCCACCACTATTACAGAACGGGGAATATTAAAGAGGTTAACCCTGTGGCCAGCACGTCACTCAAGCTATCTTGAATACACCATCTTATGCATATACTTACATTTTCGCTAATAAGATCGCGATTTTTGAATTTTGGAAAAATTTCTTTAAATAAGCACTAACTAGGACCTCTGAAATCCAAATCCGAGGTTAGTTTCAGTCTTTATATATATATATATATATATATATATATATATATATATATATATATATATATATATATATATATATATATATATATATATATATATATATATATATATATATATATACCGATAACTGAAACATTAACGGGCCGATTTTGATATCATTTGGCAAGTCGCTTGGATAAGTTCGTTATCCAGGAAAATCAGACGAATTTATCCCGGAGAATTCTGTTTTCTTTCGAAAAAATTTCATTTCTCCGGAAATAACAAAACTATGGCAACCAAATTTGGTACGCGGGTGTATATCACAAAAAGCAAACTACGTACCAGGGATCTCTACGTTGGAAGAAATAAGAGTGTTAGTATTATATTTATTTTTTTTACTTAAAACGTCAACGTCGCGATTAGAAACGTCGAAATTGACATGTTCTAGACGAATAACCTGAAACTAATACCGCTATTATGTAGAAGAAATGTCGTAAGAAGTGTCTTCTATAAAGCCTTAAGTTTCAGCTGTCCTTCGTTTTACGTAAATATTTGCAAAAAATTAATTTCAAATAGACCCTTCTCTCATGCTTTGGCAGTATTAATAGTTTCAATTATAGCGTTATAATACATGAAGAAAAAACTCTGTAGTCCTTTTTAAGCACGTTGCGCGATTTGGCATAGTTAAAATTCACATAAAGAAGGATAGCAGAAAGGTAAAATTATCTATAATATGTGTTACAAATAGCTTAAACAATCCTTTGTTCTAACTAGTCAGTCGGATTCCCAGTGTCAGGTTTGAGCTGTCTATGTAGAACACCTATTACTCTATGGTCGAACAGATGTATATGGGTGCGTTCATACGTTCATACTGAATATTAAACTGTCAGTTCCTAAAAAGTAAATATAAATTTAATAAAGTAATTGAACGTTACGTTTCTGAAGGATTTTAGTGAATTTTCACGAACCATAATATTTTATCTTTGCGATTTTTCTTTTGTTTCCATAACCATTTTGGTATTCGGTTTTCCTAATTTTCTTAAGAAAACAGTGGCAAAATGGCAATTTTCGTTAAAGAAATTGTTTGCAACTTTTGTTGCAAACATTTTTTTGAATGTTTGTCAAAAAGCTCTTTGGGGATAATTATATTTTAGCAGGTGTGTAAATAGTTTGTAGAGGTTCATAGCCCAGGAAAATCAGATCAGTTTTTTCGGGAACATTTTTAGTTTATTTTCGGAAAATTTTTGTACTTTTTCAAACAAAGTTATCTTGATGAAATAAGGTATACTGTTTTTACTATATGTAGGTCTTTTATTTATAAAATGCATATTTGCCATTAAAACCATTTTTATGAAAATTCCCTACCATAACGCAATTGCTGCGTCCAGACTTATTTTAATTTAGGACGTATAATTTTGTTTGAAAACTGTTTGTTTTCGATTTTTCAAGTTTTCACAGATTTTTCAAAAAATTCGCTAATATAACTCACTTGCTATGCACAACTTTTAGTGAATTTTGGCAGAAACATTTTACTGAGGAGGTCCCAACTTTTCAATTTTGAAAAAAACTCTTTAAATCAGCGCCAACTAGGACCACTAGCACCTCTACTAGGGGTTAGTTTGACTTTTTATTGGCAGTTACCTTTCTTTTGCAAGTAGCTTGGACAGCTTTGTTAGCCAGTAAAATCGGACGAGGTTTTCCCGGAATTTCGGAAAATTTTTGTATCTCCGAAGATAACAAAGCGATGGTAAGCAATTTTGGTGTGTAGATTTACTTTATAAAAGGTGAGCTACATACCAAAAATCAGATCGCTGTGTTACAAGAAAAACGAAAAACAAACAACAAAAATCCTAGGTGTCAGATCATTTTCAGGAGAATTCACTACAATAAAGCACTTGCTGTGTCCAGACTTTTTTGTATAAAGGAACATGAGCGGTAGAATTAAAATATGGTTAACTGTTTCATATTTATAAACCAATTATTACAGCAGAACTTGTCAGTTTTTCATCAGCCCCTATTGTTCACTTTTTCCTTATACGTTGCGTTGTTATGATCTTGATGATTTTGACATGTGACAGGTAAAATAACACGGTCTTTTATATGCAAATCATGTGTCATAGTCACTGAACTGTTTACAGAGCATTGATTTGTACTTGATAGATAAGTGTGCATGTAAGTATATGCATAGGATGGTGTATTCAAGATAGCTTGAGTGACGTGCTGGCCACAAGGTTAACTTCTTCAATATTCCCCGTTCTGTAATAATGGTGCCCTGTGAAGGCTGGAACCTGTCATAATATTGCTTGCTTGCGTATATTCCATGCGTTAGCTGTTCTTACAGATTCGTTAAGTTAACAGAAGTTTGATTGTTTTCCTACATAAGAGATCCTAAAGTTAGAGGGCAATCGACGTTATGATGAGTGGTGAGAGATTTTAATTCTACAGTTAAAAGCGCAAAAATGTGATTACAGTTCTCTGAGATATTATATTTATATCAGCAAGTGACACTTGCATTTCAAAAAAATACTTTTTAATCAAAAATAAACGGGTGCACACAAACGGGTACAACGGGATACTCAAAGATACGCTATAAAATGTTTTCATTGAAAAGACACGAATAAGAATCTTTGGGTATCGTACAGTTAATTTAATTTTGAAATCCAAAGATTTTAAAACAATCTCTCTTCTCAGTGCAAAGCGTCACGTTGCATTTTTCGCACCGCCACCTGGTCTCATGTGGCATTGTCAACGTCTTAGCGGATCTTGTTGTTTTTTTTAAAGAAAATGACCCACATGATAATCTAAGATGCTTGTGAATCTAAGTGGACTGATGGTCTATTCCAAGTTGACCTTCTTTGAATGATCTTTCCGTATGTTTGTAGGTAATGGCGAGATGTTTCGTTATAATAGTAACAAGTCCATCTTATCATTCTGATCAGTTATTTATGAAGTTTCTATGCATCTACAACAAGCCTATTTATCATATGGGTGAAGAGAACCCACCACCATTTTCCCCGTGAATACTAAAATGGCAAACATATGAATAAGTCCCATATAATAATCATTGCATGTACCTAGTTGCATTCTGTAAGTTTTTGTGTCAACAAGTTCTCTAGTTACGAGGATGGGATCGAATCATTGCCTTTTTAACAGCTCATTTTATTTCTGATAATTCTATTCAAATTATTGTTAAAACAAACATTCATTAGACGTAAGTAAGCTCAAACAAAACTGAAAAAATACTGCGTAAGGGAGTTATGACACTAGCCATCAGTAGGCGTCTATATGGAAAAACGTGGGGACTAAGACCTAGTATGGCCCACTGGCTGTACATAAGGCTGGTCAGACCATTGCTGACATACGCGGCACTGGTCTGGTGGCCTAAGGTGACACAATCCAGTTCCAAACAAAAACTAGGCAAGATCCAAAGGATGGCCTGCATTGACATCACAGGGGCCATGACTTCAACACCAACAGCCGCCGTGGAGGTGTTGCTAAACACCCCCCCCCCCACACACACTTAGTTATCATGGGGGAGGCCAGGCTAGGACTATACAGACTACCCTGCAATGATAGACTGAAGATTAACTAAGCTTGCAGGGGCCACTGCAAAATTCAGGAGATCATGAAGGTGCCCATGCTTAAAATGATCAGATCAGACTTCGCGAGCCCGCGATTCTCAAGGGAACAATTTTTACGGTGGAAATCCCCGACCGCAAAGGCATGGCGGGGGGAGACGCCGGAAGTTGAAAGTTAGAGAAACAAAACAAATGCATCAGGCGGGAATCGTATCCGTATATGTATGTATGTATATATATATATGTATGTATATATATATATATATATATATATATATATATATATATATATATATATATATATATATATATATATATATATATATATATCACCGATAACTCAAAAAATAAGGGCCGATTTCGATAAAATTTGCTGGGTACGTTCCTTTTGCAAATGGCTTAGATAAGTTCGTTAGCCAGGAAAATCGTCCCAGTTTTTCCCGGAATTTCTATATTTCCGGAAATAACAAAGTTAGGGTAACCAAATTTGGTATACGAGTTTATGTTTTTTGGCCCGAAAAGGTCAAGAAATGCCAGAAAAATTACTTTGAAAGTTTGATAACGTGTCCTCTTAAAACGTCAAAAATGGCAACCTTTAGGCAAAAGCCTAAAGCAAATGCAAGGTGTTGAGAGAAAATGTCCCAAGAAGTGTGTTCTGCAAGTCCTTAATTTTCAACTTCAACTAGACCGTTTCTCTTATGCTTAAGCAGTAGTTTTAGATAGGGTTTATGGTTTATTGTCGATAATTTGTAGCAAATTTTCGTAAAAGAAATTCGTTGTTGAGGAGACCGCTACTTTTGAATTTAAAAAAGATTTTTTCAAATGAGCGCGAACTTGGTATCCTAGAACCCATATCCGGGGCCAGTTTCAATTTTTATCTGTTACATTTAATACAGGGTGACGCATTTCCACGGTAAAGCTCAATATTACTGTTATTATACAAGAGACGAGAACAATTGTATATATTAATTATAGCGTATCTTGAGCTGTATCTTACGTTTTCTTTTTTTAAATCGAACACCTTATATTATTGCATTTTGCAAAGAATTGCAATGCATGATTGTTTTCGAGTTATTTTAATTGTTTTGCAATTTTTTACATTTTTGGCACGTATCAAAAATTGTGATACGGCGTTTTACCAATAGGAATCGGAGTCCCAAGCAAATGAATTTTAAAAAAATATCCTAACTCAATTGTTTCAAATAGAGAAGCCCGTATTTTGTGTTTCAGAAGTGAAGAGTATAATAATAAATGTTTAGTGAGTTATAAAAAAATAATTTTGGTTTTTCGTGAAAAAATTGTTTGTAAACTTTCATGCAAAAAGCTTTTTTGGGAATTTTGTCGAACCGCTTATTTAATGAAATATGGTACATTGAGTCTACTACATGGAGTATACTGGTAACCAAATTTTATGCCTGTTTTTATTAAAGAAAGACATTTATTGTTAAAACATTTTAATGAAAATTCACTACCATAACGCAGCCGTTGCGTGCAGACTTTTTTATATTTGGTAGAAAGATTTAATACGTTTAGACCAAGATCTCATGTTCCTTTAAAACGTCTAGACAACTCTTGTTACCGTTGAGTCTAAAATTAAAATTTTCGGCAGACATTTTTTTATTGCTGATACCTATTATCGATTTTTTATTAAGAAAATTCACCAACAAAGAATTATTTTCAAAAAAAAAAATTGTAGGAAAAACCTGTTTGATTTGGTTGGCTAAAACAAAATCATCCAGACGATTAATAAAGAAAAATACCTGCCGCGTTTATTATTTGACAGATACATTCATTTTCGGAATAGTGAGTTAAGTTTTTTTCAGAAAAGCTTTTGTAACTTTAATGAAATTGGTAATACAAATTTCTTTTAAAGAAACTGACAGTACACAGATATACCAAATTTTCATTTTCTAGCTTTATAAAAAAGTAGGTTTTAGGCATTTAAAGTTTTTTTCCCAAAATGATATAGAACACAATAAAAACAACAAACATTTTTTGTGGCAATAGAGAGATATCGAGGGTAACCCTTTCGAAAAAATTCTTCAAATGAGTGCGTATGAGAACCTATAAAACAGATCTTCAAGGTCAGTTTAAATATAAAGTATTACTTTTAGAAATATGCCGTATTAATAGTGTACAACTCTAATGAAAATTCACTATTATAACGCACTTACTGCGTCCCGAACTTTTTCATGAAGTGCTGAAGCTACGGCAAAATCCGAAGAGAATCATGGTTGCGACGACAGGGCGACTCTTAGACTGTGATTGTGATGAAATTTTAAAGATATTCGTATTGAGCCACTTTATTCTAGCAATGGTACAAAATGTCACTATTAGTTTTGGCGAATCAATGGTGTATCGGATTTAAGCAGGTAATTGGAAACAAAAGATCACTAATGACCACGGAAACAAAGGGGAATACAGAGCTTGCACTTACTTGACGTTCTTTCTTTCTTTTGTTTGAAGGGCCCCTCAAGTGTCTTCTCTTCTAATAATATTATGTTGGCACACACTATCTAATGATTTAATACATGTTATTCTTAAGGGAAATAACTACTAACGCAATACACAAATGCGTGAGGTGCTTTCTTCTAAGTCTATCTGCACACCGTTTACTGCGACAGTCACAAACTCCTGTCCCATGGTTAAAGGAAAATTAAAGGCTTTATACTACCAGACAGACTGATTTATTCTCCAAACCCTACGCGTTTCAACGTGCCATCTTCAGGGGTTTAGACCTAGAATGTAAAAAGGTGGTTGTCAGAAACTATGTTTCTGGTAGGACTACCGTGCGAGTGACTAACATTGCAACTACAGAAAGAATACAAAGTACAGCAAAGGCAAACGTCAAATGCAGATCGGTCCTAACAGTCATGCAATATTTAAACTGACATTAGTATATAGTGTCAAGAGTTATAAAACACCTCTATAAAAGTCTCTATAAAAATGTACAAATTAAGATTTAAAACTTAAAAGCGGGACTGGGGTCCCACAAACATGAACAACACTCTCATGGAGTCACAAGCAATAAGTTAATTTTAATCTAGTCAAATTACATAAAAAGCTACAGACAAGCACAAACATTAAAAAACTCTAGACGCAGCAAGTGCGTTATGGTAGTGAATTTTCATTAAAATGTTTTTATTGCAAATATGTGTGTTTTCTTTTTAAGAAAGCAGGCATCAATTTTGGTTACCAGTATAACCTATATAGTAAAAACAATGTGCCATGTTTCATAAAAATAACTTTATTGTGTGAAAATGTACAAAAATTTCCAAAAGTAAACTTAAAGTGTTCCCGGAAAAACTCGTTTCTTGGTCAACCTTATAGGTTAATAGCAAATTGGGCTATTCAAATATGAAGAATTTGATCATGCTGCATCCAGAATTTCTTTTCTTACAAACATGCATTATATTTCGATGGAAAATGCAAAAATGCAATAACATAAGGCGTGTTTGATTAAACAAAAAAGAAAATTTGTATCACCAACGAATTATGGGCCATCCTGTGATTGTAGAAAGATTTTTTTAAGATGTAGCTCAATACACCCTATAATTAATATATATATATATATATATATATATATATATATATATATATATATATATATATATATATATATATATATATATATATATATATATAATTTTTTTCATATCTTGTATAATAACGGATATATTGAGCTTTATTGATTTTTTTCGAAAATTCGACAAAAATTATATACCATTAAACTATAAACTCTATAGCTAAAACTACTGCCAAACATCAGAGAAAGGGTCTATTTGAAATGAATTTTCTGGAAACATTTTAGTAAAATGAAGGACAATGACGGTTGAAACTAAGACTTCAGGGTTTGTAAAACATTCTTCTTAAGATATTTTCTTTCCATAGCCCGTATTAGATTCAAGTTCTTTGCCCAAATAATGCAAATTTTGATGTTTTAAACTGTCACTTTGACGTTTTGAGGAAAACCCCAATTTATGTTTCTTTAAATGCCCATAATTTTTTGTCTTTTGACCTACAGTAATTTACCTATAGCGATATAAAACGATGTACCAAATTTGGTTGCCCTTACTTTGTTATTTCCGGAGATATGAATTTTTTCTAAAGAAAACACAAAATTTTCCGGGAAAACCTCGACCGATTTTCCTGGCTAACGAACTTATCCAAGCCACTTACAAAAGGATGGTATTCACCAAATTTTGTCAAAATCGGCCTATTATTTTTGAAGTTATCGGTGTGATACATACATACACACACACAAACACACATATATATATATATATATATATATATATATATATATATATATATATATATATATATATATATATATATATATATATATAAATCGAAACTGACCCCGGATATGTGTTCTAGGGTGCCTAATTAGCGCTCATTTGAAGAATTTTTTTTTAAATTCAAAAGTCGGGATCTCCCCATTAGTGAATTTTTTTAAAGAAAATTCACTAAAAGCAAAGCAGGCTGCATAGCCGAGCAGAAATCCCCGAGAACATCTGAACATGTTAAATTCAAAACGAAAAGACGGACATGGATGTCACATCTGGGCTAATACTTACAAAATTCCTGTTTAAATTACAGAAAGATGCTGTATGAGAAGTTGCCAAGGTTTGGCTTTTCATCTATTGTCCTCAGTATACCAAACGGAAACTGCAAAAACCAGGAAAGTAGTAACATCACAAGACTTGAAGAAAACCAGAGGATGAATGGAAAATACGCTTGTTTTTTAGTCGAATTTCTTAACAAACGAACAAAATGGTGTCACGTGGATCAACTCAAGAAATGCAAACCGAATGTGACAAGTGACAAGTGACAGGTGACACGACAGCCAGAAGTGAAAATACAAACCACGGGCGGCGGAGAGATGTCAACGGCGCGGAGAGAGAACCAAAGAAAACAGCCGATCTTTGCTCTATGGCCTGAATCGATCATACGTGATTTGACGTTCAGAAAAAATAATAACTCTTGTCCCTTTTGTTATCGAAGTAGGTACAGGCAACCTAACTGATCACTAAGGATAGAGAGGTAAGAAGGGAAAGAGAACAAGAATGTTCATTTGATAAAAAAGGAGGTCGAAACAAATGGTTAAACTATATTTTTGTAGGCAAGGCATATGAACGTTAAAATTATATGAGTTTTTGATCAATCCAATAATAAATATGTTATACACACATTCCCATTTACTTGAATACATATTAATGGTCCACGATGGCTATCTGTACTGCCGTGTTCAATGTTGATCAATACAGCAACAACAACAGTGAAAGCAGGGTTGATGGGTTTTGATGACATGAAATCGCGTCCGATCATACAACATTCCGATTGTCTTCTCTAAGCGAATCCGATACTATTTGCTTTCACCCGCAGAATAATTCTTGTCACTGAATGGGGGCGAACGTCACAAAACTTCTGTGTGCTTCTGCAAATTGAATTTGTAAATTGGTAGAGAGATATAGAGGGTTGAAAACATGAAATACTCAGAATGGATTATAGAACGGATCTTGCTAGATGGTTACAATAATCGAACGGATTTATAGAAAAATCGTTGGTTTTGTTTAACTGTCGAATTGATAATTTACTGGGACCGGCTTTTGATAAGAGCTGTCTGTATGTTTGATAGTTGTGTGGTGAAGAGCCTGTCATCGTAACAGTGTTTTTTTAATAGCTACCAGTATACGTTTTGTCTTGTTCGCCACCGTTTCTCTGGTATTTTTTATCAGTTTATTTTTTTATTTTTTTATATTTTAACAACACACCACGATGACTTACAGCCTAAATACTATCGTACCGTGGTTGTCGATAAGGAGGAGAGAGGCAACTTGTTAATTCTGGACTTGAAGGTTTGGAGGTTCGGGGAGAAGAAAAAAACATGCGCCGGCAAGGAATTCCACAAGTTGGAAGTCCTCGGGAACAAAAGAGCGGGCATAACAAGATGTTCTATATCTGGTGACCTGGACAGTAAAAGGGTGCATTCGCTCTGTTCCCTGGTAGATCTGTTGGGGGCAGCAAGTGGAGGAACTATGGAAGAAAGCTCCTCTGGGCAGTGCCGTGCAGATATCTATAAAAGAGAGAGAGAGGTCACCAACGGTGGGCAAGGGATGGCAGCCTTTGGGTGAGGGTAGGGTCACCGATGAGACGTATAGCTCTCTTCTGAATGGAGTCCAGGATTACGAGTGTAGAAGCGGCAGCAGCACCCCAGATGTGGGAGCAGTATTCGAGGTTTGGTCTTATTTGTGAAGTATATAAGGTATAGAGATTAGCTGGTGAAAAGTATTTACGAGTCCGGAAAAAGAAACCTAATTTCTTAGCAGCCGCATCTGCAAATTGATGTGACATGTTGGTGCCAATTGAGATTTCGATCCACGGAAATGCCAACAAGTGAAAATGACTCATTACTTTGAATAACTTGGTTGTTCATTGTGATGGGTCTAGTGCTGGTGTATCTCTTATGAGAAAGAAAGCAAGACTATGATTTGGTGGGGTTGAATTGTACAAGATTTCTACTTCCTCAGTCTAATATGTTTTGGAGATCCACGGACACAGAACCCTCCATGAGTCTGCGATCCTCATCTAATTGGGTTAAAGAGACCGGCTTAGAATATTGTATATTTTAGTGGAGGGTGCTGTCGTCCCCCGTAACTGTGAACTGGGTTGGATTGTGCTAGAGAGGAGGTCATTGATGTGGATAAGAAACAAAGTAGGGGCTAAAGCTGAACCTTGAGGAACTCCTACATTAAAATTCAGAAGCATTTCTTGCCGATTTTGTTGGTTGATTCGTCGCGAAAACTTCAATATAACATATGAGAAGGAAGAAAACTACAAAGTGAAATACTATTAACACGAAGTAATTAGATTGTTTTAAGGGTTTTTTTTCCATGTATTTAAAACGAATTGGATCTAAGATTGCCCCAGTTCTTAAATTTAGGATTAAATGTAAAGCAAAAAAGCGTTTTATTTGAAAATTCCCATTACAAAACATATATACGTAATGCATAATTTTTAATACTATATTTCTATTTAGATGTTTCAAATTTAACATAATGCATAATAATAATGAGAGAAAAATATTTTTTCAGACCAGTCTTATTAGTTAATTAATGAATAAAATTAGATAATATTAGAAAGTCTGTGGTGAAAAAGTAAATATAAATATATGAAGAAGAGAAAATGCAATTGCAGATAGGTATGTCATTCAGTGAATATTGGAACCTTGCGATGAGAACTGATAAGTACACTTTAAGAACCCAAATCACCACAACACATTTTAAAGGGCCTGATGATGGTTTCACTAACCAGGTTAGCGTCATCAGAGGATGAAATTTTTTAAACGTTTAACGATTACAGCTGTGTTTTATATTCTGTGCAGGTTCATGGCCTTGGGTGCTTTAGGGTGGTTCAAACAAACTTTCACTGCCTGTTAACCGGAAAATCCCCCTAACCCGAATTGAGTTCCACGTTTTTGTCGGAATATTTTGTAAAATGGTCAATCAATAAACTATACATGGGCGGACGTGCTGAATTCATACCACTTGTGTTATTACAATAATTTAGTGATGTGTATATATATATATATATATATATATATATATATATATATATATATATATATATATATATATATATATATATTCGAAAGTATTTAGCTGTCCTGCTTGTCTTAACATTTTTGATTAATTTTAGGTTCTCTTTATCAACCTGGTGATTGGTATTAGGAATATGTCGGGCCACCCATGATCTATCTATAGTATCGTATCTTAGTTGTGCTAAATGTTCAATGCATTTAAGATCGCAACCTTTACAACTTATTTCATGGGTCCTCGATATTTTAGTGGTACTATACTTGTCTTTTATGGTACCCAGGTAGTTCTTAAAGGGTTGTTTTTTCGAAAATATTAGTTGCAAATTGCAAATTTCGTAAAAATGCTAGACCACTCGTGATTCGCCATTCAAATGGTAGACAAAGTTTTTTTTCGATCTCTGTTTTCTAAAGGTCGTTGATTCTCCTAGCATTTTCTTTGTTTTCTGTTTATTAAAAAATCTCTCCACCAGGCAAGCAGTGTATAGTAATCCAATTGCATACATTGTTTTTATTGTGGAAAATTTTTAATCTTGGGTTTTCTTTCTGAGAATATAAAACCATAATTGCCTAAAAATCAAATTTTTATGAAGCCAGAAAATAAATACTTGGTATATGCAAGTAATAACACGTATAACAGGCCAAAAAGCTCAATTCGCGAGACGAGTAACCTCTAAAATCGGACTAGCAGCGGGTTCGAGTCCCGTATTCAGATAGTCGTTTTTTTTCCACTCGAATGTGGACAGGCTGGCTTCTGATGAGTTATAGGTGGTGCTGTAAGCTGTCTGTAAGGTCGCCCCACACAAGTCAGACTTCTGCAGAATCTTTGTTTAAAAATTGCCAATTTTGACATTATCTGTGATAACATAAACACTTGCTTGTTGTCCTGAGATTGGTCAAGACCTGCCTTCTCGCTGACTATTTTTGAGAATTTAATTAATTATCGTTTCGTCCATGTAAAGTATTATTTATGAAAGGTTACCCTCAGTGGGGGCGTTATGGTAGCGAAATTAATTCAAAATCTAAATTGTCTGTTAACATAAAAACCTTAATGTTGGTATCTGCATAAGTTTCTATTGAGGCCACGTGTGTAACGAATTTCATCAAAATAGCTTTATTATTTTCAGAGATATAATTTTGTGTTGGAGAGAAACTTGATTTTTTTGCGAATAACTTAAGGGATGTGGTCAGTTAACAAACTCATCCAAATGAAACAAACTTGGCAAGTTTAATCAAATTAGGGTAATTATTTTTCCGCTCATGCGCGGATACCTATTCCATTTTTAATATATACCGGGTGTCCCAGATTTAAGTTTACATACAATAATTATTTTTCTTTTTAAAGATATTATGCTATCATCGAAGGACATCACCAGCATGCATTTTCATTTAATGTTGGGATTATTGGAGATAGCTTACTTGCACCGCTTTTTTTTCTAAATCGACTTAATGGTGATTACTATTCCAATTTCTATGAAGATGAATTGCCAGAATTGATGGAATTAGTTCATTAAGAACATTAATGTGGTTCATGCATGACGGCGCCCCCGGCCCCCGCTCAATTTGTAGTAGGTGTTCGAAATGATTTGGATCAACAATATCCTGAGAGTTGGATAGGTAGGGGTAGACCTCAACCATTGTCACCCCGTTCTCCGGCTCTTAATCGTTTGGCGTTTTATTTCTAAAGACCACGTAAACAACTTGTTTATACTACCCCTATTTAAACAGCTTCAACCCCGTATTATTAACGGTTTTAATACGAATCGCACCAGTCCCGAAATTTTCCAACGCGTAAGAGACAATTTAGGAGGTCGAGGAGATTGGTGTTTACTGGTTATGGAGGAGAGTTTTAGCAATTTATGTGACTTTTTTCGTCTAGATTTCATTATTTAATGTTTTAAAATATTTTTTTTAATGAATTATTATTGCTGTACCCGTTAGCTACCTACCAAATTATTAAAAATTAAAAAAAAAGGAAAACATGTTTTTTTAACACCCTGATTTCGAAAACAAAGCAATATTCGAAAAACTTTTACACCACATTATCCTCTTAAAATTAGGCGAGGATACACCTCATTTGTTTTGTCAGAAAGGTTAGGCAACACCCTGTGTAACAATTTTGTAAGCACGATAACATCTAAAAGGCTTAAGCTAACGACTTTATCCTTGATACATACTATCCCTCTTAAGTGTAAATAAGGTGTGAAGATTATCACTCAAAATAAGACAACTCACAATGCCTTTTTAGTGAATCTTCTTTTAAAAGTATGTATCACACCGATAACTAAAAAAAAAATTTTAGTTATCGGTGTGATACATACTTAATGTATGTATATATGTATGTATGTATCACACCGATAACTAAAAAAAAAATAATGGGCCGATCAAATTTGGTGGGTACCTTCCTTTTGTAAGTGACCTGGGTAAGTTCGTAAGCCAGTAAAATCGGCCAAGGTTTTCCCGGAAATTGTTGTGTTTTCTTTCGGAGAATTTTCATGCCTCTGGAAATCACAAAGTAAGGGAAACCAAATTTGCTACGCGTGTTTGTATTATAAAAAGTTAACCATGTACCAAAATTTAGGTCTGTATGTTAAAACACAAAACAATTATAGGCATTTAGAGAAAAAAAAAGTCAAAGTCGAGATTTGAAACCTTAAAATTGGCAACATTTAGGCAGTGAACCTAAAACTAATACGGATTATGTAAAGAAAATGTCGCAAGAAGAGTATTCTACAAACTTAAGTTTCAGCTTCAACCGTCCTTCATTTTACTAAAATATTTCCAGAGAATTCATTTCAAATAGACGCTTTATCTGATGCTTTGGAAGTAGTTTTAGTTAAGTTTATGGTTTTTATATTGTTTGGCTAATTTTCGTACAAAAAATTCGTTAATGACGACTTTTCAATTTTAAAAAGTTTTCTTCAAATGAGTGCAAACTAGCCGCCCTAGAATCCATATGTGGGTTTAGTTTAAGTTTTTATCTGTTTACATATATACAGGGTGATGCATTTCTACAATAAACCTGAATATAATTGTTTTATACAAGGTACGAGAAAAAATTGTATACGTTAAGTATAGGGTGTCTTGAGCTGTATCTTATAAAATTATTTTGCCAACACTGGCCCATAAGTCATTGGTGATACCTACAATTTTTTTTCGAACATCGCTTATATGATTGCATTTTTCCATTTTTCATCGAAATATGATGCATGTTTGTAAGAAAAAAATATCTAGTCGCAGCAAGTGCGTTTTGGTAGCGAATTTTCATAAAATGCTGCAAATTTCAGTAACTCAATTTGCTATTTACCTAAGGTTCGTTTGCTAGAAAACCTATTTTCTCGGAAACATTTAAATTTTCTTTTCCAAAAATTTGTGTACATTTTCAAACAATGAGTTATTTTGACTATAGATGATACATTGTTTCTACTATATAGGTTTTATCAGTAACCAAATTGATGCCTGCTTGCACTAAGTCATATATGCTATCAAAACATTTTTATAAAAACTCATTTCCATAACATCCTCACTGCGTCCACACTTTTTGTACTTATTGCCACAAATTTTTAAAAAAGATAATATACAGGTATTGGTTTATTCAATCGTCATTTAAATCTTGTTTTCCTCAAAGCAAGAAAATATTAGCTGTTTTGTGAATGTTTACTCTATCTGCTGCCTATTTTCAACCGTTTATCAAAAAAAAAAATTAGTTAACTCGATGAAAATATGAAAGCTCAAACGGAAATTGAACCTAATATGCATTAAAATTTAGCAACGATAAATGTCACCGGACATTTTATTTTTCAATTTATTATAAGCATACCTACGCAGGCAACACATCTCAACAATAAAAATTAATTTGAATTTTCCAGCGTTTTTCCAATGCCTTGTTGAAGGGATTAAAATGAAGGAATCAAAGGTCGTCATTTTTTACTTCTCACGTTTCGTATTAATTACAGGTATTGTGTTTATGAAATAGCAAGAAAAGTTGCTTTGAAATTTCAAAGAACGTCTTTTGAATAAAACTTTAGAATTCTAGAAACTTTAGAACTGAATTAGATTCGTCTCGCCTCGGCAGGAATATTAGCTAAAGTATGATTTTGATAAGTTGATTTGTTCTTTTAATGAGCACAGGAGGTGGCATTTAAATATCAAGAATCTGAAATTAATATTGCTTGTTGTAGGTACAATTTTCCTTTAAAGTGAGTTTTTAACTGACTAATCCTATTGTTCGTAATTTTGAAAAGTTTACCGGCGAGCGGAATTGCCCTTTGTCGTATTTCTTGCCTTTTGTATTTTGAATAGAAGATTATTACTGAACGTAAAATTATTTCAACTTCTCTCAGAAGTTTCATTGTTTCCAATAAAAATGTTATATAATGTCTGAGGCATTTCGTATGGATGATTGCTCAAACAATGGAACGTCTTGGAGATCGGCTACGACGCTACAAGACTTACACAAGACTATGCTGACTATACAAACCAAATGGACGAGTTGAATTGGCAGCCAACTTGATTTTCCTCTGTCTAATGTCTGCTTTAAAAGGCGAGAACTCTTTGGGGATAGTACGTAAGACTGACGGAACAAAACTCCCACTACCGGAAGCTTTCCAAGTGCCAGAGTTCGCATGGATTTTACAGACAATGGATAATTTTTTGTTCCTCACAATAATCTCTGTTGTTTGATGTCCTGGTTGCGCCATGTCTTTGTGTGCATTATTGGCTCTTAAATATTTTCTGGAAACTAATTTGTTCCCGTCGATCGCTTTTGTCTTCTTGTTCATACCAATGCAAGCAGTCGCGAAAGAGCTGGATCGTCTCAGTTATAAGCATATTATTTTCTCTTGTGTCTCTAAATTTTACGGGAAGGAATCACTTTGACTTTGCCTTTGCTTACTTAACTGCTAAAATATTTCTAGTACAGGTCTCTGCGCGTTTACAGAAATTATTCTGCAGAGGTTTTGTCATTAGAACCATTAAACGAGGGCTTTTTTCAATCTAATATAATTGACGTTTATATAGCAACAAAAGTACGGGTAAAATAACACTGAAAACTATTACTTCATTTCAAAATAACCCAGCTGCTTAACTAAATGTTCTGAGTAAGCATGTGTGTTAAAAGGAATCTTAATTCTATATATTAATAGTGCAGGTTCTGCCAATAAAAAGAAGTTCGGGACGCAGCAAGTGCGTTATGGTAGTGAATTTTTATTAAATGCTTCAATTTTGAATAACTCGATTTGCTATAAACTTAGAAAGTTTAATTTTGGTATGTAGTAAGTTCTTTCCTAAGGCAACATATACACCAAATTTCATTTAAATACCTTTGCAATTTTTGGAAAAAAAATTCCGAAAGAAAAATCAAAATTTGCAAACTCAATTTTTTTTAAACTTAGAAAGTTGAATTTTGATACGTAGTAAGGTCTTTCCCAGGGCAACATACCCTTTAAATTTTCATTAAAACAGCTTTGTAATTTTCGGGGAAAAATTTTTCCCGGAAAAGCCTTTCCGATTTTCCTGGCTAACGAACTCATCCAAGCCATTAATAAAAGAAAGGCACTTGCCGAATTTCATCGAAATCGGTTAATTATCTTTTGAGTTATCGGATATATATATATATATATATTTATATATATATATATATATATATATATATATATATATATATATATATATATATATATATATACACGGGTCCTAATTCGCACTCATTTGAAAAAATGTGTGCAAAGTCTCACTATCGATACCTCTCTATTACTGAATTTTTTTAAATAAAAATTCACTAATATTTTGGTTAAAGGATAAGCAATTTGTTTTTGTTTTTTTGGCAATGCATTTTTAATCCTATAGTGTTGGAACGGGACCTGCTGAACTTAGTATGATATCTTAGGCAACACACAATACACAACATATAAAACCATTGTGTTACTTCTTATAAGTGTTGCTCTATGTAATGTGTCGCAGTTTGGACGTCAGTTTACAATGCGAGAAATCTTAAAATAGTACATGTAAAGGATTTTAGCCATAGATAAAGCTTTTAAGGGTCAAAGTCGCAGGTAACCAGATATAAACTAGATATCCACCCAATTTCATTAAAATAGCTTTGTAATTTTCGGAGAAAAAAAAAATTTTTGAGAGAAAATTTAAAATGTGAATAACTCAATTTTCTATAAACTTAGAAAGTTGAATTTTGGTATGTAGTAAGGCCTTTCCGAAGGCAACATATGTAGTAAATTTCATTAAAACAGCTTTGTTATTTCCGGACAATTTTTTTTTAAAGAAAATTCAAAATTTTCCCGCAAACCCCCGTCCGATTTTCCTGGATAACGAAGTTATCCAAGCCATTAATAAAAGAAAGGCACTTGCCGAATTTCATTCAAATCGGTTAATTATTTTTTGAGTTATCAGACGGATACATATATATATATATATATATATATATATATATATATATATATATATATATATATATATATATATATATATATATATATGTATGTATATATATATATATATATATATATATATATATATATATATATATATATGTATATATATATATATATGTATATATATATATATATATATATATATATATATATATATATATATATATATATATATATATATATATATATATATTGTTGCGTTTTCTCCGGGTTCTGGATAAGTGAGACTTTTAATTTTAACAAAACAACTTTATTTACACTCTAAATATGGATACAATAAAATTTCTAGAATGTCTCTCTCACAAAACACTTCATTTACTGGCCTTACAATTACTACTTTCAACAAAAGTCACTAATCTGGTACTACAGTCACTACTCTCTTAACACTTTACACTGCTTCAAGTCACTACCACATTCTCTTACTGAACTGAACTCGGGCTGGCTTGCTTTCGCTTTTATATACTCGCCGTACCTTCCCCTCCTTTCTAGAGCATTCCATTCCAGAACGTTCCAGGACCTTCTTTCACTAGAAGGTTCTGTGAATACAGATCGGTCCCGTGTGTATACAGGGGGGTGTATATACAGGATGATCCAAATGTGGTCACCACCCCTATGTCACACAAGAGGTGTTTCTCGAACTATAAGATCTCTCTGCGTATACAGGGTGTAAGGGTTCTCTACGTATACAGGGTGTATATACAGGGTGTTCGGAATGTGCAGACCTCAGTTATCCGTTCCGACGGGGTACAAGTTGGTAACTTCGTTATTTCTGGTCCTAGAGGGTTGAGACTTCGCCTGAGGGGGGTCACCCCAGGTACCCCCAGGGGGGGGGTGGGGAGGCGGTGTTGCCAGATTGTACAAAAATTCCCAGATGTTGGGGAAATTCTGGAGATGTGGCAACACCGCACCTACGTCTATTGAAGTGCTTTGTAACACTGCCCCCCTCCTTAAGACTGTTCGTCCCGAACAGTATTTACCGGCCGCCAACTTGGGGGTTCGTTGCCCCGATAGGGACTCAACCTCTCTATGTGAACAACTTTGGGTTTAGTTCTTGGAGACAGCTGGATTCTGTAGACTAGGTCATTAATTTTCTTAGTCACCAAGTATGGCCCTTCCCATGGTTTCTGAAGTTTTGGACTGAGGCCCTTTCTCCTTGTTGGTTGGTACAGCCACACTGCATCACCTTCCTTGAATGTATGGGGTGTTGCTCTGCGATCCAAGCGCATCTTCATCCGGTCACTGCTTAAGAGGAGCCTATCTCTGACACATCTGTGTATAGTGCGCAGTTTTCCTTCTAGGTCGGCGACATACTCAGGTAACGTAGCTAGGTCCGCTATGTCCTCGTTCGGTGGTGGTCTCGTCATGTCGATTGGTAACCGCATCTCTCTGCCGGTCAACATCATGGATGGAGTGTAGCCGGTAGATTCATGCTGAGAGCTTCTGTAAGCTAGGAGGAACAGAGGTATCAACTTGTCCCAGGTTCTCTGATTCTCGTCGACAAACATAGCAAGATACTGATTGATGGTCCTGTTATGCCGTTCTACCATGCCGTCTGATTGAGGGTGGAGTGGCGTTGTTCTCGTTTTCTTTATGCCTAGCAAGTCCATTAGGCTCTTCCAGACCTCTGATTCGAAATTCCGGCCCTGGTCGGTGTGAATCTCCAAGGGTACGCCATGCCGTGATATGACATTTTCCATCAGGGCTTCTGCTACGGTCGTTGCCTCTTGGTTGGGGATCGGCGCAACTTCAGGCCATTTCGAGAAGTAGTCCATCGCCACCATTATGTATCTGTTCCCAGACTCTGTGATGGGAAAAGGTCCTGCGATGTCTACGGCAACTCTCTCCCACGGTGTACCTGAGATGTACTGCATCATTTTTCCTCTGGATCGGGTCTTTGGTCCTTTCTTTGAAGCACATTGGTCACACCTTTTGCACCATTCTTCCACGCTTCTTCGGCAGTTTATCCAATAGAAGCGGTCTCTCACTCTGGCAAGAGTCCTGTTGACCCCAAAGTGGCCTCCACTTCTACTATTGTGTAACTAATGAAGAACACTGTCTATGCACTCACTTGGCACAACAGTCTGGTATATACAGTCTCTACCATCGACAGTTTCCCATTTTCGAGTGATCAAGTCATTCTTTAGGCACAAGGAGTCCCACTGTAGCCAGTAGCCTTTAACCTCTGCCCCAAGCCGGGACACATCGTGCCACTCAGGTCTTTTCCCCTTTTCGAGCCATTCTCTAATACTTTTCAAGTCTGGATCTGTCTTCTGTGCGTCTCTGATGTATTCAAGATTTACGTCTAGATCGGTGTTATTCTTCTGTCCTGCCACCAGTTGTTTGATCTGATGAGTTACTTTGTCGATCTCTTTGTTCTCTTGTCGCTCGCAAAATTTACATTCATGCACTGAACATGGTCTTCTTGACAGGCTGTCTGCATTAGCGTGACTTCTTCCTCTTCGATGTTCAATCCGGAAGTCGTAGCTCTGCAGTTTCTCTATCCATCGGGCTATCTGTCCTTCGGGATTTCTAAAGTTCAGAAGCCATTGCAGAGCAGAGTGATCCGACCTCACGCGGAATGTTCTTCCGTACAGGAAGCTGTGGAAATGTTCGATGGATCTTACAACTGCCAGCAGTTCTTTCCGGGTTACACAGTAATTCCTTTCTGCTTTTCCGAACGTTTTGCTGAAGTAGCCTATCACAACTTCTTCTCCGGCTTGGAGCTGCGAGAGTACTGCCCCAATGCCATACTGGGAAGCATCGGTGTCCAGTATGAACAGTCCTTCGTCCTGAGGATAAGCCAGAATAGGAGCAGTGAGAAGACGATGTTTGAGTTCTCTAAAAGACTCTTGGCAATCTGGTGACCAGATGAACTCAACCTTATTTTCAGTCAGGCTATGCAGAGGTTTCGCAATGCTGCTGAAGTACTTCACAAAGCGTCGGTAGTAGCTGCAAAGTCCCAGAAAACTTCTGACCTCATGTTTGTTCTTCGGCACAGGCCAGTCTCTTACTGCCTTTATTTTCTCTGGATCAGTTTCTATCCCTTTCTCAGAAACGACATGTCCGAGGAAATTCACTTTCTTCTGGAAGAGGACGCATTTCTTGGGATTGAGTTGCAGATTGGCACCTCTCAGCCTGGAGAAAACCTGCTTCAGATTCGACAGGTGTTCATCGAAAGTCCTTCCAATCACCATGACATCGTCGAGATACACCAGGCATGTTTCCCATGTAAGTCCTCTCAGCACTAACTCCATTAGTCGCTCGAAGGTGGCAGGAGCATTACATAAGCCGAATGGCATGACCTTGAATTGGTACAACCCATTCCCGGTTGAAAAAGCAGTCTTCTCCTTATCCTCTTTATGGAGTTCTACTTGCCAGTAGCCACTTTTCAGGTCTAATGTAGAGAACCACTTTGATCCGGCCAAAGTGTTCAAAGTGTCGTCGATCCGGGGCAGGGGATAACTGTCTTTCTTGGTGACATCATTCAGCTTCCTATAGTCCACGCAAAATCTCATAGTGCCGTCTTTCTTGGTGACCAAAACTACTGGGGACGACCAAGGACTATTAGACTCCTCAATCACACCATCTTCCAGCATTTCGTTAACCATCGCCTTGATTTCTGATTGCTTGGCAAAAGGCAGTCTTCTCGGCGGCTGTCTAATTGGTCTTGCGTCGCCAGTATTAATTCTGTGTTGCACTAGACTCGTACGACCTGTGATTTTATCTTGAGCGAAAATATCGGCCTCCTCCAATACGAACTTCAGGGCCATTTCCATCTCCATGTCGTTCAATTGGCCCCAAGAATTCTTGAACCGCTCTACCATTTCTACTGGCAGTCTTCTGTCTAATGCCGTGGGTGTCACCTTTCTTGACAACGTCACTCGGTCAATGGGCTCGCAAGTGGCGATAACCTCACCTTTCTTCAATGTGACCCTGTTAGTTTGCACGTTAGCCACTCTTATGGGTATTGTCCTCTTCGGGTCTACTAAGCATCGTGCGACGAGGGCACCATCATGTCTATCTTTTAGGGGCTCCGCTATGAGAGCAGACATACCATCAAGTTTCTTCTCTAGTCTGGCTCTGACAATCTTCTCACTGTTACCAGGAATCCGTGTATCCTCGTCGACAATAAGTCTCACCCTGGGATTAGCTTCGCCTGCTGTTGGAGATAAATACAACTCTTCGTTACCGATTTTCAAGATCTTATTCTGGAAGTCTACTGACAGGACATCGAAATCTTCCATTAAATCCAGGCCCAGAATAAATTCGTCGACGATTTCTGCGACGACAGCCCTTACCTGTAGCTCAGTACTGCCCAGCCTAATGAAAACAGTGGCCTCTCCATGCACAGGTATCCTATCTCCTTTTGCCGTCTCCAACACAGGCTGTTTGTTGGTCGTGAGTGCGGACCTGTTTGGCAACATGTCTGGGCGTACAACGGATCTAGTGGCGCCAGTATCGATGGTGAAACTGCATTGTCTCCCGTCTATGCTACCAGGTATAACGAGGCTCTCGTGGCAGCGTCGGATAGTGGAGACCCTGACTTTGGGGCCTTGGGTCTCGCATGCCACGTGTCGCCCACCTACACTGGCGTCAGGTAGTTTTCCCTGATGGCGCTCCCTGTTGGTGTATTCTTGTCTTCTGCGAGCCACCTGTTGGGTTTGTGAGCACTGCCTACTTATGTGCCCTTTCCTACCACACTTGTAGCATTCTATATCTGACCAATCTGCTTTCGTCCTACGTGCCCCAACCGGTGCAGTGAGCTTGCTTATGGCTTCTTTTATCAACTTCATTTCTTGCCTTAGTTCCGCTGTTGTGTCTGCAAAGTCCTCTATCTCCTTCACTTCGCGCAGCCTGTTGCGGCGAGGTTGAGATGCATTCTTCGCTGCTTCAAATTCCAAGCCATAAATTACGCAGTCCGTGAGTGTTTTGAACCTTCCGAGCCTTAAAGCTTGTTGCATTTCATTATCAAGTACCCCATCGATGAAGGTCTGGACGGTTATCTGGTTGACAAATTCTTCTGGGGCTTGGGGATATGCCAGTCGCACAAGTTTCTCCACTTCGGCACTAAATTCTTGCAGCGTCTCATTTGGCTTCTGGACCCTTGACTTTAGTTGTGTCTGGTAGACCTGGCTCATGTACTTGTTACCATATCTCAAATCTAGGGCCTGTATCACTGTTAAG
The DNA here is from genome assembly GCA_964006375.1 of Tillus elongatus. Lineage (NCBI taxonomy): Eukaryota > Metazoa > Arthropoda > Insecta > Coleoptera > Cleridae > Tillus > Tillus elongatus. The sequence goes on along the minus strand of OZ023262.1, from coordinate 66,914,128 downwards.
TAATTTTGCTGTTTCGACTCCGGGATGTTCTGGAGGATTTCTAGGGCTTTACCTCGAAGCGAGAGAATTAGAGCGGTTGCTGCCTGTTGTTCGCTCCACCCATTGCTGAGAGCTGCCGCTTCAAACTGCCTCCTGTACATGGGCCACGATGTTTCTCCGTCAAAAGTCGGCGGCTTCAAGGTTCCATGAGGCTGCTGCACGATTGGCATATTTTCTTCCGGACGATTTTGAACTGGGGATATTCCAGTAACTCCTCTTGGTTGAGTTCTATCAGTCTGGCCCATCACCTGTTCTGTCAGTTCTCTATGTCTGACTTCTGTGCCTTTCATCATCATCTTCATTTGTTCTTTCAACCCTTCAACTTCTTCCCATCGTTTGTTCCAATCCTCTGTTGCATTTTCCACTTTACTGTTCACCACTCCTATTTTATTGTCCATATTTTCTACTTTCTTGTCCACATTTTCTACTTTCTTGTCCACATTTTCTATTTGTTCGTTGATCTGTTCAATTTCTTCTTTTACATCGATTCTCATATTGTGTAACATACTTCGGAGGTCTTCTTTATCTTCTTGTCGCCTTCTCTCGTCTTCTTCGCGCCGTCTTCTTTCATCTTCTTGGCGCCGTTGTTCGTCTTCTTCGCGCTGCCTCTTGAGGTCTTCTTTATCTTCTTGTCGCCGCTGTTCGTCTTCTTCGCGTCGTCTTCTTTCATCTTCTTGTCGCCGTTGTTCGTCTTCTTCGCGCTGCCTCTTGAGGTCTTCTTTATCTTCTTGTCGCCGCTGTTCGTCTTCTTCGCGTCGTCTTCTTTCATCTTCTTGTCGCCGTTGTTCGTCTTCTTCGCGTTGCCTCTTGAGGTCTTCTTTATCTTCTTGTCGTCTTCTCTCGTCTTCTTCGCGTTGTCTTTTCAGTAAGTCCATCAACTCTTTGATTTCAGCCATCTTGTCGTAGTCAGTCGATCTAGTGTTTACCATTTACAACTAGCTTAATTGTTCACTTCTTCACTCACTTATCCCACACTTCTGACACCAAATTGTTGCGTTTTCTCCGGGTTCTGGATAAGTGAGACTTTTAATTTTAACAAAACAACTTTATTTACACTCTAAATATGGATACAATAAAATTTCTAGAATGTCTCTCTCACAAAACACTTCATTTACTGGCCTTACAATTACTACTTTCAACAAAAGTCACTAATCTGGTACTACAGTCACTACTCTCTTAACACTTTACACTGCTTCAAGTCACTACCACATTCTCTTACTGAACTGAACTCGGGCTGGCTTGCTTTCGCTTTTATATACTCGCCGTACCTTCCCCTCCTTTCTAGAGCATTCCATTCCAGAACGTTCCAGGACCTTCTTTCACTAGAAGGTTCTGTGAATACAGATCGGTCCCGTGTGTATACAGGGGGGGTGTATATACAGGATGATCCAAATGTGGTCACCACCCCTATGTCACACAAGAGGTGTTTCTCGAACTATAAGATCTCTCTGCGTATACAGGGTGTAAGGGTTCTCTACGTATACAGGGTGTATATACAGGGTGTTCGGAATGTGCAGACCTCAGTTATCCGTTCCGACGGGGTACAAGTTGGTAACTTCGTTATTTCTGGTCCTAGAGGGTTGAGACTTCGCCTGAGGGGGGTCACCCCAGGCACCCCCAGGGGGGGGAGGCGGTGTTGCCAGATTGTACAAAAATTCCCAGATGTTGGGGAAATTCTGGAGATGTGGCAACACCGCACCTACGTCTATTGAAGTGCTTTGTAACAATATATATATATATATATATATATATATATATATATATATATATATATTATATATATATATATATATATGTAAACATATAAAAATTGAAACTGACCCCGCATATGGGTTCTAGGGGTCCTAATTCGCGCTCATTTGACAAATTTTTTGCAAAGTCTCACCATCGATACCTCTCTATTACTGTTTTTTTTTTTTTAAATAAAAATTCACTAAAACATTAAGGGGAGCTGTGTCTTCGTTTACGCTTATTCGGTATTTTTCAATGAAAATAACATTAGTTAGCTTCGTTTGATATTTGTAGCATGTATCCTAAAACACCTTCTACATAATGCTTAGTTTAATGGAAAACATTTTACTATAAAATAACGTAAATGTCATAACAAGACAAAGAATCTTTGTAAAGAATGTATAAAACAAAACTGTTATAAATTTAATGATTATATATATCTAATAACTTAGAAATATATATATATATATATATATATATATATATATATATATATATATATATATATATATATATATATATATATATATATATTAAATCAAAAACAAAATAAAACAACATTTCGGCAAGCTTAAATTCCACTTCAGGTTTCACAGGCCGTCCATTAATTGTATAGAACTAAAATCAAATTTAAATTTACTTTATTTATTTAAATTCATATCTAAATCAGTGCAAGTAATTTGGAGATTCAAAGTCAACAGGAGAACGTGGTTAGACATGTATATGTTTAGTCAATATGTTCTTAAATGTTCTTAAATTCGTGTTAAAGATGTCAACATGCTTACACAGTTTGTTATAATTTGAGCACATTCTATAAATCGGAGAACTGAACAGACTATTCGTTCTGTATCTTGGTATACAAAATAGTTGCTCTAGTCTACTATCCCTTTGAGGAACCCTGAACGGAATCCTGCCCAAAAATTCAGAAAAATTTACCAAGTTCCTCACGATTTTAAACAAAAACATCAGGTCAGCAACTATACGCCTGCTCTGAAGACTGGTCATATTAAACACAGCAGCAAACTCCCATAGATTGTAAAATTGGGATAAGATCAAAAAAACTTAAAATGCAGAAAACGGAAGAACCTCCGCTGTACTTTCTCCACCACATCAGAATGAACCCTGTAAAAAGGATTCCACTCCACCTACAGATACTCCACTTTTGAACGTATGTATGAATTAAAAAGAATTTTAAGTGTTTCAACTCTACGGAATCCTCTCGAGTTTCGTATAATAAAGCCCAACATTTTTAACCCTGAGGCAGCAATTTTTCCACGTGCTTCGCAAACGTTAATTTAGTGTCAAACTCAATTCCTAAGTCCCCAGACTGGGTCATATGCAAAAGTTGGTCACCTTTAACTGCATATTGGTACTCAACAGGAGCAAGACGACTCGTGAAAGTAGAAACAAAACATTTCTTAATACTCAGGATCATTCTATTTACAAAACACCATTCTGACAGTGCATCAATGCTCCTCCGTAATTCCTCACAATCGCTAATGCTTAAAATAACACGAAAGCTCTTTAAATTGTCAGTGTCAGCAAACAATAAACAACGGGAGTCAGTTATACTTTTCGGCAGATCATTGACAAACAATAAAAATAATAAAGGTCACAAGTTTTCAACCCTGAGGCAGCATTTTTCCACGTGCTTCGCAAATGTTAATTTAGTGTCAAACTCAATCCCTAAGTCGCCCAAACTGGGTCCTATGCAAAAGTTGGTCACCTCCAACTGTATATTGGTACTCAACGGCAGCAAGACGACTCATGAAAGTAGAAACAAAACATTTCTCAATATTCAGGATCATTCTATTTACAAAACACCATTCTGACAGTGCATCAATGCTCCTCTATAATTCCTCACAATCGCTAATGCTTGACAATAAACAACGGGAGTCAGCTATATTTTTCGGCAGATCATTGACAAACAATAAAGGCCCCAAGTTTGACCACTGGGACACCCCAGAGGGTGACGAAAACAAAGAGGACTCGCTTTCACCATAAACCACATATTGTGCCCTTCCAGTCAAATAAGATGTAAATAACTCAATCAGGTCAAGAGAAAAACCACACATATAAAGCTTCTGCAAAAGAACTTTGTGGCCTGCCTTATCGAATGCATTCTGAAAATCTGCATATATGGTGTCCAGCTGACCACCAGCATTGATTGCCTCGCCTGCTACCTCAGTAAAAAGAGCAAGGTTTGTAGCAGTAGACCGGCGCGGCAGAAATCCATGTTGCTCATCTACGATCAGATGCTGTACATGTGATAATACTTTGGAAAACAAAGTACTCTTAAAAATTTTGGAAAAATTGCACAGTATAGAAGTAGGTCTATAATTTTCAACGAGTTTCCTTAAGCCAGACTTAAAAATTGAAATAAGCTTGCTAACTTTCCATAGTAGGGGATACTGGCATTTCACCAGTATTAGATTAAACACATAGCATAGGGGTGCAATCACAAATTCCATGCAGCCCCTAATCACCTACGAAGGAATATCATCAACACCCATTTTTTTTTGTTCCCCTCCATAGCACCACAAATCTTTAATTTTTGGTGGCGTCTTCAACGTCTTTGGACGTAATTTTCTGAATACGAAGCAAAACAATATCTCCACCAACCGTTACATTCGGTAACTCGTCAAGAAACGAGGACGTCTCCCAATCATGTTCCGGTTCTGTATACACTGTAGAGAAATACACAGTAAACTCATCAGCTATGCTTTTACTATCACGTAAAACTTCATTATCTACTTTCATTACAGACAACTTGTCATATGTGTTCCTACAGCCTTTACATGTTCGCAGAAAACACCTGGATTGATCACAATATTTTCTTCCAAACCTGACACATATGCCCGATGTGCTTAATGAATACTCCTTTTTATTTCCCTTCTCAAATGCCTGAACCTTAAATTAAATTCTGTGTTCCCTGTTCTAATGAATAGATTTCTACACTTATGCTTTTCCCGAATATATTTTATTATTTGAGGCGTAAACCACGGCCGGTAACTCCTTTTATGCTTTATAAATTTAGGAACTGTTCTATCAAACATTATTCAGCGATAGAACTGCTGAATCCGCATCATCTATAGCATATAGTTCATCCCAGTTGGTATCCTTTATGTAATCAAATCTAAATACCGACCATTTCTGAAAACATAGGCATCTTTTCGTACACCCGAACTTTTTATGGCCCTAGAAAAGCGTAAAACACACAAGCACACATTACACACACACACACACACACACACACACACACACACACACACACACACACACACACACATATATATATATATATATATATATATATATATATATATATATATATATATATATATATATATATATATATATATATATATACAGGCTGTTTCAAAAAACATGCACCATCGCTCGTGGGGCAATTCCTTACTAAAAAATAAGGAAAAAAGTTCCTGTGCACATGGGCCTGGAAACGCATAGTTTCCAATATACAGGGAGTTGAATTTTGATTTTTTTTAAATTTTTTATAAATAATTTCAAAACCACTGGATTGATTTTAATGAAACTTGGAACTTGAAAGTGTATTATGAAAGTGCATATTTTCAAGTGAAAATCTGCTTACAACTGCGTCAGTGGCGTGCGTACGGGGTAACTGTAAAAATTCATTTGGGGAAAAATATGTGCGCCACTGTCTTTTTCCAATTTTGATACATCAGTTATGAAGCTTATTACATAAGCCACAAAAGCTGCCTCTTGGTATTTTTTCGTTCAGGGTATCGCTTAGGAGATATGATTAATTTTATAAAAAGGGGCAAAGTACCGATTCGTTGGAGTAATGAAAACAGTAATCGTAAAGTGCCATGTAACTATAATTTTTGACAGTTCTCTAAATTCTACAATTTTGAAGTGCTTTGTAGGCGTCAAAAGAGTTTTCGTGCTATTCTTTAAATTTTGATACGGTGCAGTATTTTCGTTTTTAGTTATTTGTTGATACTGAGCTGCTCATTAATATTATTTCCTCCTCTCAAGATGGTTTTCATTAAGTACACAGCGGATTTGACTGATATGTTGTTAATTTATGGACAAACAAGTCAAAATGCTAGACAAGCTGTGCGAGTTTATCAGGAAACTTATCCGCAAAGAAGAATTCCTGACAAAAATATTTTCCCACGTATTGTAAGACATTTGAGAGAAACTGGTTCTTTAAAACCTTTAAAAGCTGACTCTGGACGCAGAAGATACCGCCGAACTGTACGAGTTGAAGAGGCAATATTAAATAGAGTTGAACGTGATCCTAGTACAAGTACGAGAATTATTGCCACCGAACTGGGTAATATTTCGGCATCATCAGTTCAGAGAACTCTGAAGGATCAAAGTTTATATCCCTATCATTTTACACGTGTCCAGGAACTTCTACCTAGAGACTTTCAACCAAGGGTAATGTTTTGTCAGTGGTTCTTAAACAAACTTAGGCACGACCAACATTTTTCTAAACGTGTACTATTTACTGATGAGGCGTCATTTACGCGAAAAGGTATCGTAAATTTTCACAATTTACATACATGGGCCGATGAAAACCCACACTCTCTAAGAGTTGCAAATTCGCAGTATCCATTTTCCATCAATATTTGGGCTGCTATTATTAAAAATCACATAATTGGTCCTGTTGTTCTACCGAATCGTCTTGACCATGAATCATATTTAAACTTTTTACAAAATGATTTGCCGTTGTTACTACCGCTTTTTATGAGAAATGGTACAATGTGGTTCCAGCATGATGGTGCGCTCACACATTTTGCAGCAGTTGTAAGAACATATTTAGCCAACACATACGGTCACCGATGGATTGGTCGTGGAGGTCCGGTGTCATGGCCACCTCGATCTCCGGACCTGAATCCTCTCGATTTTTATTTGTGGGGTCATTTAAAAGAACTAGTGTATAAAACACCAGTAAATACACGAGAAGAATTGTTGGGAAGAATAGAATATGCATTTGACAGCATTAGAGAAGATCAAAATATTTGCAGAAGAGTAAGAAGATCTTTGCGCAGAAGGTTAAATAATTGTAACGACGCTAATGGTGGTCACTTTCAACATTTTCTTTAGCTTTGTTCTGAAAGTCAATTGAGTAATATACAAAAAACAAGAGTTTGGAAAAATCATGGTGTCTTTACGATTACTTTTTTCATTTTTTATTTTTATTTTTTATTTATCATTTTTTATCAATGTTTGTAATATTCATTTCAATGTTTATCACCAATAAGTTTTACGTAGGTTAGTTATTTGCACGTTTATTGCTGTAATGTTTACTGTATGTTATATTCTTATGGTTGCAGTAAACATATATTATTATTATTATTATTATTATTATTATTATTATTATTATTATTATTATTATTATTATTATTATTATTATTATTATTATTATTATTATTATTATTATTATTATTATTATTATTATTATTATTATTATTATTATTATTATTATTATTATTATTATTATTATTATTATTATTATTATTATTATTATTATTATTATTATTATTATTATTATTATTATTATTATTATTATTATTATTATTATTATTATTATTATTATTATTATTATTATTATTATTATTATTATTATTATTATTATTATTATTATTATTATTATTATTATTATTATTATTATTATTATTATTATTATTATTATTATTATTATTATTATTATTATTATTATTATTATTATTATTATTATTATTATTATTATTATTATTATTATTATTATTATTATTATTATTATTATTATTATTATTATTATTATTATTATTATTATTATTATTATTATTATTATTATTATTACGCCGACTAATCGGTACTTTGCCCCTTTTTATAAAATTAATCATATCTCCTAGGGGATACCCTGAACGAAAAAATACCAAGAGGCAGCTTTTGTGGCTTAGGTAATAAGCTTTATAACTGATGTATCAAAATTGGAAAAAGACAGTGGCGCACATATTTTTCCCCAAATGAATTTTTACAGTTACCCCGTACGCACGCCACTGACGCAGTTGTAAGCAGATTCTCACTTGAAAATATGCACTTTCATAATACACTTTCAAGTTCCAAGTTTCATTAAAATCAATCCAGTGGTTTTGAAATTATTTATAAAAAATTAAAATAAAAAAATTCAACTCCCTGTATATTGGAAACTATGCGTTTCCGGGCCCATGTGCACAGGAACTTTTTTTCTTATTTTTTAGTAAGGAATTGCCCCACGAGCGATGGTGCATGTTTTTTGAAACAGCCTGTATAAATAGCGATCCTCAATGTAGATCCTAGAGCGGAGATTCTACTTTGCGCTCTCGCGATCTGTCTTACAAATAGAAAATTAGCTAAAAAACAAACGCAGCAGACACAAACATGCAATCACTATTGAGTAATATCACTAGATCGATGGACGTAGGCTGGATACGTTCTTAAGATGAGGTGGAATTTTTTCAAAAACTGCTGTTGTATAGAAAAACCATACGATATATCAATGACCACAAAAACGGTTTGGTAAACTAAAATATGGGTTTGCAAAGTTTTGCCTTTTTTTCCCCTCAGGGCTGGTCCGGCCTTGCCGCCCCGATAGCACTGCAAAAGATTCGCCTTACTACTGACTGAGTTCTCATTGCCGCTTCGCTATCTTAACTAATATGGCCCTGGTGTTCGATACCGCGTAGTTATAAATAAAATATTTAATTTAAGACACGACAAGTCAATCCAATCATTCAACTCTAGGTGAAAAATCGCAACTCCAGATGAGTTTTTCAGCAAACTTCCATGAGGCAAATGAAATAAAAATATAATCAAAAAGTATCTAATTTGTTTCTCGACCCTTGACAGAAGAAAAAAACAATCTTAAACTAACTCGATAAAAAGCTTATTTTCTAAGTTTGCATTCCCAACGAACATAGACTTTATTGAGTTATTCAGATTTTCTGTATTCGACTGAACCGTTCCTGTTTATGTCTCCCTATAACTAACCTAATGATGACGCTTTATCTTGTAATAGCATAATAAGTTTTTCTGCTGTTTTGATTATAGCGTCGCAGACTATATTTTTGTCATAAATTAAAACCATTTCCGGAAAACAATGTATTTTGCCAGGACAAATAACAATCTACAGCTTTTCAGATTTAGTGTCCCAGTGGTAAGAACGTATGCCTCTAAAGCCAAAGTTCTTGCGCTTGATTCACAGCAGAAAGACCATTTCACCCTTTCAGTATATACTGTAAAGCTAACATCTACTGAAGTCGTGCTATTGTGTTTGGACAAGTTGTATGTCTGCACGTCCCGCTCTTCGGAGAGGATGTAAAGCCTCGGTCTCGAGTACCATGCGATGTTAAACACCTTACAGATACTTACCCTCCTTAGAGAATGGAAGGGGTTCGGCAAAATTTCCAGGGTGATGAGGTGAAGCTGCTCGCTGCAGTCGGTGATTGACCAGAGAACAAATTACTATACAATACAAATATACCGCTTTACTATTATTTTTATAATTGTGAAATACATGTTTCTACTAATTGATATTGGCCTTTGGGCTAGTCTTCAAGAACACGATTTTTCTTCTGTCATAAAACTAAATTTCTGTTCTCTGTGCAAAACGTGCACATTTCTACAATGCTATTTGACCACCACATCTTGTTACAAAGAGTGACACCAACACAAGTCTATAGGAAATCAGTCAAGTTCAAATTTAGGCTAGATAGTTCTTCGGGTATTAAGTACTATAGCTTTCCATTTCATTTATTTTTGAAACCTTTTGAGTATAACTGAAGTATATATATATATATATATATATATATATATATATATATATATATATATATATATATATATATATATATATATATATAAGAGAGAGAGAGAGGCATGCACAATAAGCCAAAGGCCGCAGTGCTATCGGGGCGGTAAGCCCCGGACGAGCCCTGAGGGAATATATATATATATATATATATATATATATATATATATATATATATATATATATATATATATATATATATATATATATATATATATATTTACATATTTCCTTTTATTTGTAATTTGTATATGTGTCTTTTATTTTACTGTTCTTCATTATATATATTGTGTATACTAAGTCATGATTATATTGTTTCAGGTATGTACTGAGCATTGTCTGTCATTTTGTAAGTATTTTTTTAATTATATGGTTTTCTATTGATAATTTGAAATTTTACCGAAAGCAAGGCGCATGTAATAGATTTATAGAGTGAGCTTTTTTCTTAATTAGTGTTAATGATGATCTGCTGTAAATGAGTAACCTAGTGATAGAGAAGCGCCGCAAAAAAGTTTGCATGTGCTATATATATAAATATACTTAGTTCGATAAAGAGTGACGCACTTTTTATTTATTACCATAACACACTTGCTGCGGCCGAGCTTTTAAAATTAGTTTTTAATCAAGTCCTTACCTTATTCTTTACCAAACGTATTTGCTGCGTCAGTATTTCTTTCATGGTACGCATTGATATATTTTTCGTTACCGTAACACACTTGCTACGTCCGTATTTTTTTCATTTAGTTGTTAATTAAGTCTGTACTTTATTCGTTGTCATAACGCACTTGTTGCATGCCGAGATCTGTTCATTACCGCATTTTTTCCACGAAAATTCCCTTAAAATAATAGATTACTAAATCACGAATTATATAATTCAAGCTACTGTCAAATCATCAGAAAATGGTCTATTTTAAGTGAGAATCGAAGTAGAAACTGAAGACTTCATAAAGTACTCTTCTTATCTTCTTACCACATTTCTTTTACGTGGCCTGCATTTAATTTGTTTAAAAATCGACAATTAGGTTCTGATAAGGAAAAGTATATGATTTTCGAAGTCATTTTTTTTTGGAACTTCCTAACCTTTTTGCACCAAGAAAACTTTGTTTTTGTAATATTCGATAGATTGTGTTTACCACATAAAATATTTGTCCGTTTCTTTGATCCCCTCTTGTATGCTTCAAATTCGACGCGAAAGTACCAAATGTTTATTCAAATTAGATCCGGCGCAAAAGGACCAAACGATTGGTCAAAATGAGATCCGGCGCGAAAAACCACATGGTTCGTTCACATTGTCAAATAAAGGTCTTATATTCCTGAATTCGGTGAAAATACATTACATTAACAAATATATACACACCACTACTACCCTAACTTAATTTAGATTAAAAAGAGACAATTTAATATTCGAGTTCACGTTCTAATGCCGGGTGCCCCATTATATTTTGACCATTTATAAACTTATATAACTTTTGAAATAATTGACGTAAAGAAATGCGGTTATTCTTATTTTTGTAAGTTAGTTTCTGGGTATCTGCCTTTTTATACTCACCTCGGTTTTTACCGGAAATGTCAAAACGTATTTTCAAGGATAGGGCAACTTTGTAATCTTAAATGGAACAGCCTGTATATTTATCCACAGTTTAAAAGCCCAATCTTTCCCCTTTCCAAAAATACCATACTTGTTACAGTTATTATCAGAGTGATGGTTTTTCAAGGCTTTAAAATAAATATTGCGTTTTATCTGAAATCTACGAGAAAAGGAATGTTTCGCAAAGTCGACTTTGGAATTTAAAGACAGCAACATATATATATATATATATATATATATATATATATAATATATATATATATATATATATATATATATATATATATATATATATATATATATATATATATATATATATATATATATATATATATATATATATATATATATATATATATATATATATATGTATGTATGTATGTATGTATGTATGTATGTATGTATGTATGTATGTATGTATGTATGTATGTATGTATGTATGTATGTATGTATCTAACTGATAACTCAAAAAACACCTCACCAACCGAAACCAAATTTGGCAATTCCTTTTATTTTGTTAATAGCTTGGATAAGTTCATTAGGCAGTTTTGACACACACACGCATGCTTTCAGAAAAAATGTGAAAAACTGTTTGAAAACGCAATATCTTTTAAATTACTAGAAGTATGAAAACTCTACACGCACGTAGATATCGTATCAGTGGTCCTCTCTACCATATTTAAACGTAATCGGTTCAGTAAATTCTGAGTTATAACCAAATAAAAATTTAGGATATAACCTGAAATTACCCCTGAGTGGGTGCCTATAATGTTAGACAAGGTCAGACAGATATATCAGGGTTACGCTGCTATTGCAAACAAATGCTCCAAATTAAACTTCAAACGAACAGGCTACATATGTTACAATAAACAATCAGCGGGGTTGCCATTTACCAAAACTGTAATCTGAAAAAAGACATCAAGAAAATATAAAGTAATAAATCAAAATTTTAATGAAAGTGATTTAATTTGTTTAAAGTCAATCTAGAATAACGTTTTATTATGTATAAATATTAAGCTTCTTATTCTTCAAGATATTTAAAACCCATCGCCCTCTCCTAGTTAAATCTGACAACGCCAGTTATATTTGTCATTGTCATTTGTTATTTTGCAAAGTGACATTAAGGAGGGGAGTCTAATTCGAGGTTATCTTCTTCTTCTTTGTTTACAGACGTCATAAACAAATAATAAGACTTAGCTAATACCTTAGAATCTTGGAATAAGGTACTTATTGTTTACTTTTAGTTTTTAGTCAATTTTCATTATTATTTACTCTTCATGTCGTAAGTGATAAATTTGAGTTAAATGAAACTACATAATATCATGCAGTAGTTTAAATTACATCAATAAACAGATGTTGTGTAAATTATTAAAATTTTGATTTAAAAACTTTGTTTTGTTTATATTTATTTATTTCATTTTCAAAAAGTATGGATACAGGAATAGTAAATAAATGTTGAAAAGGGTTGAGGTGTAGCGTGCGTTATGGTGGCGAATTTTCGTAAAAATAATTTGGCAGCTACATTCGTTTTGTAAATAAAAATTAAATTTTTGGTAAATTTGCAGATTAGCACACGGGGGCTTTTTAGAAAGAAAAAAAAATCAGAAACATGCTTAAATCTTCTTGTGGATGTACAAACCACAAGAAATATTTCTTGCAAACAGCCCCCAAATAAGTTACGGGACCAGGAGTGAATAGGGGTGTTGTTCTTATTTATGCATTGAGTGTGGTTGTATGCATGCAGAAGGGGAAGGGGAAGTTTCGATTGGTGAGGTGTTTTTTGAGTTATCGGTTGGATACGTACATACATACATACATACATACATACATACATACATACATACATATATACATATATACATATATACATATATATATATATATATATATATATATATATATATATATATATATATATATATATATATATATATATATATATATATATATATATATATATATATATATATATATAGTGAATTTTCTCAATGAAAATCCACTAAAAAATGATCTACAAAATATTTATTATAATAAAATTGAGTTTTTCAGTGGTTTGAAATCTGATAAATTTTTACAACATTTAGACGGGAAAAGGTTTGTTGTTTACTTCGTATATTGGAAGTTTAATTTACTGTCTAATTTATTTAAAAGCATGCCTTAGCAGCGTTGCCGCAAGCAAATGCAAATGTATGCTTTAAATAAAGACTTCGCGCTATCCCTGCAACTAGTTACAAGTTCTAATGGCTGCTTTTTCCTTATTTTATGGTTATATATTAAAAACTCATTCTAAACTTTAAAGAGAGCCAAGTAATTTAATTTTAATATGCAGATTTCTAATCACTACACAAAAGCGCTGTGAGTTTGCATTTCTTAACGTAATTATATAAAAGCATTCTCCACCCTCCTAGAATCATAAAATACTATAATCTCAAAGCCGTATTCAAGTACAGATGCTGCGTTTGATAACCATTCATATATGAATTATTTGATGTGAGGCATTATTGATATTGACATATGTAAATCACTTGATTTTCCCTGTTTACTGCATGTGACTGTACAGAGAGCTACTTATAGTATATAGGGGAGCCTGGATTAATCACTATAAGGGACCAAGACAACGGTTGGTTGTTAATAATTTATGATCAATCGTATATTAAACCTTGCACATACTGGAATTCGGCTATTCTCCGACGGCTAATTACATATTCTAAGCAGGCGTTTGTCACCAATTACCGAAATTACAATAACAGACAGTCACTTTATCATTTCTGTATATAGGTGCCGGTGTCTTGTCTACTTAATTATATACAGGTGTCCCAGTTTCAACACTTTTATAGTTTTTTCCCCTCAGGGCTCGTCCGTGGCCTTGCCGCCCCGATAGCACTAAAACCTTTGGTTGATTATGCATACCCTTAGTCTTACTCTACTCATTCCAAAATCACTGTGCCTTGAACTAGTCTGCACAGCGATTGGTAGGGTGAAGTTTTATATTGCTCTGTCTCCGGTCTAGACTGACCGTAGATCAGTTGTCTTTTGCGGTCCAGAGCTTTACACTCGCACAAGATGTGCCGGCTGATTCCTCCCCCTCGCCGCAGAGTCTGCATGCGAGGTCCCCTTCGAACCGCCCCATTTTATGCAGGTGTTTCTTGACGGCCATGTGTCCCTTTAAGAGACCTGTTGTGTTTCTGAGCAGTCCTCTGCTAAGATTTAGCAGCTCCCCAGCCCTCTTTGAACTGGGTCCGTCAATTATTGACTTCCCATGTCTGAGCCCTGGACAGTCCGCCCAGTACACCTTGTGTTGGTTTCTGAACAATGACTTAATGGCTCCCCTGACAGTGCTCTTTGTCACGCCCAGAGCCAGTTCTGGTCCCATGAATGGCTGCTGACCCTCTCTTCGCGAGACTGTTAGCTTCTTCATTGCCTTTGATCCAGGAGTGGCCCCGCACCCAGATGAGGGTCACCTCATTCTGCCCAGCCAGGTCGCTCGTCTCGTCTCGGCACTCACTCACCAGCCAGGAATTTACCTGTGGGCTACTTAGTGCCTTAAGGGCTGCCTGGCTGTCTGTGGCTATGAGGATCCGCTTGTTGTTGTAACCCCTCCTCTTGTCCTCCTGCACACAGTGCCGGATGGCGTACATTTCGGCCTGAAACACCGTTGCATGGGCTCCGAGGGAAATACTATGACTTACCCTCGGTCCTTCCGAGTAAACACCGGCCCCCGTCCCACCATCACCGCCGGATCCGTCCGTGAACCAGACGAGCGCGTCCCGTGGTATGCCCGGCGTCTCCTCCCGCCATGCCTCGCGGTCGGGGATTTCCACTGTAAAGTTGTTTTCCCTGCACATTCGCGGGCTCGCGAAGTCTGACCTAATTTCAAGCATGGGCTCCTTCACGATCTCCTGAATTTTGCAGTGGCCTCTGAAGCCTGGGTTGATAGGCTAGTCTGTATAGTCCTAGCCTGGCCTCCCCCATAATAACTAAGTGTAGGGGGGGGGGGCAGATCCAGCAACACCTCCATGCCGGCTGTTGGGGTTGGCCCCTGTGATCCCCAGGCAAGCCATCCTTTTGATCTTGCCTAGTTTTTGTTTGGCATTGGATTGTGTCACCTTAGGTCACCAGACCAGTGCCGCGTGTTAAAACACTTTTGTATGGTATATTACTAATCGGCGTCTTTAGTCAGAAACTAATGTAGCATTGGGTACAATTTAGAGATATCATCATTGTCTTTCCGAGGTTACATGATACAATTAAAAATGTGTCAATATTCAACCTGCTATAAAATTTTTACAGAAACATTCTCGTATTATTCTTTTAGTGAATTGTCGTAGACAAAAATCATTAATGAGGGCGTACTGGGAGCCCTAAGACACATATACGCTGTCATTGCATATATATATATATATATATATATATATATATATATATATATATATATATATATATATATATATATATATATAAAAATTTATATTTAGTCAACCGTTTCTCAATAACTGCTCCGATTTAAAATTTGAAAATTCACAGACATATGACAGACAAATTCCAGTTCAGTGAAAATAGTGTACTTCATGTCAGACTTCCGGTTTAACCGGAAGTGACCATCAACTTGCTTATTTTAAATACAACATGGTGATTTTCATTACAATTTTGAATTCTACATTGAATTTGAGATAAATTATTACTAATATACTATATGTAAAAAATCAACTGTTTTCGATTTTTTTTAATTGTTTTTGAAAATTCTCGCCAAAACCAAGGTGAATGTTGCACTCTATCTCTCTGTGGAAATACAACTGATACGACTCAGTTTTTGTACAGATGACCATCAGATTGGAACCTAAATGACACGCGTTTGAGAGCGTTTCTTTTAAATTTATAGGGTGATGAAAATTCGCCGTGCCATTTGGTAAATTTGAAATCACAATTACTCGATTATTTCAAATGGAACACCCTATATTTTATGAGCTATTTTGGTTCTCATCCGATTTCCCTTTCAACGTGTATTAGCATTCCCTATACCCAAATTCCACCGTTTTCCGAATATTTCAATTTTATTGGATTCACTTAAGTAAAATTATATTTAAAGCAGGCTTTGAAACTCGATAATATGCTTGTTGACGTCTACATGTCAAGTCCCACAAACGAGAACATAACATTTGTTGGGCCTTCTCGCTAAAAAAGAGAACACTTTGTATTTGCATCCAAATTTCCCTTGTTTAGTTCTGTAAAATCAATGTGTTGTCAACTAATTTGTAAAACCAAAATACAACTCAACAAGGTAGTTATTTATTATAAATGAGTACATAACTCAACTAATAGCTAGTGGAAAACTAAAACACAAAAACAAATAAAAAAAATTGTGAAACTTATAACAAATGCCCAAAATTCCTCCCACTGACATGGTCATTTTTTTATTCGTCTCATAATGTTATGGTCCGTAGCCTTTCCGATTTGTCTCGAATTCAGTGAATTGAAGGCACGTAAAACTCCACTTATCATGTCTTCTTTTGTGGTGGCAGGTTCGTGGAAAACTTTATTTTTGATGTAGCCCCAGATTCTTGCATCCAGATGCGTTAATTCAGGGGACCGTGATGGCCATCTATGTGGGCCGTTATTGGCAATCCACCTGTCTTTAAAATATTGGTGCAAAAAATCATGAGCTAAATGGAAACTATGGGGCGGTGCTCCGTATTGCTGATACCAGCTTGTTCTAGCTTCTTCTAAACTTAATGTGTTGAGAGAAACTAGAATCACTTCGTGCAAAGTATCATTATAACTCACGCCAGTGATATCGTTCTTAATTGCACAAAACACATTGAATGACCACCTGTCTTGGAAATAGTTGATCCTGGTAACATGGGGATTCTCATCTGACCAGAAGTGACTATTGTGGCGATTGTGTTTGCCATTTTTTGAGAACTTCGCGTCATCGCACCAAGTAATTCTTGCAGAAATTATTATCTTCTTGTGTTTTCAATAGGAACCATTCACAGAACTCAACACGTCTAGGAAGGTCGTTTGGTTGCAAACCATGTATCGGCTCATAAAATATAGGGTGTGCCATTTGAAATAAGCGAGTAATTGTGATTTCAATGTTACCAAATGGCACGGCTAATTCTCATCACCCTGTATATTTAAAATATTTTCTATCAAACGTGTCGTTTAGGTGCCAATCTGGGGGTCATCTGTACAAAAACTAAGGCTTCTCAATTGTATTTCCACAGAGAGATAGCGTGCAACGTTCACCTTGGTTTTCGCGAGAATTTTCAAAAAAAATCGAAAAATTTCGAAAACGGTTGATTTTTCACATATAGTATATTAATAATAATTTATCTCAAATTCAATGTAGAATCCAAAAATATAATGATATAACATGTTGTATTTAAAATAAGCAAGTTGATGGTCACTTTCGCTTAAACCGGAAGAGTGACATAAAGTAAACTATTTTCGCTGAACTGTCATATGTGTCAATCGTATGTGTGTAAATTTTCAAATTTCAAATCGGAGTAGTTATTGAGAAACGCCTAACTAAAGGTATTGGCGGCAAACCATATATATATATATATATATATATATATATATATATATATATATATATATATATATATACATATATATACATATATATATATATATATATATATATATATATATATATATATATATATATATATATATATATATATATATATATATATATAAGGAGAAGGGTTAGGCGAAGGCGCAAGGAGAAAGCGCACACACGTGTTTCAAGCTTATTAGCTCTCATCAGTGCGGCATAGTAAGGTGAAGATGGGAACACGCTGGCTGAAGGCACAAAAACACAACAGGAAACCAGTGCACATTTGCAGCTTCATTTGGAAGACACTCAATTCGGGGACAACAACCAAAATCACCACTCGGGCAACAGAAATCATCTGCGTGGCATGCGATACATTGTTACTGCTATATAGGTTATACTGCCAACCAAATGTCCTTGTAACAAGACATATTTGCCATTAAAAACATTTTTATGAAAAGTCGCCACCATAGCGCATTTGCTGCGTCCAGACTTTTTTAAAGTAATAAGGTGCAGCTGCTTCCCAGGTGTAGATGATTGTCGATAAACGCGGAAATAAGTCAAAGTAAGTTTAAAAATAATTAAATGAAATTGGCGTAAGTAGTACGATGTTCTTTACTAACGCCTTATCTTTACTTGCGACTGGTTCAGTTTCTGTGTGCTTAGTGTAGAGTATTCAATCAGATCAAGTAGTAGCGATGTCTGTCTTAGTTCACGAAGGGGCGTTATTTAATCCTTGAATCGTTGGCTTGTCCTGAATTTCTATTCCATGATGGTAATTAGGTTCTCCGCAAAACCAAGTTTGTTGTTCAAGATCTAGGCAAGTTTGCTTGACGTGTCTGTGCAACTTCTGCACCCATTACTGACTTCCTATTGTGTAATTGCTATTCTTATTAAATTACTTGAGTTCTTAATGGCAGTCTTTGTCTGCACGTGACACAAAATAATTGTCTGCTTATGAAGTATGAATTACCTCGCCATTAAGAGTGTTAAGACTGTGTTATTTGTTAATACACATCTTGTAGGCTATTTATTAAGTGGCTCAGTACGCTAAATTAATAGTGCTTTACGAAGACATGACAGTGACACGAAAATCCTCTGTGGTTTACGGATTGAGTTCCTATTTTATCAATTTAGATATAACGCCCAGTGTTCTGTCTTAAGATCTGCGATCTCTGGGCATTCTTTATATTTTTGTAGTCGTTTAGTTATATAGGTGTCCCAAAGGATATGTGATTATTTAGCCCTTAACAATAGAATTTCTATGAGTGAAGATTGGAACCTGTGGTGAGCACTGATAAGTGCAATTTGGAGAACCCAATTCATCACAATACAGTTCTTTCACCCGACGATCGTTTCGCTAACAAAGGTAGCGTCATCAAGGGGATGAATAAACTGTTTATTCATTCCCTTGATGACGCTAACTTTGTTAGCGACACGAATGTCGGGTCAAAAAACTGGATTGTGATGAATTTGGTTCTCCAAATTGTACTTATAGAAATTCTATTAATGAAACATTGTAACAGACCCCCGGTATTTTTAGCTGTTATTTTAGAAATAAAAATTGGCATATAGTAATTCTTTTTTTCATATTTCATGTGCCTTATAGGTTTATTTAGGCTATCTAGATTTGGCAGATCTGAAAGGTTAAACACTCGCTAATAGAACAACACAGCTTTTCGTATAAACACATAATGACGGACAGGTTTTTCAAACATTTTTAATAGTTTGAAATTAACGTTTATAAGTGCCAGTTGAACAAAAACTTTATTTTTTTCAGCAAATACACTCAAAATATAATAAACAGCTCTAGATACAAGAAGCCTGGGCGCAGCCAGTGCGTTATTGTATTGAATTTTCATTAAAATGTTTTTAATAGCAAATATCTATTTTTTGTAAAAGAAGCAGGTACTAAATTTGGTTACCAATATAACAGAAAAAATTTACTGTATTTCACCTTGTTGTTTAAAAAATTACAAAAATGTTCTGAAAATAAGCCTAAAATGGTCCCGAGAAAACTGGTCCAATTTTCCTGGCCAAGGAACCTCTTTAAGATATTTACCCAGCTGCCAAGATGTAATTATTCACAAACAGTTTTTTAACGAAACTTCAAAAAAAATGTGTATGAAAATTTGCAAGCAATTTTTTTCGCGAAAATTTGAAAACATTTTTTACAATAACGTGTTAAACATTTATCACTAACTACCCAATTTAACAAAAATCTAAAAAAAAATCATTTCTACGGCCACAAACAAATTTCTGCGAAAACTGACTAAATATTTTCTACACAAATATTTATAACAGAATACATAATATGCCAAATCTGTGATTAAAATTAAGAAGAAAATATATTGTTTGCACGAAAATCCATTAAAACATTATTTTCTACGAATTTCGTAATTTTTCACACCAAAATTCGTAGCGAATGTTTCTTTAAAAAAAATCATTACATTTAGTTATAAGAATAATCGTTAATAAAAATAAATTGAATAAATTAAAAAATATTCAAGATCTGATCTAAATACAGAAATAGATAATTTTTCTACACAAAAAAATGCTTTTGCCTGGCGATGCTCTAAAAAATTAAACCGGTTGCAGAGAGAAAAAAAACATTTCTGAAGTCACAGAAAAAACATCTATAACGCCTGTATTAACTAGTGAACGATTTTTCCAGCTAAGAACAACAGCTGCTATTAAAATTGAACTTAAAGTCTTAAAAGTCCTTATCCCCTCATTAGTAATTTTTTTAACAAACAATCGATATAAAAATTGTTGGGAGTACATAAGCTGATCAGATAAAGTGAAAGTTGAATCAAGGGCAAAATTTCTTTTAAAATTCAGTCACCCACTAAGATTTGAACCCACGTCACTCAAAGTTCCTTGCCGACGATTCACTTAGCCAAATCCCCGGCCATTGTACCATGGAAATTAAACTATAATAAAACGTAGATAAGCGATAATGGTGTTCGGTTATTTATTTGTAATATATAAGGTCTATTTTAGATGCATTTTTTGTAAATATTGTAATCAAATAAGCACATTTGAAACATAAATGTATTACCTTCTAACATACCTTACTTGCAATATTTACCATTCAGAAACCGCATCAGTTATAGAAGCTTTATTTGAACATTACTAATTTTTGACGTCTCAAACCTCCACTTTGACATTTACAGGGGAAAAATTATAAAAATTTCAAAGTTTTTTTTTCCCGTACTTCTTGACCTTTTTAATAAACGTTATCTGTAATATTTAATAGATTTTGTTCAACACATACAATATTTTCGTATTGCGTTTTCTCTGACTTGGTGCTGATATTTTTCTTCATTAAATGCTATAACCTCTTTAGCTTTTAACTTAAAGATTCAAATTTCGGTATATAGTTTACTTCTTACAATGTAAACCCACTTGCCAAATTTGGTTCCCATAGCTTTGTTATTTTTGGAGATAAAAATTTGTTCCGAAAGAAAACTCCAAATTTTTCTGGAAAACCTGGTCCGATTTTCCTGGCTAACAAATCTATTCAAGCCACTTACAAAAGAAAGGCACCTGCCAAATTTCATTAAAATCAGCCCATTCTTTTTTGAGTTATCGGTATGATACACAAATATATATATAGAGATATTTTTTTTACTTTAACGTCGGCCTATTTCCGTGATAATGGCCGATCACCGACGGCAGGGAGCAGTTTCACCTCACTATCCTGAAAATTTTGCCGAACTCCTGCCTTTTTGTAAGGAGGGTAGGGATCTTTAACGTAACCAATATCACACGCACACACCATCGCTTGCAAGAAAGCAGGGATCAAATTTGGTTACCAGTATAACGTATATAGTAAAAAGAATGTGCCATGTTTCATCAAAATAACTTTATTGTTTGAAAATGTACAAAAATTTCCGAAAGTAAACTTAAGGTGTTCCCTAAAAAACTTGTTTCTTGGTCAACCTTTTAGATTAATAGCAAATTGAGCTGTTCAGATGTTAAGCAATTAATCAAAATTCGCTACCATAACGCACTTGCTGCGTCCCGAATTTATTTTCTTACAAACATGTATTACATTTCGATGGAAAATGCAAAAATGCAATAACATAAGACGTGTTTGACTAAAAAAAAAAAAGAAAGTTTGTATCACCAACGACATATGGGCCACCCTGTGATTGTAGAAAGAGATAGCTCAAGACACCCTATAATTAATGTATACATTTTGTTTTCATATCTTGTATAATAACGTATATATTGAGCGTTATTGCTTTTTCACGAAAATTTGACAAAAATTATATCCCATTAAAGCATCAGGGAAAGGGTCTATTTGAAATGAATTTTCTGGAAATATTTTAGTAAAATGAAGGACAATGACGGTTGAAACTAAGACTTCAGGGTTTGTAAAACATTCTTCTTGAAACATTTTCTTTCCATAGTCCGTATTAGATTCAGCTTCTTTGCCTAAAAGTTGCTAATTTTGACGTTTCAAATCGCGAATTTAACGTTTTGAGAAAATTTATTTTTCTTTAAATGCCTATAACTTTTTTGCCTTGTGACCTACAGAGCTAAATTTTGGCACGTAATTTACCTATAACGATATAAACCCGCGTACCAAATTTGGTTGGCCTTACTTTGTGGTTTTCGGAGATATAATTTTTTTTCGAAGGAAAACGCAACACTTTCCGGGAAAACCTGGGCCGATTTTCCTGGCTAACGAACTTATCCAAGCCACTTGCAAAAGGAAGGTATTTGCCAAATTTAATCAAAATCGGCCCATTATTTTTTGAGTTATTGGTGTGATACATACATACATACATACATACATACATATATATATATATATATATATATATATATATATATATATATATATATATATATATATATATATATATATATATATATATATATATATATATATATATATATATATAAATTGAAACTGACCTCGGATATGTGTTCTAGTGGGCCTAATTACCACTCCTTTGAAGAAAGTTTTTCAAAATTCAAAAGTCGGGATCTCCTCATTAGTGAATTTTTTTAAAGAAAATTCACTAAAAGCTGTTTTTCAAATATAATTTGGTATACATATTTTAAAACCAGTTGATTTGGGTATGAATTCAGTGGCACTCTCATCATTTTGAGGAGTAGAGAATTTATTCTACAAAAAATCTAAAAATTGTTATTCCAGTTTATATCTGTTATGTGTTTTTTTTTAGTTCTTCTATGCTAATAAATTTCTCTTTAATCACTTTATTAGACCGACCTACTTAATAGTATTTTTAACACTCAACATTAGTTCAATGCAAGGTGATCAGAATGCAACGAGCTGGCTTCTAAAATAAATTGAATAAGCACAAAGTGATCTAATTGAACCGGTACGAGAGAAGGGTGGAACTCTTGAAGCATGTCGTGAATTAATTCTTGAGAAACGGGCCACAGAATGGAACAAGCGACGGAGCCACAGAGCAGCGCAGTCAGAAATCTCAGTGAGCATGGTAATGACAAGTCATAAACCGGCAGTGTCGTCTACACAACCGCACAAGCCTGGATAAACATGACAAGACAGAGTTTAATTAAGGCCCAAAACCATCATTGTTTCAGAGTCGTTCCTGATTATACATGTACTCACACCTCCGGGCTAGATGCGATCCAAAACAGGATAGTGTACTCGGTGCGGCTGCGGCGGTCATACAGACGGACGAGCAGACAGACGGCGGGCATCTTCAACGCCGCCGCTTTGATTGTTGCCTCCTGTTGACTTTGAGACTCAAATGAAACAGTAAAGGAAACGGATATGCTGATCGAGAACGGTGGTTTATTAGCTTTTGTGGCTGGAGTTTGTAGATGGAAATCGCCCTGACACGGTTCCGTCTATTCTAATGTTGACCCTAATATAATAATGCTGCGACCCTCATGATTTGTTGAAACATCTATAAGAGGGCATTCCGGGGACTTTAATATCACATAACCATGTCGAGGGATAAACCAGTAAACAGTGGAGAGAGATATTCTACAGGAAAACTTTCTATTTGATTCACTGCTAATTAATTTCCAGCCTTTAGGATTAAAATTACAGCCTCGGTGGTCCAGTGATAGGAACGTGTGCCTCTGAACCCAACGGTCCTGGGTTCGACTCCCAGACGGAGATCATTTCACTTTTTTACTACACAGTGTACAAACTAACATCATCAGTCGAGGTGGCATTGTGTTTGAGCAAGCTGAATGTATGCACGTTCCGCACTTCGGACGGGTGTAAATCTGCCAGTCCCGTGTATTATTAGCGAATTTTCATTAAGAAAAATTCGCCAATAGAGCAAATTTGGGTCCCTAGAACCCAAAACCAAGGTCCGTCAATTTTTTTTATATGTTTATATATATATATATATATATATATATATATATATATATATATATATATATATATATATATATATATATATATATATATATATATATATATATATATATATATATATATATATGTATATATGTATGTATGTATCCGAGCGATAACTCAAAAAAATACTAAACTGATTTCAATCAAACTTGGCAAAAACCTTGTTTGGGCGAAAAGCCAGGTCGAGTTCGTTAATCAGGCTTTATACTTGAGTTTTTTCCGATGGAAAGTCGGGGAAAACTGTTTAAAATTTTTTAAATCCCTGACATGCCTTGAAACGACTTAGTGGTTAAAGTCGAATGCCTGACAGACAGAGTAGTTAACTGCCACGCGTAGATTAATTCATACCACAGGTATAAACCATACAGCAACGGTAACCAAACCAAATATATACCAGGCAGAAGACATAATACCCGAATCCACAATCGTGAAATCTCGGCCGCAGTTATGGAAAATGACAGACGACATGAAATTAAAAATTTGCGAAGTGATTGTTATTTTACTGGGCGATTCAATCAATTATTAAAATACACTACATTTGTAGCTTTATTAGCGGCCTCAAACGCAGTTTTAGCGCAGCATCGATATATTATGCTGTCGCATAATAATGTATCAGAAATTTAAACAAAATGAAGCCAAGTCTTTATAAAAACGATTCTAGAATAGTTTCTTCTATCTTGAAACATAAGACGTCATATAAGACCGAAAAGCAGTGGGGTGTGTTTCAATGGTAATTCTACTACCTAATTTTCTGTAATTAAATAATTATGTATACTTTGAATATAATATCCCGGGCATGGAGCCGATCTAGGGTATCACGCAAGTAAAACCTTTCTTCGCGGTTGCGATGCTCGCATCCCACGTACAAAGTGACGCAATCGAATCCAGCTGGATGCGTGTACCTTTTTTTCAATGTTTTATTTTCACATTTGGAGAAATAATAGTGCACAGATTTCAAACGTTTTGAACAAGATCTCATTTTTGTTTAAAACGCCTAAATAAGTTTGACACATTTGAGTCTGAAATCATAATTTTGTTATTGTTGTAATTGTTATCGAAAAAACCGGTTTGATTAGGTTGACTAAAACGAAATCATACTGGCGATTAATAAGGAAAAATAACTGCTACGTTTATAATTAGGCAGATACTTTACTTTTCTAAATATGAATTCAGTTTCCTTCTGGAAATTTTCTGTATAACTTAAATGAAATTTGTAATACAAGTTTCTTTCAAAGAGACTTACACTACCTACAGATATAGCAAAATTTAGTTCTTTACCTTCGTAGAAAATTAAGTTTTGGGCATTTTTCTCAAAAGGAGTTAAAACGCAAGATTTTTTTGATAATAGAGAGATGTCGATGATAACACTTTCGAAAGAATTCTTCAAATGTGCGCGTTCTAGAACCTCTAAAATCGATCTTCAAGGTCTGTGTAAGTTTAAAGTATTAACTTTACTAAGATGCCGTATAAAAATAATGTACAATTCTTATGAAAATTCGTTACTATAAGGCACTTGCTGCCTCCCGAACCTTTTTATATATTATTATTATTATTATTATTATTATTATTATTATTAATATTATTATTATTATTATTATTATTATTATTATTATTATTATTATTATTATTATTATTATTATTATTATTATTATTATTATTATTATTATTATTATTATTATTATTATTATTATTATTATTATTATTATTATTATTATTATTATTATTATTATTATTATTATTATTATTATTATTATTATTATTATTATAGCTTCTATAGTCTTAGTTCTACTTTGCTGCAATTCAGAATAGCTATAGAACCGTGCACCCTATTGTAGGTGGCACACATTCTTACTATTGGCGAGTTTAGTCGTACATTGGTTCTAGGATAAGAGATACAAAAGAAGTCATGATATCTGCAGGTAAGCCTCGGCGGTATAAAAGATAGAATATGTAGTATTTGTGGACAGTAGATATCATGGTTTAGCAAGTTCCATAAAAACGTGAACATGAAGACTGTTCGTCTGACTTGTAAGGATTCTATGCAGAATCGTTCCAGCAAATGTGCCTGAGGCGTGGCCACTGCGGGATTAACACCTTCAGTTTTGTAGACCATCAGCTTTAAGAGCTTACGCTACAGCTTCAAGCGCACTTGTGTATACTTCATAAAGGGGTGACTAAACCGCGGACGCATATTCCAGATGAGGGGTACACGCATTGTATAATACTGTGAGTACTTGTGTTCTTAAAGGTGGTAGAGTTAATTACAAGGAAGCCCAGAGTCATGGAAGCCTTCGAAACAATTCTACGTGGTCTATGAAAGACAGCTTGTTGTCAAAAATAACAACCAGATCAGCAAAAGTCTCAGCACTCGGAAGCACAACCCCGCCCACAGAGTAATTAAATTCCATAGGTGATTGACTTCCACTTTATGTCATTACATCGCATAGTTCCGAATTCACGCAAGCCAATAAGTGTTTCCTACTATAATTGCTCTCTAGTTTAACACAGTTTTCCAGATCTTCTGTGCTGAGAAAAATGTTCAGATCATCAGCATACAGCAGGTGCGGAACATATATCACCGCAGATATATCGTTCACGAACAGTCTGAATAGTAGAGGTCAAAAAACGCATACCTGATGAACTCCCGACCACGCCTTCACCTCCATACAAGATTGGACGTGCTAAAGATCCCTACCCTTCTTACAGAAAGGCAGGAGTTCGGCAAAATTTCCAGGATTGTAAGGTGTAACTGCACTCTGGCGTCGGTGATTAGCTATAGTCGTGAAAATAAACCGAAGTTAAAAAAGCATGCTTAAAGTTAAATGTCACTCAAATATTGTGCTGTTTTATCTAAAACGCGTTGTGAATGAATGACTCTTGTCTCGAGCAGCTCTTTTTATTTCATTGTAGCTTCCTCGATTCACCAATTGAGTCAGGTTTTCCTCTTGGTTTATCCCTTCTTTTCTTTGCATGTATGTGTCCTTCAAATAATGTTGTTAGAACGTTATTATCCCTCAGAATGTGTCCCATAAATTTTTCCTTCCTATAAATTGCTTTCAGAAGCATATCTCTTTTTCACCTCTCCCAACACACTTTGCGATTTTTTCTCCATGTTCGCATTTTAAAAGCTTTTATTCCTTCCGTGTCCTACTTCTTCAGAGTCCAGCTTTCCTTACGTGTCCGTACATTATAACTATAGGTGTGACTTGATGGACTTTTCCCTCAGGTCCAAGTTGATATGTTTATTAGTGAAACGAGTATTTTGTCTACTAAACGCTTGCTACACCATCGCAATCCTCCTCATTTCTTTGCTACATAAACCATAATAATACTGTCAAGGTATGTAAATATTTCTACTGAGTAAAGAACTATCCTTACCTATCTTCATTAGTTTTATTCTCGTCATATTTATTTTGACTTTGCTTCTATTTAACACTAAATCAGTACAGCGACCATTCTTCGCAATTCTTTTAGTGAATTTTTATTTTTAAAATCCCTTATTTTGAGCTAACGATTTTAGACTTTTCGAATATATATATATATATATATATATATATATATATATATATATATATATATATATATATATATATATATATATATATATATATATATATATATATATATATATATATATATATATATATATATATATACACTAGGAGGAACACTTAGAATCTCAATAAGTGCTATCGACCTATAAAATTTGGACAAGGAATCATGCAAGTTCGTTGCTAAACCATGTTGTATATTTTGCACCTACTTTGGTGCTTGCTCAGGGGCCGAAACTGAACTATGATAACTTTTTGGTTAGAGACATATAAAAGGATGTGTGACATCTCACAAGCTTGGAAATATGTCGCATCTAAAAGACACACAAAACAGAACACAAAACAATGCTTTTATAATCTGACCATGTAGTCGCGGCTGTTAAAGGTGTTCTGCTTTGTTTTATATGTGTTTTAGATGTGATATATATATCTAAGCTTGTGAGATTTCACACATTATTTTCTATGTTTCTACCCAAAACGTTTTTTTCATGGTTCAATTTCGGCCCCTGAAGAAGCACCAAAGTAGGTGCGTAATATGCAGCATGTTTTAGCAACGAACTTGCATGATTCCTTGCCGCATATTTCAGATGTCCTTGCTTTTATTGGTCGCTTGGACAAGTTTCTTTGGTATTTTGACCAACTTTGGTACACAGCTTAATCAGAATTACAAGAGCAAGATATGGTCCATTCTCTTATATAATGGAGAATTTATAACACCCGTTTTGATAAACAGTGATAAATAAAATTCCAATTCTCGATTAAAATTTGTTTAGTGTTTTTGTAACGTCGGTCTATTTTCGCGTCTATGGCCAGGGGGCAGTTTTACCTCACTATCCTGGAAATTTTACCGAACCCCTGCCTTTCTACAAGGAGGGTAGGGATATTTAACGTGCCCAAGATACCATGGGCATTGGGACCGACGGCTTTACGCCCCCTCCGAAGGGCGGAACGTGCAGACATTCAACTTGGTTAAATGCAATGCCAGAACCTCGGTTGATGTTAATGTTACAGTATGTACTGAAAAAGTGAAAGGAGAACACTGGCATCGCACCCGGTACCCTTCGGTTCAGAGGCACACGTTCTTACCACTGAACCACCGAGGCCCTTAGTTTAGTGTTGAATACTGTTGAGGGTTTCATAAAGCTCTTTTTATTCTTTGTTAAATAAATACTAATACAAACTTTACTTCTCTGCACAAAAATCAGTTTGTTCTCAAAAAAAAGTGATTTACTCAAAATAGGATTTTATTAATCTGCTACTAATTCACGGAGAATGCTGAGGAATTTTAGCAAGAACATGTGTATTTGCAGAACCATATGTAGACCTGCCTTCACCTTCCCATGAAACTATAGATGCCGTTATTAAAAACTTACCACATCGTGAATCAGTTAGTCAACAAACAAAGGAACTAACTAACTAAACAACGAATCAAATTAAAAATCAAAATAAAATTCAAACAATTAAACACCGAAATATGAAAAAAATATATGTATACATATTATAATAAATACTCGATGACATCCCCCTGCTGTTGCAAACACTTAGTTGCACGCTGAATTATTTCAGCGATGGCCTGCTCAATCTGGTTTGATGTCAGCAACGCAAAAGCATCTCGAACTCTTCTGACCATATCTTCCTTAGTCGGAACCGTATGTGCATACACTACATTCTTTATGAATCCCCAAATGAATTAGTCTATGGGTGAAAAGTCTGGAGAACATGGGGGCCACACGTAAGGACCTCTATTTCCTCTCCATCTGACAGAAAACATTCGTTCCAGTACATCACTAACAGCTCTGGTACTGTGAGGTGACGCGCCATCTTGCTGGTACCATGTCTGATTCCTTTCCTCGTCTGACATTCCAGCTACTTTTGGTTGAATGACGGTCCTCAATATTTCTAAATAAGTTTCCCCAGTAAGGTTCTCGTCATAGAAATGGACACATAAAATTTGATCACCTCGAAATAATAACAAATCATAATAATAACGAGTGGGTTGTGTTACCTTGAATTTCACTATATGGAATCAGAAATGAAGAAAATGAGTAAGCTGTACTTCTTATTGAGTCTTACTTAGTCTGTTAGAAAATAGTTTGTAATAAAATTTTCATGTCTACGTACCTTTTATTGCACAGAATACATTGAAGGACCACCTACTTTGAAATCCTCTTCGCCAAGTTACACGAGGATTTTCAGAAGCCCAGTAGTGACAGTTGTGTCTATTGAACATTCCGTTATTCGCGAATTTCGCCTCATCAATTCAAATGACATTATTCGAAAAATTCTCCTCCTCATCTTTCTGCATTATAAGCCATTCACAAAAGTTGTCTCTTTTTTCCAAATCAGTGCTTACCAGGGCATGTACTGTGCTATAGCAGTAATGTCTCCATTTGTTTTTTCAAAAATCTTTGAATCGTTGAAAATGAAAGTCTCAAATGACGCATTAATTCTCTTATAGAGACATTAGGTTATGCAGTCAGAAACGCTAAAACATTCACCTCATTCTCTTCATTATCAACACGTTTTGCTCTGACATTTTTTGCTGTAAATGATCCAAGTTTCTTAAAAAGGCATCAATAGTTTTGTGGAAAGGTGAAGGTAAATCTGGATTTCGTTTTGCAAATACACGACATGTTCTTGCTGACATCCGTCGGCATTCTCCGTGAATTAGTATAGCAGATTGATAAAATCCTGATTTGAGTATCCAGATCTTGCCATTGCTTTTTGGACATCAAACTTAATTTTTGTGCGAGAAGTAAAGTTCACTTAGTTGTATTACTGAACTCAAAACATAACTGTCAAACAGAGAATTTGGCTACTGTTCAAGTTTGCTATTTTCCATGGCACTCTACAGCAAGCATAATGCATACCCATATTGCATACTTCGAAGCTGAATATCTCAAAAACCGTACGGTTTGGGTATAGGGAATCATTAACAAAATTCAAAGAGTAGTAAAAGATCTTACCAATGGCGTTATAATATACAGGGTGATCTATTTGAAGAAAATGAGATATCTGCGCTATGCGTTTTTAATCACCCCGTAGACAATAATGAATCTGTCGGAAGATTGTGAGTACTAAGTTAAAATATCCAATAGTAAAATAAATGATGCATAACAAAGAACTTCCAATTTGCATCAATTAATAAGATACAGAGCGTTGAAAGCGACATATTTTTGTAATAAAAATGGCCATATCTCGCGAAGCACTCAGCATAAAGTAGCAAAACCGTATTATATTGGGAGAATTGTCAAGATCAACTGTATCCGAATATGTAATAATATATAGGGTATTCCATTTAAAATACGCGAGTTAGTGTCCACTTCCGGTATAACCGGAAGTCTCAGGACGTTCTAAATATTTTAGATGGATTGGTCATATTGGAAAATTTGACACTACAAATTTTCAAAATCCAAGTCAATCTAGTTTCTCCAAAACGTCTAATAGGAACTCTTAAAGAATCTCCCTGTATTATTAACTTTTTAAAGATTATTACAAAAATCTCTCTTGTAATATTGTGGAAGCATTATAGAAATATGTAGTTTAAAATGTGTCAACTGTGTGGTCTTAGTGGTTGAAGTCAACGCCAGTGCCTATGGGTTCAGAGGTTCTATTCCAGTTCTGAAGAAACCGTTTAACTTTTTTTAATTCCCTTCCTAATTAGAAATGTTAAATACAGGATTATATTTTTTATTGTAAACAAATAACCATTATATAGTTTAGCAGAGGAAACATTCATGTATTTAAATAAATTCAAAATAAATAGCGAACAGGAAGTTTTACAAAATATTTTATTTTATTTAACAAGCAAAGCTTTAATAGTACCGCACTATATGGAATTATGCATAAACGGTTGGCCATTTAGACTTGACATTTGGCGGTGGTAAATTATGCATAAATATATTTTAATACGAGTTTCATTTGTTTTATTCGACTGTGTTTGTCGGAGGCCCCCATTTTGATTTTTTTTAAATTGCACCCTACATTTAATTTGGTGTCATTTGTCCAGTAATTAATTTAGAAATACCATACAGTATATCATTAGGTTGTTTATTCTAAAATAACGGAGAAAATTAAAAAAATTAAAAGAATACTCGAATGTGAGTGAATAGAACAAATTTTAAAAATTTAGTTACCTAATTGAAGAAAATCTCAATAACTGCTCAAATTGTTGTCCATTTGCTCCTTCACAATATCTTAGTCCATTATCAAAAACAGTCGATGCATTTTGCAGATATGCCAAAGCAATGTTTGCGGTGGAAATTCTAATTAGAGCCTCCAATTCATCTAATATTGTGTTCCTGTTACGACACACATCATTCTTGAAATATCCCACAAGAAAAACTCCAAGGGAGTGATATCTGTGGACCTTGAAGGCCATTCAATCGCAAATCTGCGTCCAATCCATTGCCCTTTGAAATTATGATTTAAGAATACCTGAACTTGCTGACCGAAATGGGATAGAGCACAATCTTGTTGATACCAGACACTTTAGTGCAGGGCTTGTGGATTTATTGGAATTGGGTTAATCTGTTTTATTTTAGGTTCAATCTGATTTTGTTATATTTCAAAGTAACCCACAGATATTAATGTACTATGTATTAAGAACGGGTCGATGACGTTTCCATCCCATATTTCACACTTAACATTACTTTTTTCTGGAAATTGAGTTGAACTAAACGCGGTTTGTAGGGATGATACTAGACTGCTTTAATAGTTTTCTTATTAGTATTTCACACACATCATGATCTGCTTGATTGATGTTAGTGGTGTATCAGTAACATCCAGTAAAACTTGTAATGAAATGTCATCATTTGTTGTTGTTTTAGGTCTTTCGAGAGTTGGGCGATTCTTTACACCTTCTAGTGTATCAAATTGTTGAACTGTTTGCGATCCTGTAGATATGCTAATTGGAGGCCTGTTTGCATGAGTCCTTTGCGGTCACCAAATCCTACAATTATTAATAATTCAATGCGCTCAATCGCAGACACAGAGGAGCTTTATCCATAGTTCCTCCACCTGCTGTCCCCAGCAGATCCTCCAGGGGAACAGAGCGAATGCACTCTTTTACTGTCCAGGTCGATGCACAATAGGCCAAGGGCTGCAGTGCTATCTGGGCGGCAAAGCCGCGGACGAGCCCTGAGGGAGAAAAAAACTGTCCAGGTCACCAGACATAGAACATCTTGTTATGCCCGCTCTTTTGTCCCGAGGAATTCCAAGTTGTGGAATTCCTTGCCGGCACATGTTTTCCTTCTCCTCCGAACCTCCAAACCTTCAAGTCCAGAATTAACAAGTTTCCTCTTTCCTCCTTGTCGACACCCACAGTACGATAGTATTTAGGCTTTGAGCCCTCGTGGTGTGTTGTTGAATTTAAAAAAAATCGTTTATCTATCTTAGCTTTTGACAGACAGTTATATTTTAATCTTTGACAGACAGTACAGGCACACTTGTTTCCACAAAAACCAAACCGTATTTTACATGTGAGTCTACATGAGAAAACCACGTATTCGATTTTTTGTTGTTGTAAAAGCCAGGGTATGACAGATAAGAAAGATTTGAAATTCTTGTTCTTAATTTGAGTTGGAAAAATGAGATACAGTATATTTATAAATTGGTAAAATTGATAACAATAACTAGATAACTCACAATTGTTACTTATGAATTAAATTTTAAATAAGCTGTATTCATTTAAATCCCGTTCCCAATGTTCTCTCTACAAAGTTTATTATTGTTTTTAAATTTCATCTCTTATTTTGGGATAAACAACTTTATGATGTACCGTATTGTATTTCTAAATCAATTACGTGACAAATGACACCAAATTACCAAAACCTAGGGTGCCGTTAAAAAAATTAGATGGTGGCCTCTCACAAAACAAATGGAACTCATATCAAAATATGGGTATTTATGTATAATGGAAAATGTCAAACCAATTCCGCATAATCTTATTTGGTGCATTTACGCACCCTGTATGTCTAACTTGTATTAACCCCTATTTTAATTTAAGCGTCTGCAAAATCAACACTAATTTCCGCTTGCAGAAAATATTGTTAAATAGTTAGCGCAACGTTATTAGTCATTGGTTCAGGCGACCAATTACAGACTGATTTGGATTTGGTTGCCATGACAACCAAATATATTGACGCTGCGATTGTTTGTTTTGATCAATCGTTAACTAACATCACAGCTGGACAGGGTGTTCTGGATATTTACATGGGAGCTTCACAATAGACATTGAAGGTTGCGGTGACAAAGGCCAAATGGCCAGCTCCCCCACCTTAATCTAATTTAATCTAACTTGTAATTATCAAATTTTACCGAAATATACAAACACCTCTTTTAATATTCGGTAGGATTGTCCTGATTTTTTTATTGAGTTTCAGACTGAGACAAATTAAATATACTCACATGCGTAAATCAAGCTTCGTGTTTGAAATATCAAGGCTTGAAATCTTGAGGGATTATTAACGTCAGGAGGTGTTCTTCGACATAATGCGATGCTTTTATAAAAAGCGACAACCTCTTTTTTGTTGTTCTCTATTTGACAGTAATTGATTTTCGAGCTTTATTATGTCAAAAATGTAATATTATTTCAAACCTGGCGTAAAAATGGAAAAAGAAGTAAAGGAACAGATCGCTTGTGAATTCAAATTGTGTCATCTGCTGGGCCCATCCTGCATCTTTATTGTATTCTTCGAACTTTTCCAGAAATTCAATCAAGAGAATCACGTTTTATTATGAAAAAAATATCTCTTTAGATTTCGTTGATTCTAATTCTGTATATTTGGCATCGCATCTGCGTATCCAATAATATGCTAATTTCACGAGCTGTGTTCGGGAAATCAATCAATTGCCAGGTCTCTGGGTCGTCTGCCTGCACATTGAAACAAAAATCTCACTGTTGAAATGTCAGTTTGAAATTGTGCGTGCCGTTCGTTATCTCCATACTTTATGAATACTTCACCGGAGACAGGAAAACAAAATAATTTAAATATATTTGATTCAACGGTCCACGACATCGAAAGGTAATAATCAACGAGCACGAAAACAATGAATGAAGAGATAAAGAAACTTGATGGAGCATGAAGTGTTTACAGATCCAATTGCTTTTAGAGGTATTTTCAATATAGATGAAATCTCATTTTTAACGAATTTTCGTAGAAAAAAAATCCTTATTAGATCACGATTGTTAAACTTTAATTATATTTTCTAATTTGCGCAAATCCCAGCCCCTATTCTAGCCACGGTGAGTTTTATTATCGAATTTTCATAAAGCGAATGTCGCTTATAGAGAGGTAACGACATTCGAATCTTCAAAAAATATATTCAAACGAAGTCTCTAGAGCAAATTTCAGAATCTTCGGCCAACTATGATTTTTCATTTTTAAAATGTTTACTTGACAAATCAAACGTATGTATTCTTAACAGTTCTTTTATTATGAATAAAAAATGTCAGACATAGTATTACTACAAGTTACTGGCTTAACACTAATAAGTTATAATTAAATAAAAGTAAGTTAAAATCTTAGATCAAATGTTAGGCGACCCCCGCAAAACCATCATTGTTCCATTTACAAGAAGAGGAAGGTTAGACAAATTAAAACCACATACTCTTATGGGGAAAACAATTTTATTTATGGAACATGCGAAATACCTGGGGGTTTCTCTAGATTAGAAGCTCAACTTGAACGTAAAGTTAGAGAAAGTAATCAGCAGGGCCAAACTGTCTCTGTGGACCTGCCGAAGAATCTGTGGAAATAACTAGGAAACAAACCCACCACAGATGTACTGGCTCTACCTAGTGGTTAACAGACCAATGATAATGTACAGAACTATTTAGGGTAGTGGTCTAAGGCACTTCGTGGTATCGCGAAAGCCAAGCTGACTCAGCTACAGAGACAAGCTTGTCTGATGATAACGGGCGCAATAAGCACCGCTCCATCGGCCGTTCTGAAAGCCCTTCTAAACATTCCACCTCTTCAATTTAGCTGGAGAAAGAGGATAGGTGGACAACATACAAAATAAAACAAACCGCCGACAGCATGCCGAAGGCAGTCAGGTTGGGAAGGACCAAACTCCTCGATGACATTGAGAGTCATGAGGATCTGGGAATGGTCTCAGGCTTGATGCCTACTGAGATCAGTAGCGATCTGTCTTTCAATACCGTGGTTCCGAAAAGGGAGGACTGGGAACGAA
This sequence comes from Tillus elongatus, assembly GCA_964006375.1. Taxonomy (NCBI): domain Eukaryota; kingdom Metazoa; phylum Arthropoda; class Insecta; order Coleoptera; family Cleridae; genus Tillus; species Tillus elongatus. The sequence continues at coordinate 66,878,260 of OZ023262.1, read as the reverse complement.
ATCAAACGACCCTATTTTGGGCAGATCTCGGCTGGTACACTGACGGACTCCAAACCGATCGGGATGCCGAGCAACACCGATGCAAGTATATCATCTATCCTCGGATAGATTACGCTGCTTGCGTCACCACATGCACCGAATTGGTCTCGGTGAAGGAAGCTAGTGCTGGCTGTGTATGGAGAGTGACGAAACAGCAGAGCACGTGCTATGTTCCTGTCCGGCTGCGGACAGGACAAGACATCTGCTCATTGGCAAGACACAACTTGCACCAGAAGATCTGGATCAACTTTTGCCCACAAAAATTGTTGACCTTTGTAGGAGGATGGATTTGTTGGGTGAAATATAAGACAATTAGGCGGGAGCCATAATAGACCTTACGGCCGCAGTGGAGGGACCGTTATGGCCCACTCGCCATATAACCTAACCTACTCTATGGTTTCAATTCGAAACATCTGTCAGCTGTCACTAAATCAAATAAGGTTTCAATGCTCGCACAGGCAGGTGAAAATCAGGATTACATCCACTTCTTTTACATTTTCACAGTATTTTTTTTTACAAAAATGACAATGTAACCGCGTTGACTAGAAGCATTTGCTCGTGTGTGTGTATGTGTCTCCCCTATGTGTAGTCTTCGAGCTTGAATGCAGAGTAACTGTGTACAGTGTAGTTCTTTTAGTCTGTAGCTTCAAGTTTTTACATTTACTTCGGTTATCGTTAAGACATCGGATGATTTTTGTGACTGAATTGATTTCTCCGAGTTGAATGTTTCTGTTGAAGTGTCAGTTTGACACGAAATATATAAAGCATGTCATAACCAAGAACATACTTTTCTTGCTCACATTGCCCATATGTTACAATAAGGACGATTGCCCTTAACTGAGATTCCTTATATATATATATATATATATATATATATATATATATATATATATATATATATATATATATATATATATATATATATATATATATATATATATATACACTTTATTTGTTTGCTATACTTTCAATGATTTGTTATTTGGTTACGTGGCCTCAGCACGCTACTGACTATGATCGCTCGTGTGTGGTCTATGTCTGAGACTGTACGTGACGCCTGCGCGTTGAGTCTATATTGGTCGGTTGACTGTTCTCTGACTGGTTGTGTTCTCGGACTGTGTCGTGTGTGTCGGTCTCCTGTCACACAGGGAGACGTTAAATTCGCCATGTTTTGTAGAATTTCATGCTCGTTCCAAATATGGCTTTCCCTGCCTCTTTCGTTGTCGAGTTATTTTGAAAAAAAACAAAACTTGTCGATTTATTTTTTCTTCAGTATATAAGTAGGCAGTATGGCAGCCATCTTGGATTTTTTGCTCATGTGATAGCCTGTGAAAAGAGCTTTCCAATGATGTACAACATGCTCGAGAAATCTTGTAATTGTACTGACAATTTTGAGAAAAACCGTTTTGACGATAGTAGGCTATGAAATCCAATACCAGAAAACAAATGACACAAAAAAAATGTTCAAAAGTCAGTATGGAGTCTAACAATAGATTTTAACTTTTAATATAATTTTCCGTAATGATTCACGATAAAACAGATAGGAACGTTGAGCACACCAATGAATCGGCTCATTATTACAAATGATATTTTACATTACATTATCCTAAAAAAATATAATTTAATTAAATAGGTAAACCAAGTAAATAGCTAAATTTACTAACAGAACTCAATATGAAGATGATTAATGATTTACGAAGACGCCTTTGAAAATTGTTTGATTTCTAAACGTAAGTCAACTGAAAAACAACAGAAGAAAGGTTGCTATTGATATAACACTATTGCGACAATTAAGAATACTGTCATTCTCAATTATCTGAACAATCTGAGGTGTATTTAACACGTTGCTTACAATTTTTTACTAAATAGTTTCCTGTTTATTTTAAATATTATTCAACAATATGTTCAGTAATGGGGAATATTTTCGTTGGCAATATTTTAAGGTCATATTAATGAGCAACTACATTTAAAAATGTGGTTTCCTCATAAAATATTTGTCTCTACCTCTAACAATATATCTTGTTTCTAACTTATAAGAAACAAAACTTAAAAAAAAATGTGTTTCAAAAATAAAGCAAATTATGCACACTTTATTGCTGACGTCCAGTTATGTAACACCCTGTATCGGAAATGTAAAATACCATGAATGTGGATAGCCAAAATCAAAGACGAATCGGGAAAGAATAACGCCCTAGTAAACCGAGAGACAGAGGACACGAAGTAAAATTAAGTGCTAGGCTCCTATCTCAGCCAACTGAGATGGGAATTCTCGCAGTGTTGAATGAATTGTTTATCAGGTTATCTGAGACGATTTCCAACCGGGTATCGAACACAAAACGTGTTATCTGACAGTCCTGGGAAGAGCGGTATAAGGAAACAGGCGGTCTAGTTGTGGGTGTAAATCTTAGGTTCGCGCTCCGGGTTCCCAGGGCCCGTGTAAAGGTAGAAACAGACACACACACACAGGAGGTTGCTGAAGGTTTAAGAATGTCCAAGGAGGGATTTCAGAGCGGTGGCAACCATCCGTGACACGGAATTTACGTTTACGAATGCGTGAAAGAAATTGAATATCGCCGAGCGCGAAAAGCAGTAGACCCGGTGTCGGTGGTGGTCCTTCGAAGCGTATATAGTGCAGCTGAAAGTATGCTAGGATGCGTTATAACAGTTCTTATATATTATAATTGTAATAGACAGTCATTTTTTGTCAGAACAAATACACCCATACGTCATTACGTTATTAGTAATAATAAATAGTTAATAAACTATACTATATAGAGCTTACTTTTCTATTGTGAAAAGAACACGTTCAAAGCCAACATAACATCGAGAAAAAAATATTATGAAAAGATGGGAAAGATTTTTTTCGGCTTGTATTATTTTCCAGCTACAAAGTCAGTAATGAGATACATATTTTCAGATAGCATACTGCTAAGCTCGTATTGAAAAAAATCGAGACATCAAAAAGGCACCAGAACAGTGGAATTTTATCAATAGTTCTTACAATATGTGCTCCAAGACTTACTCCAATATTACGTCACCTTTTTTCGATGCACTGTAAGGTGCTTATTGTCACCACAACATGATCTTGTACTGTCTGAGACACAGACAGCGTGAGTTTGTAGCTTGGAATCAATGTATCCAAGTGCAGCTTCTTTTTTTCAAAAGTTCTCGAATACGTCAAATAGTATTTCTAATTACAATATTTTAATTAAATATTATACGGTTTGTCCTAAATTTGAGATAGGAATGCATCGATAAATTTATATCTCTGGAAATAACAAAAGTAAGGGCTACCAAATTTGGTACGTGGGTTTTAGTGAATTTTCTTAGAAAAAATTCACTAATGAGGAGATCTCGACTTTTGAATTTTGAAAAAAATTCTTTAAATGAGCGCGATCTAGGACCCCTAGAACCCATATCCGGGGTCAGTTTCAATTTCAATTTCAATATATATATATATATATATATATATATATATATATATATATATATATATATATATATATATATATATATATATATATATATATATACATGTATCACACCGATAACTAAAAAAATAATGGGCCGATTTTGATAAAATTTGGCATGTACTTTTCTTTTGTAAATAGCTTGGACAAGTTCGTTAGCCAGGAAAATCGGACGAGGTTTTCCGGGAAAATTTTGAGTTTTCATTCGAAAAAAATTCTTATCCCAAAAAGTAATTAGCCGATTTTAATAAAATTTGGCATGTACCTTTATTTTGTAAATAGCTTTGACAAGTTTGTTAGTCAGGAAAATCGGACGAGGTTTTCCGGGAAAATTTTGAGTTTTCATTCGAAAAAAATTTTTATCTCAAAGAATAATAGGCCGATTTTGATAAAATTTGGCAAGTACCGTCCTCTTGTAAATGGCTTTGACAAGTTCGGTAATCAAAAAAATCGGACGAGGTTTTCCGGGAAAATTTTGAGTTTTCATTTGAAAAAAAAGTTTATCTTAAAAAATCTATGATAACCAAATTTGGTAGGTAGGTTGACGATATAAAAAGTAAACTATACACCAAAATTTAGATTTCTATGTTACAAGAAAAAAAAGCTATAAAATATTTTGTGCCAGATCATTTCTATGAAAATTCACTACCATAACGCACTTGCTGCGTCCAGGCTTTTTATCATTATAGGTAAGTCACTTGCCAAAATATAGCTCTATAGGTTAAAAGACAAAAAAGTTATAGGCATTTAAAGAAAAATAAATTTGTGTTTTCCTCAAAACGTCAAATTCGCGATTTAAAACGTCAAAATTGTCAACGTTTAGGAAAAAACCTTAATCTAATACGGGCTATGGAAAGAAAATGTCTCAAGACGAATGTTTTACTAACTACATTGTCCTTCATTTTACTAAACTATTTCTAGAAAATTCATTTCAAATAGACCCTTTCTCTGATGCTTGGCAGTAGCCTTAGCTATAGAGTTTATCGTTTAATGGTATATAATTTTTGTTGAATTTTCGTAAAAAATCAATAAAGTTCAATATGTCCGTTATTATACGAGATAGGAAAAAAATGTATACATTAATTATAGGGTGTCTTGAGCTACATTTAAAAAACGAGTTTTTTCGGGAACACTAAGTTTACTTTCGGAAGTTTTTGTACATTTTCAAACAATAAATTTATTTTGATGAAACGTGGCACATTGTTTTTACTATATAGGTTACACTGGTAACCAAAATTGAGGCCTGCTTTCTTAAAAAGACACATATTTGTTATCAAAAAATATTTTAAGAAAATTCACTACCATAACGCACTTGCGGGATTCAGACTTTTTTTCTTAAAACGTCAAAGTCCTGATTTGAAATGTCGAAATTCATATAGATAAAGAAACCTGAAACTAATACGGCTTATATATATATATATATATATATATATATATATATATATATATATATATATATATATATATATATATATATATATATATATATATATATATACTTGGCAGGTCGATTGTGCAAGCATCTTCAAGATGGTGGGATATGACATTTTATATAGCGGAGGGGTATACAATAGGTGTGATGGTGTCTTGGTATACATAAAGAGTACAATTAAATATTCGCATAATATAATTTCTTTAGCAGAGTGTCGAGCTGTTGAAATATCACTTCAAACGGGTAGTGAACACGTTACTATTACTGCTATCTATAGATCGCCAACCATGTGTTTAGCTTCCTTTAATCAATGTTTAGAGATTTATCTAGCTGAAAGTCGAAGGGTTAGTAAAGACCATCACATCATGGTTGGAGATTTAAATATTGATATCCTCTCTGAAAACGAGTCCAGCAGTCAGTAATACCTTAATATACTTGCTGAGCACGGGTTTGTTAATACCGTAGACACACACACACACACACGAGGATACAGAACAACACTGCCTCTTGCATTGACCACCTCTTTGTGAGTTCGAAGTTGCGGTGCGATTTTTTGGGCGCGGTCTACCACACTTCTATCACCGACCATTTTTCTGTACTATTGGATCTCCCAGCGAACTCTGAGAAAGAAATTAAAGTCAATAAATTAGGGGTAAAATGTTACATAAATTATGATAGGGCACGCAGGGAACTAGAGCGTACAGATTGGAATGATATTTGTGGCTCTAAAAGTTTGAACATTGCTGCGGAAAACTTTGTGGAGTATCTTAAATCAGTGCTGGGAAGGTGTACTGTTAGGGTTAAAATAAAGAACAAGAATAGACCCAGGAAATCCTGGATAACAGAGGGTATAATTATGTCTATAAACACAAAAAATCGATTATACCAAACAGTGATACAAAGCCCTGGTGATGAAGATAAGAGACTGCAGTTTGCGCGATATAGAAATAGGCTAAATGAATAATCAAGTGCGCAAAAGCAAACTTTGTCAAAAAACAAATATGCCTCCACCCCAATTCATCTAAAAAGCTTTGGGAGACGGTAAATCGGCTAACCAAGGAAGAGAGAAAGGATCCTGCAGGAAGCATTCAACTAGGGGGTGATAACTCACTAAATAACTCCAACCCGGGGGAAATAGCCAACGCATTCAATAAATATTTTTCATCCGTTGGGAGAGCACTGGCACAAAAAATACCGTCTTCGCGGGCCAGTCTTAAGGTAGATATGAAGCCATACAGCATTTTTCTAACACCTACATGTGAGTCCGAAGTTATTGAATGCATAATGAGTATGAAAGTAAAAAAGCTCCTGGGTTGGACTGATCACTGTGGAGAACTTGAAGGAACTCGTATATGTTATTGCAGTCCCGCTGACCATCCTAATCAACAGATGCATAGAACTTAGTATTTTCCCAGACATTCTAAAGAAGACAGTAATAAAACCACTGTTTAAAGGAGGAAACAGGGACGGAATGCCAAATTATAGACCGATATCCTTATTATCGAATGTGGCCAAGGTTTTCGAAAAAATTATTTGTCAGAAAATAACAAGCTATTTAAAGAAGCATAATATTTTAGCGGAATCGCAGTTTGGCTTCAGAGAGGGTCTGTCAACACAGAATGCGTTAGATGCCCTAACTACAGGAATTTATTCTGCCCTTGATAAGCAAAGACAAAGTATTTGCATCTTTCTAGACGTCGAAAAGGCCTTCGACGCTGTTGATCACAGGATTATTCTCAGAAAATTGGAGGGTTTTGGTTTTAGGGGTGTTCCGCTGCTTTTGATTGGGGATTATTTGCGGTCTAGAAGGTAGTGCACAAAGATTGACGACAGCTGCAGCGATTTTGAGGTGGTTGAATTTGGCGTTCCTCAGGGTACAGTTCTGGACCCGTTGTTATTTAGTTTGTATATCAATGATATATTTAATGTGCAGACAGCTGGTAAAGTCATTGGTTTTGCAGATGATATTGCAATTCTATATGAAGATTGTTCTTGGCAACGGCTAAAGACCATAATTGAAGATGATTTTGTGAATATTAAGGGGTGGTTTGATGCCAATGGGTTAACTATTAACACAAAGAAGACGAAGTATGTTGCATTTGCCTCCTATAAGTCACATCTGCCGTCATTTAATACACTGCAAATAGTTTGTAACAACCAATGTATCCAAATTGAGGCGGCACAAAAAGTTAGGTATTTGGGGATCATCATAGAACAACGTCTGCGTTGGGATGAGCATGTTGGTGTGGTTGTTAAAAAGTTGAGGACCATTTTGTATAAGTTTAAATACCTAAAAACCTTTCTGACAACAGTGTGTCTTAGAATGGTCTATTTGGCATTGGTTGAACCCCTTCTTATACACTGGATTGTTGTTTGGGGTGCTGCGTTGAGTTGTCACCTGAAAAGGTTGGATATAATTCAACGTTGGTTCCTGAAACTAATTTATAATAAGTGCTACACTTACCCGTCTGAATCGTTGTACGCTGAAGCAGGAGCTAATGATATTAGGCAACTTTTTTCATTGGCTGTGCTGACGTACGTAAGAAAGTATGATCGCGTCTCTAGAATAGAGCATTCGTACATAACTAGGCTAAACGCAGCAGCGGCCGCTCAAACGAACAGAGCAATTAAGACTGTGGGCCAGCGTAGTTATACTTATATTGCACCAAGAATTTATAATACTCTTCCAGTCAGTATCCTAACTGCACCAACTTTACGTTCTTATGTGAGGATGGTGAAAGCATGGGTTTCGAAATCTAGACACATCATTCATAGTTTAGTACACAGATAGGTGTTGAACAGGTCGTATGATATCTTTTGCGGTGTTGTACCGCACAGTAATCATTTTTAATAATGCACACTTTTTATTATTATATACATTTGTGGGAGTGTACATTGTACATGTGAACATGTGTGAGAGAATGTGTTTGTGTGAGTGTGTTTGTGTGTGTTTTGATTTTTGCACCTGTATGTATGTGTGTGTGTTCTTGTATTCATTACTTAGTTTTGTATTCTTTGCTTGGTTTAAATTTATCCACGCACAAGTCTCTGACTTTTGTGGATCTTTCCAAGATTTATTATGTTCAGTAGATCCATGTATGTTATTATTATTGAACTGTATTTTGAAAAATAAATCTATTATATATATATATATATATATATATATATATATATATATATATATATATATATATATATATATATATATATATATATATATATATAAACATTTAAAAATTTTAACGGACCTTGGTTTTGGGTTCTAGGGACCTAACTTCCCGGTCATCTGAAGAAAGCTCTTCATCGTGATCTCTCTATAAGCGAATTTTTCTTAATCAAAATTCGCTAAAACATATGTAGTGGACAGAAAAAGACTTCTAAATCAAAAAAATCCGATTAATTATCATGTGACCGCGAACGTTGCGGGTCGTTACGTACTTGGACAGTGAATAAATGACGTGTTTACATTTTCCCTAAGGTATGATAAGTACTTTTGCTTGTTTCTCAACATCATGGTGATGTAAACACAGAGAAGCAAGCTCATTGTCATTGTGACATTACTGTTCAGTTACGTCACAGATTATGCCGGCAAAATAGTGGTGTTTGAAATCAATTATGAAATTCGCATTTTCAAATATTTTTTGCGTCTTTATTTTTGTAGTATGTGAAATGAAAAAAATATTTAAAATCATCCTTGTGGGATGTCTACCAGGTGTGATAAGAAAAACAAAACATGCAAAATGTCTATTTTGTAAATTGTCAGCCCTGGTCCATTTTATCCCTAATATAGGGACAATGTATGTAAGACTAGATGTATTATCACCACAATTAGAACCGCAGACCGGTTTCGCTCTAATTAGAGCTCGTGAGTACGGTACAGGAGGGGGAAATCCTCATGGAGACCCCATTCACGACACCGTAGTGCCGTGGGATATCGAGGTACTGTGAGACTGTACTCACTAAAAACCCCTCCCTAGGAGTACCGGACGTTAGTCCATACCTCCGTCTGAAAGATTTCACACAATAACTTTTTGGGTTTGAATGTTTCCATTCTGTTTTTGCCGCGGGGGCGTTAGTGGGTAAGTATAAGCTTTGGACGCTTATGCTTATGTGGGAGTTGCTCATCGTAGTCGGTGGCACTACGGAGAAGAGCATTTGGGTGAGAAGCGGCTTTTGCGAACTGAGTTGTGGATAGTTGAGTTATAAACTCAAGTATCGAAGGCATTACCAGATCAGAGTGAATCTGACTGTTTCTGACAAATCATGGCGCTCCGGTAACCATTCCCAAAGTTTTATTCTTGATGATTTGAAGGGTCTTGTTGTGTGTTGCGGCCGCGGTGGCCCATGCAGGTGATGCATAGGTCATGGCTGGCCGGATGATGACTTTGTACATGAGCAACTTGTTGTTCATGGACAATTTGGAATTTCTATTTAGAAGTGGGAACAGCTTCGAGATGAACGTCGAGGCTTTTTTTCGGGCGTGATCGACATGGGGGCGCCATGTTTGGGGGTTTCGAGGAAAACCCCGAGGTATTTGGCGGAATCTTGCCAGTAAATTAGACAGCTGTCTAATGATACGTGTTCGTGAGGTGTGTGTCTCCTCTTGGAAAATAGGACAACTAAAAATTTATCGGGGTTTATGGCTAGAAGGGATTTCCTATACCATGCTTGCAGCTCAACTACGGCGGTCTGAAGTCGTTCGGTTATTATCATCGGCTCGCAGCTGCTGAGGCTGGTAGTGTCGTCTGCGTACAGTGCGTATGTCACGTTTAGGGGGGCTGTCGGAATGTCTGCGACAAATATATTGTACAGCAGAGGGGAGGTAGCAGAACCCTGTGGGAAACCAGCCGTGGCTGAGTATGTTCTAGATAAGGCTCCCAGATGTTTTACCTGGTATTTCCTCTGATTAGCAGAATCAGTGCGAGAGGATAATTAAATGATAGAAGTTTATTTAGGAGGCCCGCATGCCAAACCCAATAGAAGGCTTGAGCAATGTCAAGAAATATTGCACCAGTTGACTTATTTTTATTAAATCCTTCGGTGATGTTTTCGACCACTCGTAGGACTTGGTCTGTGGTGGAGTGCTGGTGTCTGAATCCGAATTGCTCATCCGGGAGGATATGATTTTCTGAGGTGACGTATGTTAATTGCAGCGAGAACACACCTATAAAGTAATACGGCTATGGTAGCCAGCCTCACAGCATAAAGTGAGCTGTAAGACAGGAGCCCCCATCTCGTTACGGAACCAAGTAGTATGTTGCCAAGACTTGAGCTGTATCTTATAAAAAGTATTTCGACAATCACAGGTGGCCCACAAGTCGTTGACGATACCAATTTTCTTTTTTTTTTACATCGAACACCCGTTATATTATTGCATTTTTCATCGAATTGTAATGCATGCTTGTTTTCGAATTATTTCAATTGTTTTGCAATTTTTCACATATTTGGAACATATCAAAAATTCTGATAGGGCGTTTTTACCAATATAAATCTGAGTCCCAAGCAAATGACGCATTCAGAGAGGTTTTATTTCATGAAAAAGTCGAGATGCCTTAAACGCTCTCAAATAGTGACTGAATTTAAGAAAATCAAACTATCCCAACTCAATTGTTTCAAGTAGCACAGCCTGTATTTTGTGTTTCAGAAAAGATTTTGTCGAAAAGCTTATTTGATGAAAAGATGTTTCTACTATATAGGTTATACTCGTAACCAAGTGTGTTGCCTGCTTTCGTTAAAAAAAAGGCATATTTATTGTTAAAACCATTTCTATGAAAATTCATTACCATAACGCACTTACTGCGTCCAATTTTTTTTTAATTTGCATTTTTGTAATTTGAATGATTATTATAAAAGTTTGCTCCAATAACGCACTTATCTCGTACAAACTATTTTCATTTATATCTTAGTCTTAGGTAACATATTAAGAACTGTTTTTTTTTCTTCATTTTTTTTTTGTTGAGTTGTTATTACCTAAATAAATAAATAAAATGATCCATGAACTGTTGGCGATCACATTGGGGATGGATAATATAGGATAAGCGGAAGGGGCACGTTCGTTGAAGGTTCTAAATTAAATTCAACACTAAAGATAAGTATAGTAGGGTTCTTTTTTTGATAGTTTATAATTAGTTTATAATGTTGAAATAACCTAGGCGCATACCACTGATGGGGGGAAGAAATGTTTCTACATAGAATTACAACGCCTTTCATCACATGTAAGCAAATTATTATCTCTAGCTTAATGTGTATGCTAAGCTTTTTTCGCCAGCTTTGGCGTCCTGTTTCTGAAAGGCAAATATTGTGGACATACGCTTACATGAACATTATTTATTAGTGTGTCAGACAATATGCCTCTATTTCTAACGCAGGAAACACACAGTGTAAAACAGAGCTATGCGCGTTCGTGTTTTGTTGCTTTAAAACTTCATTACTTGATTTCTTTAGTTCACGTAAACCACATAGAAATTTGTCTTGCCTCTCTAGAGCCACTAAAGTGAACTACCTACTTTGACCATAGTCGTAAATTCCGTCCTTCCAGTTTAATGTTATTACATATCAATTATTCTAACGCCCAGACTGGGGAAAGCAGATCACCAAAGCTGCATCACATACATCCTGCCAGTGCCACTGCTAGATGGTTGGCTTAATTATATTATCTACTCACGAAAACCATCATTGATTTGATGCAGTTGTTCCCCTTCCTTTTATCTGGATTGCTGTTTTCTGTGGCAGTCAAGAAATCCAATCGGAATAATTTGATCTTAGATGTGAATTTGGCTTTGTTTTTAATTGACTTTCAAAAGTCTAAAACTCCTATATTTAAAGGAAAAAATTTAATTTTTAATATAATTTGGCTTTGAGTACAGGGTCATACATTAACTTTCCAGATAGTCAATTTTATACCGCATTCCTTACCATTTATAAGTGTGCCGTACCCCAATAATCAAGAGGTATGTGGAAGTTGTTCGCATAATATATCCGTAAAGATTAACAATTTGATTTATTACTCGCCTCCTGACGTGAAAATAAATATTAGCGGGTCTAATTTCGCAGGTCTAACTTATATAAAAAGGTCGAAAAGGTGTGTAATGGTAGTGAATTTTCATAAAAATGTTTTTATATCAGTTATGTCTTTTTTGAATAATTATTAATACCATACTATACTACACTATACTACACTATACTATACTATAGTATACTATACTATACTGTACTGTACTGTGCTATGCTATGCTATACTGTACTATACTATACTATACTATACTATACTATACTATACTATACCGAGCTATAACCCGAGGTCACACAGTCATCACACTCACGTATTGTTTGGCACTACAACTCCGCGTACTGGGACGAAATGCGGGATTACTTTTCCTCACTTCCATGGGCGTCAGTATGCTTCTCTCATCCTGACCCCTCTGATCTCTCACAAAACGTCGCCGAAATCATCCATGGAATTATTTATATCACGTACACAGAAAACCTCTTTAGCCACTCAAAAGCCCCGATTCTCTAAATCATGTGACAAGGCGAGGCTTGAAAAGGTCAAAGCTCACAAAACGCTCCTACACAATCCCAGTCAATAAAACCGTCAAGCATTTAACGACGCAAGAAACCGCTATGTCTGCATTCTTTCTGAGACAAAAACTCGTTCAATAACCACATCAAAAACAAAGTCTTCTCAAGCTCCAACGGCAGCAAACCCTTCTGGACTCTTGCTAAATCTATTGGGAATAATTTCTGCAAGAGCGCGTTCCCACTTCCTGTTTCAGGGGATGAAAATGTTTCTACCGCCCTGGGCAAGACTGGACTTTTTGCCTCGTTGTTCGCCGGCAATTCTACTCTCAACCCATATCCAAATGTTCAACCACAAACAGTCCCCAATGTCGCGCATAAAATGACGGATATCATTTTCAAAACTAAAAAGGTACTAAAGATGCTCTCTTCTCTTAATACCAGGAAAGCCTCTGGCCTTGACGAGATCCCAGCAATTGTTCTCAAAAAAAGCGCACCAGAACTTGCTCCTGTCCTGACTCGTCTGTTTCAGACATCTTACAATAGAGGCATATTCCCTAGTAACTGGAAAACTGCTCGAGTACAACTCGTCCCAAGAAAGGATCCAAAGCACTTCCTAGCAACTACTGGCCTAGTTGTCTCCTTTCAGTCGTCTCTAAAGTGACGGAAAAGTATATAAACACCGAATTACTAAAATTTCTTGAAAAACACAGTCCAATCCACGACTGGCATTATGGATTCTGTCAGCGCAGATAAACTGCCGACCTCCTTTCCTTTGTCACCTATTCTTGAAACTACACGGCGAATCCCACATTGTCGCTCTAGACATATCCAAAGCATTCGACCAAGTCTAGCACGCAGCGCTGCTTAATAAACTTCCGGCCTATGGCCTACCACCAAAACTCTGTACCTGGACAGCAAATTTCCTCGCCAACCGGATCATCTGTTGTTGTGTGCCATTCCTCTAAACTGTATCCAATTAATGCAGGAGTCCCTCAAGGTTCAGCTTTAGCCCCTACTTTGTTTCTTCTCCACATCAATTACCTTCTCTCTAGCACATCCAACGCAGTTCACAGTTAAGCGGATGACAGCACTCTCCACTCAAATATACAATATTTTAAGCATGTCTCTTTAGCCCAATTAGATGAGGATCGCAGACTCATGGATGGTTCTGTATCTGTGGATCTCCAAAAAATATTAGACTGGCGAAGTATAAATCTTGTAGAATTCAACTCCACCAAATATCAGTCTTGCTTTCTATCTCATAAGAGATACACCAGCCCTAGACCCATCACAGTGAACAACCAAGTTATTCAAAGTAATGAGTCCTTTTCACTTGTTGGCATTTTTGTGGATAGAAATCTCAATTGGCACCAAAATGTCACATGAATTGCAGAAGCGGCTGCTAATAAATTAGGTTTTCTCTTCTAGGGACGCAAATACTTTTCACCAGCTAATCTCTATACCTTATATACTTCACAAATAAGGCCAAACCTCGAATACTGCTCCCACATCTGGGGTGCCGCTGCCGCTTCTACACTCGCTATCCTGGACTCCATTCAGAAGAGATCTATACGTCTCATCGGTCACCCTACCCTCACCCAAAGGCTGCCATCCCTTGCCCACGGACGTGCCGTTGGTGACCTCTCTCTCTTTTATAGATATCTGCACCGGCACTGCTCAGATGAGCTTTCTTCCATAGTTCCTCCACCTGCTGCTCCCAACAGATCTACCAGGGGAACAGAGCGAATGCACCCTTTTAGTGTCCAGGTCACCAGACATAGAACATCTTGTTATGCCCGCTCTTTTGTCCCGAGGACTTCCAAGTTGTGGAATTCTTTGCCGGCACATGTTTTTCCTTCTCCTCCGATCCTCCACACCTTCAAGTCCAGAATTAACAAGTTGCCTCTTTCCTCCTTGTCGACACCCACGGTACGACAGTATTTAGGCTGTGAGCCCTCGTGGTGTGTTGCTGAAATAATAAAAAAAAGTCTGGACGCAGCAAGTGCGTTATGGTAGTGAATTTTCATTAAAATGTTTTTAATAGCAAATATGTTTTTTACCAGTATAACCTATATAGTAGAAACAGTGTGCCATGTTTCATCAAAATAACTTTATTGTTTGAAAATGTACAAAAATTTCCGAAAGTAAACTTAAAATGTTCCCGAAAAAACTGGTTTCTTGGTCAACCTTATAGGTTAATAGCAAATTAAGCTATTGGAATTTGAAGCATTTAATGAAAATTCGCTCCCATAATGCACTTGCTGCGTCCCGAATTTCTTTTCTACCAAAGATGTATTATATTTCGATGGAAAATGCAAAAATACAATAACATAAGGGTGTTCGATTAAAAAAAAAAAAAGAAAATTTGAATCACCAACGACTTATGGGCCATCCTATAATTGTTAAAATATTTTTTAAGATGTAGCTCAAGACACCATATAATTAATGTATACAATTTTTTTTTCGTATCTTGCATAATAACGGATATATTGAGCTTTAAAGATGTTTTACGAAAATTCTACAGTAATGATATACCATTAACCGATAAACTCTATACACAACACTACTGCCAGAGTATCAGAAAAAGGGTCTATTTGAAATGAATTTTCTGGGAATATTTTAGTAAAATGAAGGACAAGGATTGAAACTAAGACTTCAGGCTTTGTAAAACATTTTCTTGAGACATTTTCCATCCATAGCTCATATTAGTTTTAAGTTCATTGCCTAAATATTACCAATTTTGACGTTTTAAATCGCGACTTTGACGTTTTGAGGAAAACCAAAATTTATTTTTCTTTAAATGCCTTTAACTTTTTTGTCCTTTAACCTGCAGAGGTAAATTATTTTGGTAGGTAACTTACCTATAATGATAAAAACCCGCGTACCAATATTGATTGCTCTTACTTTGTTAATTCCGGAGATATAATTTTTTTTCGAAAGGAAGCCAAAAAATTTCCGGGAAAACCTAGGCGGATTTTCCTGGCTAACGAACTTATCCAAGCCACTTGCGAAAGGAAGGTACTCACCAAGTTTTACCAAAATCGGTCTAGTATTTTTTTAGTTATAGGTGTGACACAAAAAATATATATATATATATATATATATATATATATATATATATATATATATATATATATATATATATATATATATATATATATATATATATATATAAACATATAAAGTCTGAAACCGACCTCGGATTTGGGTTCCAGGGGTCCTAAATAGCGCTCATTTCAAGAAATTTTTTCAAAATTCAAAAGTCGGAATCTCCGCATTAGTGATTTTTTTAAAGAAAATTCACTAATAAATTAAAAAATACTATACTATACTGGACATACATTTCTACGTTAAAGTTCAATATAATTGTTATTATACAAGATGCGAGAAACAATTATATGCGTTAATTATAGGGTATTTTAAGCTGCATCTTATAAAAGTATTTTGACAATCATAGGTCCATAAGTCGTTGGTGATCCCTAAAATTGTTTTTTTCGAACACCCTTATATTATTGCAATTTTGTTTTTTTTATTGAAATATGATGCATGTTTGTAAGAAAAAAAATGGAGACGCAGTAGGTGCGTCTTCGTGGCGAATTTTCATTAAATCCTTCAAATTTCAATAACTCAATTTGCTATTAATCCAAGGTTTGTACATTTTTAAAACAGAACTAATTTTGATATAATATGGTACATTGTTTCTACTATCTAGGCTATGCCGGTAACCAGATTGCTTGCATTGGAGAGACGACGTATTTGCTATAAAAAACATTTTTATGAAAATTCACTTCCATAACGCATTTGCTGCGTCCAGACTTTTTTCTTTAAATGCTTCCACGCGACCTTGCTTTTGTTCACCATTCAGCAGTCAAGGCATGATTTGGCAGCCACAATTTTCATTCCCAAATCTTTTGTTAGAATTCGCTGAACTGAAGTCCAAACAGGGTGCGCACTCGTCTGGAAAACCGGGAAAAGTCAGGGAATTTGTGGAAGAAAGTTTTTGCCAGGGAAATCAGTGAAAAATTGTGAAAATACGCTGAGTCGGGGAGTTTTTGTCTCTGGCGGAGAAAAAATTATTTGTTTTCTTTTTATGATAAATAATTGAAACTTTCTAAGCAGAACTCGCATTCAAAGATAATTTTTCTTCTTTGAGCGTCTTTGTCTTTTGTGCAATTCTCAAACATTTAAAGAAATGATTTCTTTTTTTTTCACAAAACCACAATTTTGTGTTTATTTTGCAGTAATTGGTCGCTTTGTATTTGAAATGGGAAAGCCTGTTTTCTGCCATGAGGCGATGACCTACTGTATCCTGTAGTAGTGTGTTACACATTTTGGGCGTAGATTGTGGAAGATCAAAGTCAGGGAAATGGGTTTTGGTATGTCAGGGAAATCAGGTGGCTTTTGGACGCACAAGGCTGACTACTTAAACATCGGATAAAGAACAAGGTTTTGCAAGATACTTGCTTCTATACTTAACTTACCCCTCAAAATATAATCTAACCTAAACTAGTTTATATATTATGTACTTTGGCTAATTAGGATGTAAATATATTTATGGGAGTTAAGTAAAAGATGGCCTAACTCGGCTACTAATGTAAAAGTTATTACATTAAGAAGTTGTGGTAGTTTTTCCTCCACGATTGTAGGGTAGTACTTCTACGAAAATTCGCTAGAAGCAAACATTTTAAACTGATTTGTTAAGCAGGGTACGGATCTTTTAACGTATCCAACATTACCTCCTACACGGCAGCACGTGCAAGCATTCAACTTGCTCAAACAAAGCCACAACGTCGCTTTATATGCTGAAAAAGTGAAGTGAAATAATATTTCTACTAGGACTCGAACACAAGACCGTCGGCTTTAGAGGCACACGTTCTTAAAATTAAACCAACTAGGCTGCTTTTGCAAAAGTAAAAATTCCCGTAAGGTAATTTAACCTAATATTTACAAATTATTCTCGAAAGCAAATTAATTTTTAGATATCACTTCCCAATTCGCTGCCTGGTTGATTAGGCTATGATCCAGGTCTAATCACTGCTTAATGGCTCATTTTGCCATGACTGAATCAAGAATTGAATATAAAAGCAACACGCGTAGAGCAGTTAGGATTGCAAGATCAAATCCGGGGGTGTTTTTATTATGCCGACGAGGTCTACAAGATAGCGGAGCTTTGCTTTGTCGCAGATGTGGGCTATTCACGACTGAAATGGCTCATTGATTGGAGTTTCGGTTTTCCTCCGTGCTTAAGTAAGCGAATTCTCCTCCCTGTCCTGTTCGGAACGTCCTGGTAAAAAGTCGTGTCAGATGACATGTCTCCGATGCGGGCAGTCAGATATCCAGTTCACTAAATTAGCCATTTCAGTAACTGCGGGCCAATCGAACTAAATTTTACGAGAAATCCTCGCAATGATGATCTCTCAGATATTGCGATTATGTCACGTAAGTTGACCGGTTCATATCGTTTTAGGTGTATTTATAATAATTTAACTCCTTGCGAGACTCTTCTAATTGAGTTTGAATTAAGACTATTCGTTTACACCTTCCAAACTAAAAATGAAGCAGAAAATTAAATGAAACAGATAGTTTTGTTACAAAAGATCAGTATCCATAAAAAGATGACCTAATTATTAACCTGATCTTGATTGTCTAAGCCTATCGTGGAGACCACGACTTTCAAAATACTACTTTAGAATAGTACAAACTAGAGCCTCCATAACCCACATTTAGACAGTTAAACCTTGTATGTTCATATACAGCTGTCCCGGATCATTGTATTCAAATTTTGTAAGCATACATAGGCTTCATTATGAGGCAAAAAAATACAAAAGTGACAGATCGATTTTTATTCCTTCCGAACTTAAGCTTAACAAATATAAGATTTAAATTCGAAAACCATATAAAACCTTATTTTATTTCAGCAAATATTTTTGGGGCACCTTTTTATCTCTATGGCCATGCTACGTCAAGCTCACAAGATAAAACGCCAATGAAATAAATTTATAAGCCGAACAAATATAAGAATCAAATTCTAAAACCGCATAAAAGCTTATCTTATTTCAGGTAATATTTTTTTTGGATAGCAGGAAGTGTGAATATCAATTGTATTTGTGGTTTAGAGTTGTGACTTGTAACTAAAAATGCCTTACTGATTTTCTAGTGAAGAGTATTGGGATATGCATTTATGGTTTTTGTAACCGGGAGTGCACGTCAAGCTACTGAATGCCGACATTGCTTTCCAAATAGAAGAATACCTAATTACAGAGGATTTATGGAACTATACAGCCAGTTTAGAGAAAAAGGATCACATGACTATGTTTTCTATAGTCGAGTAAATTTGCCAGCAGATATAGACGATGTAGACCCGATGCTACTACTAGATATCCAACTGCCAGTGTACCTACGTCGAATTAGCAGGTAACTTGGAGTACTACGAAATACAGTTGGGTGAATTTTGAACCGTAAATGCCTACATCCGTATCACTATAGGAAGGTGCAATGATTGCTTGAGGCAGATCTTGATTATTGTCTAGGTTATATCTCCTGGATTCTAGGACATACAAGGGCAGACCTTAATTTCTGCAGGTTGATTTTTTGGACAGATGAAGCTTCATTTACGAGACGCAGAATCATCAATTTGAGAAACCTGCATCGGTGAAAATCGCAAAGCAATACGCGAGTCTAGCTTCCACCACGAAGCATGAATTCTGGTTCCCTTTAAGTTAATTTTCTTACAAAAAATTAACTAATGGAGAGATACCGACTTTTTAATTTTGTGTGTGTGTATGTTGGTGGGGGTATCACACCGATAACCGATATATATATATATATATATATATATATATATATATATATATATATATATATATATATATATATATATATATATATCGTACCAATAACTCAAAAAATACTAAGCCGATGTAATTCGGGAGGTACCTTCCGGTTGTGTGGCTTGGTAAGTTCGTTAGCAAAGAAGATCGAAGTAGTTTTTGGCATATATCACACACATATCACAAATTATGATACGACGTTTGTACCAATAGATAGTGGAGTCCCATGGAAATTAGGCATTCAGAGAGCTTTTTGTTTGTATTAATTGGGAAAAAATCGAGCTGCCGTATACAGGCGCTCTCAAACAGTGGCTGAATTTGAAAAAAAAATTCGCAAATTTTTTTTAGTGTCCGTAGAAATCATTTTTTGTGAAATGTTGGTAATTAATAATAAATGTTTAGTAAGTTATTGTAAAAGAAAATTTGTCGAATTTTCGTGGAAAAAAAATGGTTAATTTTTGTAAAAGAAATTGTGTGGAAATTTGCACTTTTTTTTCACTTTTGGTCTGTTTTTTTTTTTTTTGGCTGTTTGTGAATATTTATATCTTGACAGGTATGATAGCTTGAAGGAGTTCGTTGGCCAGGAAAATCGGACCAGTTTTTTTTTCTGGAACTTTTGAAATTTATTTTCGGAAACTCTCTGTACTTCTTGAAACAACAAAGCTGTTTGAATTGAATATGGTTCATCGTTACTACTATAAAGGTTATACTGCTAACTGAATGCCCTTATAAAAACGAGACATTTTTTTTTATGTCAACAACACACCACGAGGGCTTACAGCCTAAATACTATCGTACCGTGGGTGTTGACAAGGAGGAAAGAGGCAGCTTGTTAATTCTGGACTTGAAGGTTTGGAGGTTCGGAGGAGAAGGAAAAACATGTGCCGGCAAGGAATTCCAGAACTTGGAAGTCCTCGGGACAAAAGAGCGGGCATAACAAGATGTTCTATGTCTGGTGACCTGGACATTAAAAGGGTGCATTCGCTCTGTTCCCCTGGTAGATCTGCTGGGGGCAGCAGGTGGGGGAATTATGGAGGAAAGCTCCTCTGAGCAGTGCCCGTGCAGATATCTATAAAAGAGAGAGAGAGGTCACCAACGGCACGTCGGTGGGCAAGGGATGGAAGCCTTTGGGTGAGGGTAGGGTCACCGATGAGACGTATAGCTCTCTTTTGAATGGAGTCCAGGATAGCGAGTGTAGAAGCGGCAGCTGCACCCCAGATGTGGGAGCAGTATTCGAGGTTTGGCCTCATTTGTGAAGTGTATAAGGTATAGAGATTAGTTGGTGAAAAGTATTTGCGAGCCCGGAAGAGGAAACCCAATTTCTTAGCAGCCGCTTCTGCAATTGATGTAACATGTTGGTGCCAATTAAGATTTCGATCCACAGAAATGCCAACAAGAGAGAAGGACTCATTACTTTGAATAACTTGGTTGTTCATTGTGATGGGTCTAGGGCTGCTGTATCTCTTGTGAGAAAGAAAGCAAGACTTAGTTTTGGTGGGGTTGAATTGTACAAGATTTCTACTTCCCCAGTCTAATATTTTTTGGAGGTCCACGGAGACAGAACCCTCCATGAGTCTGCGATCCTCATCTAATTGGGCTAAAGAGACAGGCTTAGAATATTGTATATTTGAGTGGAGGGTGCTGTCGTCCGCGTAACTGTGAACTGGGTTGGATGTGCTAGAGAGGATGTCATTGATGTGGAGAAGAAACAAAGTAGGGGCTAAAGCTGAACCTTGAGGAACTCCTGCATTAATTGGATACAGTTTAGAGGAATGGCCATCCACAACAACAGATATGCTCCTGTTGGAGAGGAAATTTGCTGTCCAGGTACAAAGTTTTGGTGGTAGGCCATAGGCCGGAAGTTTATTAAGCAGCGCTGCGTGCCAGACCTGGTCGAATGCTTTGGATATGTCTAGAGCAACAATCTGGGATTCACCGTGTTGTTCCATAGACTTGTTCCAAGAATGGGTGACAAAGGAAAGAAGGTCGGCAGTCGATCTGCGCTGACGGAATCCATACTGCCTGTCGTGGATTAGACTGTGTTTTTCAAGGAATTTTAGTAGTTCGGTGTTTATATACTTTTCCATCACTTTAGAGATGACTGAAAGGAGAGAAATAGGCCTGTAGTTGCTAGGAAGCGCTTTGGATCCTTTTTTGGGGATGGGTTGTACTCGAGCAGTTTTCCAGTTACTAGGGAATATGCCTTTATTGTAAGATATCTGAAACAGACGAGTCAGGACAGGAGCAAGTTCTGGTGCGCATTTTTTGAGAACAATTGCTGGGATCTCGTCAAGGCCAGAGGCTTTCCTGTTATTAAGAGAAGAGAGCATCTTTCGTACCTTTTTAGTTTTGAAAATGATATCAGTCATTTTATGCGCGAAATTGGGGACTGTTGGTGGTTGAACATTTGGAGGTGGGTTGAGAGTAGAATTTCCGGCGAACAACGAAGCAAAAAGTTCAGCCTTGCCCAGGGCGGTAGAAACAATTTCATCCCCTGAGACAAGAGGTGGGAACGTGCTCTTGCAGAAATTATTCCCAATAGACTTAGCAAGAGTCCAGAAGGGTTTGCCGCCGTTGGAGCTTGAGAGGACTTTGTTTTTGATGTGGTTATTAAACGAGTTTTTTGCCTCAGAAAGAATGCGGACATAGCGGTTTCTTGCGTCGTTGAATGCCTGACGATTTTCTTGACTGGGATTGTGTAGAAGCGTTTTGTGAGCTTTGACCTTTTCAAGTCTGGCCTTGTCACAGGATTTAGAGAACCAGGGTTTTTGAGTGGCTGAAGAGGTTTTCTGTGTACGTGGAATAAATGATTCCATGCCAGCTTGAATAATTTCGGTGACGTTTTGTGAGATATCAGAGGGGTCCGGATGAGAGAAGCAGACAGACGCCCATGGAAATGAGGAAAAGTAATCCCGCATTTCGTCCCAGTTTGCGGAGTTGTAGTGCCAAACGATACGTGGGTGTGATGACTGTGTGACCTCGGGTTGCATTGCACAGGAAGCAGTGACCATGCCGTGGTCTGAGCGACCAAGGGGGGCGGTGACTGATATCTTATAGCATTCAGGGTTTGTAGTAAGAAGGAGATCCAAGGGATTTGAGCTCTGTGTTGGGATACGAGGAAAGTAAGTAGGTTTCTGTATTATATTGGCCAGTTAAAACATTTTTACGAAAATTCGTTACCATAACGCACTTGCTGCGTCCATACCTTTATTTTATTAATATTTTATTTTATATCCTGATGAGGGCAAAAACTGATGGGAATCTTAATTAAACCACCACATTATGTGATATGTCACTGAATGTATAATTTAAAATGCTTTGTATTTTTAGTGAATTTTTAATTTTTTTTAAATTAACTAATAGAGGGGTATGGATGGTCAGACTTTGCAACAATTTTTTCATATGAGCGTGAACTAGGACCCCCTAGAACCCATATCCGGGGTCAGTTTCAATTTTTATATGTATATATATATATATATATATATATATATATATATATATATATATATATATATATATATATATATATATATATATATATATATATATATATATATATATATATATATATATATATATCCGATAACTCAAAAAATAATTAACCGATTTCGCTGAAACTCGGCAAGTGCTTTTTTTTAATTAATGGCTTGGATGTGTTCGTTAGCCAGGAAAATCGGACAGGGTTTTCCGGGAAAATTTTGAGTTTTCTTTCGATTTTTTTCTCCGAACGTTACAAAGCGTTTTTAATGAAATTTACTAGATATATTGCGTTGGGAGAGACCTTACTATGTACCAAAATTCAACTTTCTAAGTTGATAGAAAATTGAGTTATTCAAATTTTGAATTTTCTTTCGAAAAACATTTTTTGCTCCGAATATTACAAAGTTATTTTAATTAAATTTGGTGAATATCTTGCCTTGGGAAAGACCTTACTACATACCAAAATTAAACTTTCTAAGTTTATAGAAAATTGAGTTATTCAAGTTTGAAGAATTTAATAAAAATTCACTACCATAACGCACTTGCTGCGTCCCGAACTTTATAAATGAAGACCGTATTTAAAATGGTGCTGCAAATTGAATCATAACTTGGCTGTGATAATTTATTCTTTTCCAAAAGTCCTGTACCCATAAACATTACAAACGTTATATTACTCGAGTTCTATTGAAAACATGTCAATTTTCACCAAATTACCCCTTATTTAAACAATTTGAAGCGTTCCTTTGTCGGATGCTAACTGAATACCAAATTTGAAGGTGATACCTCAATTCGTTCGAAAGTTATTGCGTCTTTGAACAGACATACAAGCGGACAGACTGACAGACCGATCGACCGACAGACCGACAAACCGACAGACAAAAACTTTCACTCCCAAATCATGTTTTCTATATGTTTTGATACTTTTTACGGCGTTTAAGCGAAAAAAAATTTTTTTTTGAAATTTTTGTCGTCTATGCGATACACTTCCCCACGTTGTGATGTTGCGGAAGTAAAAATTAGGTTGATGATGGATTACCATGCGAACGCTTATAAAAAGTAGCTGCAAAGGAGTGTTCTCTATTTCGTTCTAGCTCTAATAATAACACCAGAAAAAATTAAAGAGAAAATCGAGAAATCCAGATTTTTTTTAATTTCTCGTTGAATGACTACTACCGTGGGGAGAGGCCACCGTTAAAAAAAACGAGAAAAAATATTTTGTTCTCGTTGAATGACTACTACCGCGGGGAGAGGCCACCGTTAAAAAAAAAGGAAACCGAGAAAAAATATTTTGTAAGTTTAAACTACATAACGCCTTTGCCGAGAATGTAACTTTATTTGATAACAAAAAAAAACACCCATGTTTCTTTATAAAAATTTCAATCAAACGTATGCAAAAGCACATAACCTGATGAAAGACACAAACTTCTCATTTACTGAGATGCCTGCACGCTCCATATTGTCATATCAAAGCTTGTCAACATGATCTTTCCGTTATATAACGATAACAAAAAGGTATAAAAAGTCGATATGATAGTAGTGGCCATAAGTTTTAGAACCGTGTGGTGTAAGCGTAGCCAGAACGTGGACAGCAAGAGCAGATAGATATTGGAACCAATTTGCTACAGGACGTGCTCGAGCCACGGTCCGGCAGCTAGACGACCGACCAGGGCCGATAAATCCTGTCTGAACACAACCTCTCCTCTTGTTTTTACCACACAAACTTCCGCAACACTGGTGTCTGTACCAGGACTACCTCCCAGATTAATTAAATTTCTTACATCGTTTATAAATACTGCATGGGTCCAATCCATGCTGAAAATTTTAATTCGACTTCTCACACCACATGTTGATTTTGGTTTCTAAGTGATGGCTCAAATATTTAAACTATACATGCAAAAAATAACATTACATTAAAATCCCCTTAAAGCTTGATGAATACTTAGAAATGCACCGCAGGTTACAGCGGCCTTTAAAATAGTCAACTTTTTTTTATGCATCAAAGACGGAAAGATCTCAAGAACATTGTGAGATGTACGACAGGGTCGCCATCTCGGGCAATATGTTGTTGCGAGCGCTCGAGTGAACACAAAATGTTATAGATAGAGACTGTGTACAACCAACTAACAATTTTATAAATTGTCAGCCCTAGCCGATTTCTTCCCTAATACAGAGACAATGTATGTACGGCTAGATGTATTCTCACCGTAATTAGAATCTTAGACCGGTTTTGCTCAAATTAGAGCTCATCGGTGCGATATACTAATCGATGCGAAAACACAGCAATAAAGTAATACGGCTATGGTAGCCAGCCTCCTAGAAAATTGTGAGACGTACGACAGGGTCGCCATTTTGGTGTGGAACCAGGTAGTATGTTGTCACGACAGCCCTAGTTAACACGAAACGTTATAGATAAAGACTATGTACAACCAACTAACAGTTGTATAAATTGTCAGTCCTGGCCCATTTCTTCCCTAATACAGAGACAATGTATGTAACGCTACAGGTATTCTTACCGTAATTAGAAACGCAGACCGGTTTCGCTCGCATTAGACCTCATCAATACGGTAAACTAAGCACAACGAGACACACCTATAAAGTAATACGGCTATGGTAACCAGCCTCCCAGAACATTGTGAGATGTACGACAGGGTCGCCATCTCGGTGCGAAACCAGGTAGTATGTTGTCACGACAGCTTTAGTTAACACAAAAATGGGCCAGGGCTGACAATTTATAAAATTGTTAATTGTTTGTACGCAGTCTCTATCTATAACATTTTGTGTTAAGTAGAGCTGTCGTGGCAACCTACTACCTGGCTTCGCACCGAAATGGCGACCCTGGCGTACACCTCACAATGTTCTTTGGGGCTGGTTATCATAGCCGTATTACTTTATAGGTGTGTTCTCGCTGTAATTAGTATACCGTACTGATAAGCTCTAAGTAGAGCGAAAACGGTCTGCGGTTCTAACTATGGTGAGAATACATCACGCCTTACATACATTGTACCTGTCGTAGGGAAGAAATCCGCCAGGACTGGCAATTTACAAAATTGTTGGTTGTACACATTCTCTATTTTATAACATTGTGTTATTTGGAGCTGCCGTGACAACATACTACCTGGTTTCGCACCGACATGGCGACCCTGTCCTACATCTCACAATGTTCTACGAGGCTGGCTATCATAGCCGTGTTACTTTATAGGTGTGTTCTCGCTCTAATTATTATATCGTACTGATAAGCTTTAATTAGAGCGAAACTGGTCTGCGTTTCTAACTATACTGAGAATACATCTAGCCTTTTTTTCCTCTCTCAGAGCTCGTCCGCGGCTTAGCCTCACATAATTGTCCCTATCTAACGGAAGAAATTGGCCAGTGCTGACAATTTACAAAATTGTTATTTGGTTGTACACAATCTCTATTTTATAGCATTTTTTGTTATTTGGAGCTGTCGTGACAACATACTTACTGGTTCCGCACCGAGATGACGACCCTGTCGTACATCTCACAATGTTCTAGGGGGCTGGCTACCATAGCCGTATTACTTTATAGGTGTGTTTTCGCTGTAATTAATATACCGCACTGATGAGCTCCAATTATCGCAAAACCGACCTACGGTTCTAATTATTTTGAGAATACATCTAGCTTTGCATGAAAAGAAAGTTTTGTCATATCTCAACCACTAGTAGAGATAACATTCTGAAAATGTAGCATCTTTCTAAATTCAAGCTACCCAATTCATTTCAATAAAAATAAATGGGGTATTCCCATGTAAGATGACAAAGAGACTACGTGTGGCGCAATTTTTTCCACCCGAAAACAAAGAAATATTTTTGAAGACGTTTTATTTTTAAAGACATTAGGGTACCTGAAATCACACTTCATACGTAGCTAAGTGGTACAAATAAACCTGTGTTGTCAATTTTAAGTAATTCGTTGATTGTTGTTGCCCTTATTTGGTGAAACTTGTCCATACTACATACAGACTTGGAGACTACTTCTATGGCTTCACTGTTGGTTTTCGTTTTTGTAGGTGAAGGGCGTAGCCAGCGCGTAAGCTAACTGGAGCAAGTGGCCCTTACGAATTTTGGAAGTTCTAGGATGTTCTTCACGGAAACGTTGAAGAACCAACAGTGAAGCCAGAGAAGTAGTCTCCAAGTCTGCATGTATTAAGTAGTTCGGTTTTCAAATTAAAAATAAAATCTGAAAGGCATGAATGGAAACGACTTAAGAGGAGTTTATTTGCCTTTCAAAAAAAAAAGTTGTATCTTCAAAATAACACAGCTGTCGTTGTAAAATTTGATAGAGAAACTGCTTCCATAATAATGTAAAATATTCCAAAATCCTAGACTTAAGGGAGGCACAAAACCGAACGGTTCAGGCTGATCAGTAGCAAAGAAGGCAATCACAAAGTACCAAAGCGTACAAAAATAACACACTGGCCGCCTCAGAGCTTTTTAAATCTTATGCTGAAAAAAATCCATTTCATGGAACAGCATTTGTTTTGAATATTCGCTACCATAACGCATCTGCTGGAAACTTTTTAAAATATTAAAGTGCCGCACTCGCACAATAAAGACTCTGGTTTCAAAAGCTCCTCAGAGAAATCTGACAAGTATACTTTGGAGAACTCAATTCACAGCAACATATTTTTAAGACCTGACGATCGTTTCGCTGACAACGTTAGCGTCATGAGATTCATGAATAATAATAAGATTATTTGTCCCTCAGATGACGCTAACGTTGTTGGCTAAACGATCGTCAGGTCTTAAAAATTTGTCGTGGGAAATTGGGTTCTCCAAAATGTACTTATCTTACCAGTCCAATATTTACTCTTAGAGTCTCGGTGGTTCAGTGGTAAGGGCGTGTACTTCTGAAGCGAGAGGTACCGGGTTCGATTCCCAGGATTTTTCTTTCACTTTTTCAGTAGGTACATACTGCAAAATTAACATCAACCGAGGTTGTGGCATTGTATTTGAGCAAATTGAAAGTCTGCACGTCCCGCCCTTCGGAGGGGGCGTAAATCAGTCGGTCCCGTTCCATTCGATGTTGAGCACGTTAAAGATCCCTACCCTCCTTACAAAAAAGGCTAGGGTTCGGCAAAAATTTCCGGGATAGTGAGGTGAAACTGCTCCGTGGCGTCGGTGATTGGTCATAGTCGCGGAAATAGACCGAGGTTAAAGAAAAAGAAAACTATACTCAAAATAACCGATTTAAAAAGTGTTGTAGACAGCTTCATTTGACCTTATTGATTAAGTTAAATGTAATATGTTTACGTTAATTTTACCTTCAATTTGTTACCGCATTTTTGACAGATATTTAGCGCCTAAAATCTTTTGAACGAAAAATTGAAGTTCCCTTAAATAAGAACATAAATTATCTGCACGGAATAAAGTGTTAGGAAAACGAAGCGTCGGGCGATGTAAAGATTGCATCTGTCCCCTGATCATTAACCGGGTAAGTGATTTTTCCAAGGCGCATTTTCAGTACCCACTTGCTCAATAAGCCCGGAATCCCACGTCTGATGGAACTAGCTACTAGAGCGACATTGTTGTACTCGAAAGGGAGATGTCATCTTAAAGTTCTCACTGTATGCAGTATACATCTTCGCGCCAATCCGTGCCCCTTGCCAAATGTCACGAGTCTCCTACACCACTCTATCAGGATTCCATTTGCCTCCCTTTAAACCACCCCGTCCCGTCTTCCCTTCACCATGCCAAATCCCTAATATTTTCTCCATCGTCCTGAATCTTCCTAATGGACTCTAAATGGAGGCGACTCGTATGACAGCGGGCAAACCGATGCCTCTTCCCCCGGGACGCCCTCTCCCTGGAAAAGATCCAATTAAAAAAATAAACTATTAAGTTCTACGGTTACATAGCGCGCCCGCTTTGAGTGTGTATCTTGCCGACGTCGTCATACTTTTAATATTTCAAACGTTAAGTGCTCTGAATTACGCGGTCTCCCCCCTTCCTTAAAGTATCATGTAACGTAGTCAATTAACTACTTAATTTAGCATAAATTACTCGGATCCAGGTTTGTTTAAGGTAATTTTCTTCTGAATCCCCACAAAAGAAAAGAAACTAACAGATATTATGTTTGTTGAAGATTCCAACGAACAATCTGATAAAATTTAAGAGTATAAATTGCAAGCTTTGCCTTGTGTTTTAAAATATGCTAAAGTTAATTTTGTAAACAGCAAATACCGCACGTTTGTTTTACAGTTTTTACCTTTGTATTGTATGCTTCTTTAGAAACTAATTAATTTCAGAATTTTCTCACACCTCTTGAGATTTACTATGCAGCCTTAGTGATCCAGTTGTAAGAACATGTGACTCTGAAGTCAAGGGCCGTCGTCGATTTCGAGTAAAAACGTTATTTGGCTCTTTTTATTTTATTGTAACTTCAGCACGTCGTCAATTGGGCCCGGTTCTCCAGGAGTTCTTCTTTTCGTCTACCTCTTCTATTCTTAGCGAATTTTCATATAGAAAATTTTGCCTTTAGATAGATAGCTAACGACTTTCGAATTTTCAAAAAAACTTGTTCAAGTGAGCGTGAATTAGAACCCATCAGATCAGTTTCAGACTTATGTGTGTATGTATGTATATATATATATATATATATATATATATATATATATATATATATATATATATATATATATATATATATATATATATATATACATAGGGTGGCGCATTGAAAACGAAACAGACCGATTTGCGTCCAGAGAAATATTTTTTTTAAGAAACGCTGAAACACTTCAATTTTAATATTGAGGGGGAAATGTTTTGACATAAAACTCAACTTTGTCACATCAACCCCTTAAGGGTGGTGATAACAACCCTTATATTTTAAATAGGGAACATGGGTCGAGTGTTACATCATTTGAAAGCTCTTTCTTTTCTGAATTCAGCACACTAATTTTTTTGGAAGTTTTATTAACTCGTTTAAAAATTATTCACAGTTGAAGATGCGAAAACGCATTTCACTCATTCCGATAAGAAATAAGCTGATAGTCAATGTTTTGTTGGTTTGTAAACAAAAAATTGGCTATCAGAACATTTCTTATCGGAATGAGAGAAATGCGGTTTATTATTTCAGTTTATCGGTCGGTTTGATACTTGATAGTACTACCGAAAATTAATTTCACAATGGTGTATTCTGTAGAAGAAAGAGTTGAAATAATTACTCTTTTTTCAAAAACGATGACTGTGCCAACCGTACCGCAAATTTGTTTAATGAACGACATCCGAACAGACATGTTAACAGAAAATAAATTTTGGAGTTAGTTGCGAAGTTTCGATAAAGTGGTTCAGTAGCCAACAAAAAACGGGATCCTGAACGTGAATTTCCGGTTAGAAATGAGACTACTGAGATTGAAGTTTTAGGACAAATTGCTGCAGACCCAACTTTGAGCACGAGAAAATTGGTCACTGTTTCAAACATCAAAAGAAGAACTATTCAGAGAATATTGAAGCAATATAAATTTCACCCGTATAAAATTCATCTTGTACAACAACTGAATGAAGATGATTTTGATCGGCGGCTGGAGTTTTGTGAAGTTATGACTGCACGAATAGCTGATAACGGGAACTTTCTGTTCAATATCTGTTTTTCAGACGAGTGTACGTTTTTATTGAACTCTACAGTCAATCGTCATAATTGTCGTTATTGGGCAGATAAGAATCCAAGAAATTTTTACGAAGTCCACACTCAAACTCCACAGAAATTGAATGTCTGGACTGGCATTTTTGGAGACCGTTTAATCGGGGCAATTTTTCTTGATGGCAATTTGAGTGGCGAAACGTATTTGGAGTTACTAGAATATATCGTTTACCCTCTAATAATTGACATTGTTGAAAATGATGACCGCTATCAAAAAAAGCAATTAGTGTTCCAACAATATGGAGCTCCTCCGCATTTTTCACAACGTGTTAGGGAGTTTTTGAATAGAGAGTTTCCAGGACAATGGATTGGGCGTAGATGTGCTTGTGAGTGGCCCCTTGATCACCGGATTTAACTCCTTTAAACTTCTTTCTATCGGGCCATTTATAGAGTAGAATTTACGCAACAGAACCAGAGTCTCTGGAAGAATTACGACGACCCATTGTTGAAGAATGCCGTCTCTCCACAAATGCTCCAGAATGTCAAAGCTCGTTTTCAACAAAATTTGTACTTTTGTATGGAAGCTGGTGGTCAACAATTTGAACACTTACTTAACTCAATAAACATTTTTGAACGTTTGGTTTTGTTTTTTTAGTTTTTTTTTAACGAAAAATTGACTAAATAGTGCATTTCTTATCACAATGAATGAAATACGTTCTTGCAACTCCAACTGTGAATAATTTTTAAATGAGTTGATAAAACTTCCAAAAAAATTAGTGTGCTGAATCCAGAAAAGAAAGAGCTTTCAAATGATGTAACACTCGACCCATGTTCCCTATTTAAAATATAAGGGTTGTTATCACCACCTTTAAGGGGTTGATGTGACAAAGTTGAGTTTTATGTCAAAACGTGTCCCCCTCAATATTAAAATTGACGTGTTTCAGCGTTTCTTAAAAAAAATTCTCTGGACGCAAATCGGTCTGTTTCGTTTTCAATGCACTACCCTGCATATATATATATATATATATATATATATATATATATATATATATATATATATATATATATATATATATATATATACATATATATATATATATATATATATATATATATATATATATATATATATATATATATATATATATATATATATATATCACCGATAACCAAAAAATAATGGTGCGATTTTGATAAAATTTGGCACGTCCTTTAGTAGATAGAGTGGATAAGTTCGTTAGCCAGGAAAATCGAACCAGGTTCCCCGGGAAAATTTTGGGTTTTCTTTCGGAAAACATTGTATCTCAAAAAATAGAAAAGCTATGGTAACCAAATTTAGTACGTAAGTTTACGATATTTAGAGGAAACCATATACCAAAATTTATAATTCTACGTTACAAGAAAGAAAAGCTATAAGAAAATATTTGGTTCGAGATCATTTCTATGAAAATTCACTACCATAACGCACTTGCTGCGTTCAGAATTTTTTCTTTTAATGTAAAATCGTTTTTTTTTTTAACTAAGCAAGCATGTGTAATCCTTTGTGTTCAGTTTCTAGTAAAAATCTAAATTCGTACTATTATCTTACGTCCCACATGTTATTCAATCTCAGTCTGTTACCTACGGAAAATTGAAACTTTTTTGCGAAGTTACAAAAAGAGGAATCGTTTATCCAGTGATTGAAAAAGAGTCTTTACTAAGAGAAACTCTATACATTCAGACTGCTGGTTTCAGTCGACATTGAACTCGCTCTAGAAACTATCACTTCTCTTTAGAATTACTCTTCATTTATAGGTTTCCAATTTTAGCCTAATCTTTCCATTACGGTGGCATCAACGTTTCCCTGCTGTATCTTATCTCCTGCGAGACCTCGTCTGTTCTACAGTCTCCTGCGTGATCTCCTGCCGCGACCTCTTAAATTCTGCTGGCTGCTACTCCGGCTCGCAGAGATCGATTCTCCAACTTTAACACTTGTGAGTATTGAGCTATTATTCAAGTGAAATCGGACGTAAAGTTTCTGCTTGATTGAGTGCGTGAGTGAGTATATTGGAACCAGACTTCCTAAGCCATCCACATGCACCGCTATTTGTATCTAAAACACACGGCTTCAATTTTTGTCCCGTGAAATATATTTTATTACCAATCTTGAAATTTACACTTCAACAAATTTTCTCATATATTTCTTTTTGTTGCAGGTAAAGTTTCACAAAGGAGCGCTTCAATCTGCTCCGTGCTTGGCCCGTGCTTCAAGTTTCCTTGCGCTTATATAAATAAAGCTCATTCGACGCTGAGAAATGCGACGACGATACGACATAAAAGAGTAAGCCCAACAAAAATTGTGTGAATTTCCTTCTCATTTAAACATGTGAACTGTGTGTTATTAAATTATTCAGTTAACTGGTTCTGTTGACTGTTCGTATTAATTGAAATGTTATTTGCAGGTTTCAAAAAATATTTTAAAAAACATTGATACTAAGTCTTGTTCATAGTTTGCTTGTGTCATTGTCACATTCACATACAGAATGAAACTAAATTTAAAAACTTCCACTCTGAATGGAAACAGATACAATTTTCCAATGAAGTAAAAATACTTAGTGATCTTCTTAGACCAAAAACTAAATTCGAACACACACTTGGAAAAACTATTTCGAGAGGGACAGTGGCAATCTTGACAATACCGTAGACTCGTAGGAGAGACATAGTGGTTAAATACCAGGATGGTGTACTGGCTATACCAACCAGTGGTCAAACCCTTGGTCACATATGCTATGGGGGACAAAAACGGAACAAGCCTCAACACAAAGCAAATTGCAAAAATTGCAGAGTATTGTCTGACTTGGAGTAACGGGAGCTATGGCATCATGCCCTTCAGCTGCAATAGAGAGAATGGTGAAATTTGCTCCACTGCACCTATGCGTCAAGAGGAAAGCAACACTAATTGCCTCAAGACTATTACAAGCGGACAAATTCAAACCAGCAGATTTGATTGACCACTTGAAAATCCTGAAAATTATTTCGCTGGAGTCACCCACCAAATCAACAGACCAAATGATAGCCAAACTGGACTTCATAATTACATTCGACCTGGTCATAAGTGACTGCTGGGCATGCAGCAGAGACAGTAAAAACAACTCATCTGTATAGTATACAGACGGGTCTGGACAAATGGAGGGAGCAGGACTGGGAATAATAGGACCTAACCTTAGACTCTGTAAGTCCCTGGGAAAAATTTCCACCGTCTGCCAAGCAGAAAGGCTCACTAGATATATCTGTGTAGAGGAGTGCATACAAAGAAGAATCAGAAATAGAGATATCTACATCCTTGTCAGCCAGTTAGGCAGTACCAAAGAGTCTGAAATCTTTCAAAATCGAGTATAAACTGACCTGGGACTGCAAAAACTCCTTGAAGCAACTGGCTACGAACAACAAAGTAACTTTGATGTGGGTGTCAGGGCATCAAGGCATTGACGAAAATGAGGAAGCAGATAGCCTTGTAAAAAGGGCAGCAACTACACGATTATTCTATGGACCAGAGCCTTATTGTCGACTGTGGACTAACAAAGGCCCACGTAAGAAATAACCTTGAAACTTGGGAGAGCAACCAAATTTTGGCATACTGCAGAAAAGGCCAGGCTCGAGACAAGCAAAACGTTTTATCACCCCATCAACGGAGAAGTCTGAACTGTTTCTTGAATTGAACAGTAACGACTTGAGAATGATCATATGACTTTTCCCAGGGCACTTCCCAGTAAGGTGAAAACTGCAGATACTGCACTGATGCAGCAGAAACAACAACACTTGCTATGGGACTGCATGGCCCAGTTCTGCAAAAGGCTCAAATACCTTGAAGGGGTG
The DNA here is from genome assembly GCA_964006375.1 of Tillus elongatus. Lineage (NCBI taxonomy): Eukaryota > Metazoa > Arthropoda > Insecta > Coleoptera > Cleridae > Tillus > Tillus elongatus. The sequence continues at coordinate 66,844,031 of OZ023262.1, read as the reverse complement.
ACACTAACACCTCAGGAAATAGGTAAAATATCCCCCAAGAAGATAGTGGACTACATAACAAAGTCGGAACTTTTAGGAAAAAGAGTCAAGCACCACTGGGGTCGCAGCGCTGAGAGGTCAGAGGCCTATACAATTTATGAAACAATGTGCAATCTACAAGTCTGGTTCACAGTATGCTTTTTTAAGAAACAAATGCCTATATTAAAAACTAAATTTTTCTTGACAAAATTGCCAAAACCTGATAAAAATCGTTAATAAGCACCGCTTGCGGAGAGCTATTTGAATACAGATTTCAATATCGCCAATGTTAGGCAGTCGGTTTAACATTAGTTTTTAATCCATAATTGATAGAAGAAAGATGCACCTTACCAAGCAATATTTAATGTCAAATTGACGTAAATTCGTCCTAGCAGTAGGACCAGTTCAACACAGATCATTTTTAAGTAAAAGTAATATGGAAGTAGATAATAATAGGCTCAGCAAGACAATTTCCTTTTAGGTATATTTAAGACATTTTCATTTAACGTTGGTCCAATCGACCTAATTTATTGGTAAATACGTGCAACAATTTACTTGAATCCGACACTCAGGCACCGAGTTCCGTGCTGAGCGCTTCTTCTTAACAACGAACTACGGATGAAAAATTGTTCTGTAGGATATATGGTTATGTTGTTATAAACAAGTAGTATATATTAGCAAAGAGGTATGTCCATCTTTGTTAAAAAATGTGAACATTTTGAATGATCCAAGTCCATGCTTCAAATATTGGGAACAATGGTGAAGATGACCAGACCGTACATAGGAAAAAACTCTGGACGCAGCAAGTGCGTTATGGTAGTGGATTTTCATAAAACTATTTTTCAATAGCAATAATGTGTGTTTTTTTAAGAAAGCAGGCATCAAATTTGGTTACCAGTATAATCTATATAGTAAAAATCTATATAGTAAAAACAATATGCCATGTTTCATCAAAATAACTTTATTTTTTGAAAATGTACAAAAATTTCCGAAAGTAAACTTAAAGTGTTCCCGAAAAAACTCGTTTCTTGGTCAACCTTATAGGTTAATAGCAAATTGAGCTATTCAAATATTAAGCATCTGATCGAAATTCGCTACCATAACGCACTTACTGCGTCCACATTTTTTTTCTTACAAACATGCATTATATTTCGATGGAAAATGCAATAACATAAGGCGTGTTTGATTAAAAAAAAAAAAGAAAATTTGTATCACCAACGACTTATGGGCCATCCTGTGATTGTAGAAATAATTTTTTAAGATGTAGCTCAAGGCACCCTATTGCGGTGCTATCGGGGCGGCAAGGCCGCGGACGAGCCCTGAGGGAACAAAAAAAAAGGCACCCTATAATTAATATATACAAATTTTTTTTCATATCTTGTATAATAACATATATTGATCTTTATTGATTTTTTTACGAAAATTCTACAAAAATTATATACCATTAAACGATAAACTCTATCGCTAAGATTACTGCCAAGCGTCAGAGAAAGCCTCTATTTGAAATGAATTTTCTGGAAACATTTCATTAAAATGAAGGACAATGACGGTTGAAACTAATACTTCAGGGTTTGTGAAACATTCTTCTTGAGACATTTTATTTCCATAGCCCGTATTAGATTCAAGTTCTTTTCCTAAATGTTGCCAATTTTGACGTTTAAATCGCAACTTTGACGTTTTGTGAAAAACCCCAATTTATTTTTCTTTAAATGCCTATAACTTTTTTGTCTTTTGACCTACATAGCTAAATTTTGGTATGTAGCTTACCTATAAGGATGTAAACCCGCGTACCAAATTTGGTGGCCCTTACTTTGTTAATTCCGGAAATATATTTTTTTTTTCGAAATAAAACACAAAATTTTCCGGGAAAACCTGGACCGATTTTCCTGGCTAACGAACTTATCCAAGCCATTTGCAAAAGGAAGGTATTCATCAAATTTAATCAAAATCGTCCCATTCTTTTTTGAGTTATCGGTGTGATATATATATATATATATATATATATATATATATATATATATATATATATATATATATATATATATATATATATGTTAATTGTCGTGTGTGGTTCGTGGATTGTAGTTACCGCTACTTACGTAATTATGTGGACTGTATCGTGTTATGGAATAAAATCTCTTGGAAACACTTAATTATATATTTAAACACAATAAAAACTATATACTATTGATATACGTGTAATAAGCTCTTCGAAGCTGGTACTATTGATATACGTGTAATAAGCTCTTCGAAGCTGACGTGTTGAACGTGTAGGCCTTAAAGCCATAAAACCTATATACCAATGAAATGCATTGTATATAGGCTGAACGTGTCATAGCACAACGCGTGCTCGTGTACAAAGCAATGCACTCGCTGCATAAGCTCAGAAGCTGTTCGAAGCTGGGTTTGTGAATGAATACGATCTCTTCATGTCTTGAATATTGCAGATACCCTCGTTTCGAGGGGTGGGACATGCGCACAATTCAGTGCAGTTATGCCAGCTTGCTATGACATATAACGCTGCAGTCTTACAACTTAAATTGGCGCGGTAAAACTAAACATACCGGCCGCCTTGAAGTAGTAACTTCAAAAAACTAACCTAAATATACAAACTTAAAAACTACACATAAAAATATACACAAATTATACAAAAAGGCTAATAAAAAAAAAATGTCTATAAAATGTTTCTATCACTGCATGGCAATATTGCGAGACGGTTCATTGCACTGCGATGAAGTTCGATAACACGGCCAAGTGTCCACTCACATTGAGCTAAATGTTGTCGCGTATTAACACTAAAACCCCCGTACGAATGTCAAAGTCAGAACCGGTATGTCACTTTCCTCACTGCTGAAGACTGCTGATGTACTCGTAGCGCCATCGTCTTCACTTAGTGGGTGCCTTTAGTGAGCCACCTATGAGGAAGTGACGAGGAGTTAGGGGTGTTAGGTCACTGGGAACACTTGGTACTTGGGTAAGAGGACAGGAATTCATGCAAGTCTCCACCTGTACTAGGATGGTGTATAACTCCACGAATGTGAATTCAGTTTCCTTTACAATGTGATTGCCGCAAATTTTTTTGTCGCTTCTGATATTTTTTTTAATTTCTTGCAAATTTAATTTTTGTTCGCGTGATGCGTCTACGAAGTCTGTAGCATTGCATGAATAAAAAATTACTTGAAAGTTCGCGTCTAGAATAATATCAATTTGAAACTGACAAAAATATCCTTGGTTGTCAGATTACCAACCAGCTCAACATGTGCAACCCTCATTATAAGACACACAAAAACGCAGAGGTAACCCTTGCCAGTAGTAGACTTGCGCACTCCCTCCTTGATATAAAAAGGACCGGCGTACTTAAGTCCGCAAATCGTAAAGTCCTTTAAGCTTTCAGGGTTCACTCGCAAGAAAGGGAGATCGCCCATTGGTGGCTGAGCCATCACAGGTCTAGATTTGAAGCAACTGTTGCATGGACGAATAATGGATTTTACATTGCTTCGACCTGATATAGGCCAATGAATCGTGTCAAGAGCTAACCAGGATGGTCCACTCCACCACATATCGTTACCTAATAACATGTCGGTGCGTTGTCCTTGGGAGATAATGTCAGCTGTCTCTCCGGAGACGCGGCCCCAATTGTCAACGGATGTAAGTTCTTGTATTTTGGACACTCTGTGTCCAACGAATATGTTTAAACTTCTTGGGTCACAGCAAAGCCAAGCTAAAACTATGGTCGAGTCACACCAGTAAAATATTTTATCTACAGGGCACAATAAGGATGCCCTTACCTTATTCATTAATTCTGATAACAATAATGCCCCAGGTAATTCCAGACGAGGTGTGGTTATTATTTTGAGTGGCGCGACTCTAGATTTTAAGCATAACAGTCTGACCGTGTGATTGCCTGAACTATCAGACGCACGTACGTAAATCGCACAGCCGTAAGCAGCTGTGGACGCGTCGCAAAACCCGTGTACGTGAATTACAACTGGGTTCGGACATGTCGCTTGTCTTGGCACGTATAGAGTTAATAAATGATATTTGCCTATAAAACCCAACCATTGCTTTTTTATTTGCTCTGGGACAGGTTGAGCCCATTCAATTTGTTGTCTCCACAAATTTTGCCTGATAATTTTTGCCATTACTATAATTTGACCAATGAGCCCAATGGGTTGGAACAGTTGCGCAATGGTAGACAAAATGTGTCGCTTGGTTGTGATTTTTGCATACAGAGTGCTTACGTTAAATTTTAAAACATCCTCAGATGCATTCCAATATAGACCTAAGGTCTTCGAATTCGATGAATCGCCTAATTCAAAGTAGTTTTTTACGCAATTTAATTGCCCGTTTAAACTTAGTATTCGTTGGTCACTCGCAACCAACTTGCGTAACTTGAAGCCCGCTGAGTTCAACAAAGAACTGATGTCCTGTTTTAAATTTATTGCCTCCGTTATTGACTCTGCTCCTGTAAGCAAGTCGTCTACGTAAAAGTCGCGTTTTATTGCTCCGGTCATCTGGGGAAATTTGCTTCGATTACCTATAGCTATTTGTTTTAGGCAACGACTTGCTAAAACCGAACTCGAACCCAACCCATACGTGACGGTATTTTGTTTGTTCCCGCATTTTTTGCAGCCCCCGTATCTACAATTTTCTGAGTTATGTTGTCCACGACGCAAGCAATCAAAACACAAATGCAACCCTTTGACTTCGTCAAGCCACGGTTGCAGTGTTAACCTTTTCAATTCTACCCACTGGTATAACTGGTGATTATAATCACATATAGCGCAGTTTGACTCATTGGCTGTGATATGCCACGTGACTTTCGATGGAACATTATGTTCCGGTTTTTGATATGAAAAATAATTGTTTGCAGGCTTATTGTTCAACGGTAGTTTTTCTAAAAATTGACGCCTACGTACGATCAAATTGGGCAAATTTTCAAGTTTGCATGTATTATTAGAAATTATGGCGTTTTCCCATTCTCGTCGAATCGCGTTATCAAATTTAGTATACAATAAGTGAATAATCAAGGTATCCCAATGATGCGTGGGTTCACCCAGCACTGGAAGAGCTCTGGGGTGCATTTTCGTTTCGTTTGCTAAATTTTTCAAACCCACGTGAGATTCCTTTGTAACTGACGTTAAATTAAATAGGGCGCTTACCTGATTATGTGCAATTGCGTCTTTGTTTTCGAACTGTTCGGCGAGTAAATTCCAAGCGAGTTTATAATTTGCATTAGTAGGTTCAAGATTTGATATGACCCGCATCGCGGAACCGCTAAGGCACGATTTTAAATAAAGAAATTTTTGTACGTTATGCAATTGTTGATTAGACTCGATTAAGGCATGAAAATTGTCCTTAAAACTGAGCCAATCCTGTGTATTACCAGAAAACGGCTTTATTGAGAAGACTGGCAATCTGACTTCGGGTAAGGAAGGTGTTGCGGCGGCGCTTGAATTAATTGAATTTGAAGACTGTGGTAATCCACAGTCTCCCGAATAGTTACCACTGTTAGTGGTAGTTAGATTTGAATTTAAAAGTAATCCTTCTGCACGTGCAAGAACCTCGTAGTACGCATTCTCAAAAATTTCAATTTCCGCGTTTTCAATATCTGAGTTCTCATCGTAATTATCATTTAAAATATCTATTTGAAATTGCACTTCTAGGAATTTATCTAGAAATGTTTCGCATTGAGATAACCGTTGCTTTAAAATTTCTTTATCCTGATTAGTATAATTGTCTAAAAATTTTACGAAACGTGTCAGAGAGGCTTTTAGTGAACATTTCTCTCTAATTAGCATACGTAACTTGTGTGTTTCTGACATGGTTTTTTTTTAATTTATTACGAATTATATGAAAATAATTTAAAGGAAATGAATGATAAAAAAATGTTACTCAAAAACGATTACACCACCCAGTACAAATAAATTCTTACAATAAAATAGCATGGATAACGAAATAAAAAACGTGATTTTGAGGATAAGAAAAATGTGACTCACCATGTGGTACCCACGTGCTGGATGTTCTGAATGTTGCGATCGGCTTTCCAATAGAATCTTCTGATGAACTGACTTCGTCTTCTGCTGAGATTTTCACTATTAGCGATAACTACAATTGTGTTAAAACTGCGCCTCGAATTAACCAATTGTTGTTGAAAATCCGGCTCGAATTGACCAAATGTTAATTGTCGTGTGTGGTTCGTGGATTGTAGTTACCGCTACTTACGTAATTATGTGGACTGTATCGTGTTATGGAATAAAATCTCTTGGAAACACTTAATTATATATTTAAACACAATAAAAACTATATACTATTGATATACGTGTAATAAGCTCTTCGAAGCTGGTACTATTGATATACGTGTAATAAGCTCTTCGAAGCTGACGTGTTGAACGTGTAGGCCTTAAAGCCATAAAACCTATATACCAATGAAATGCATTGTATATAGGCTGAACGTGTCATAGCACAACGCGTGCTCGTGTACAAAGCAATGCACTCGCTGCATAAGCTCAGAAGCTGTTCGAAGCTGGGTTTGTGAATGAATAGGATCTCTTCATGTCTTGAATATTGCAGATACCCTCGTTTCGAGGGGTGAGACATGCGCACAATTCAGTGCAGTTATGCCAGCTTGCTATGACATATAACGCTGCAGTCTTACAACTTAAATTGGCGCGGTAAAACTAAACAATATATATATATATATATATATATATATATATATATATATATATATATATATATATATATATATATATATATATATATATATATATATATATATAAACATATAAAAATTTTAACTGACCCCGGATATGTGTTCTGGGGGGCCTAATTAGCGCTCATTTGAAGACATTTTTTCAAAATTCAAAAGTCGGGATCTCCTCATTAGTGAATTTTTTTTAAGAAAATTCACTAAAACTGCGGTCATGTTTTTTTCTGTTGATTTGATTCACTTAATTCTGAAAATTCGAACGCCTCTGTAAAAAGTATGTTTAGTCAAAATTATGAAATATTCTTGTCATTCTGATTTTGATAGTTTGTGACGTAAACAACACAAAACTATCCTATCATCATTGTATAGAAGCATTATGTTATCTTTTTTCAGACTAGAATTTGATTACGTTACATTCAACAACAAAAAAGGTTTTTGATTTCCTAGCACAATCAAGATGGATACCGAAAAATTAGTGTAATATGGTTGCCTTTGTAGCATTGTTGGTCTGGAAGTTATTTTTCATTCCAACTATGCGGTAAACGAATTTCGGTTGAATTTATTAGAAATGATATTTTCATGTAGCGATATCGATATATATATATATATATATATATATATATATATATATATATATATATATATATATATATATATATATATATAACACCGAGAGCACATATATGAGTATTTCGCAATTTGATCTATATGAGACAAAAATAGAGAGGTGGTACATGCAATGCAGAGAATATGTATGATATCACATCAGCATGGAATTGAAATTCAGCATTACTTTCATTATACTGGCCTATAAAGTTCTCAAAGGTTTTCAAGATTTATACAGAGAATGTTATTAAAAGAATAATATGAAGCGAACTGAATCCTGGTTTGTTATTCACTTATCTACTATTCACAGCTGTACTGAACAAGATGCTGGGCGCTTGATGTACATCATACAAGTAAGTCCATTTGATATTTGCAACAGCTGACAAACATGAATTATAAAACAATAATCTGTTTGTTGGTTCTAGAATTGCAATGTGGCCGCATTTTCGTGACGTATTTCGTCAACTGGTACACCTTTAACGTTCACAAAATTTATTTAATTGCTGTGCACTCAGAACCTCGAGGGAAGTTCTTATTTTCAGCACGGTTTTCTGCCTAAACGATCCACTTGCACCAATCTCATCGTGATGACGCAATATATTTCCAAAGTTTTGGATGTACAAGACCAAGTCTTTTCAAAAGCCTTCGACAGAATTAACCACGAGAGCATTTTGTCGAAGCTGGACAGGCTGGGAGGCTTCTCCCAATTGGTTAATTTGTTTCGTTCCTACCTCCAAAACAGAACTCAGTACGTGGTCTATGGTGGTAATCATTCCCAAAATTGTGTTGCAACGTGTGGGGTTCCTCAAGGTTCAAACTTGGATCCTTTGGTTTTCCTTATTTTCATAAACGACTTACCTGCGACCATTTGGTGTGTCAAGCTGCTCCTTGCTGATGATTTGAAGATATATATATATACACACAGATTGATTCTCTGGACGATTGCATTGTGTTAATGAAATAAAATGGTGTGAATAAAATTACTTGGGCATGAATATCACCAAGTGTAAAGTCATGTCATTTACCAGGAAAAAGCATTATTTTGTTTATGACTACACATATTCTACAACTAATATTCGAAGATTGTCGACTTGGGGGTTATATATGTCCCTCAGCTTTATTTTTGTGAGCACATTTCAAGTACTGTCCTTTCGACCTTACGTATGTCGGGTTTCCTTGTAAGAAATTGCAGTCATTTTGCAAGTGCGGAGGCTCTGAAAGCATTATTTTATGCCTACGTTAGGTCTAGGCTTGAATACTGCTGCCTAGTATGGAATTCTTATTACAAGTGCCATATTTCCGCCCTTGAAAGAGTGAATCGAAGATTTGTGAAATAGCTGAACTATAAAATTCATGGTGTCTCTCCCCCAAGAGGTGCATCTGAAGAAAGTTTCCTACTACACCTGAATGAAACGTCTCTATTGAGCCGTAGAATTATCATCTCCTTAAAGTTCCTTTACGGTATCCTGCATGATGGGATTGATGCTCCGGACATCTTGGCTTAGATTTTCATAATAACGCCACGACTTAATTCTAGATTCTAATGCTTATTCTATTGTCCGCAGGCTAGATAAAATATCATGCTTAGATCTCCTATCTACTTCATAACGTCTAACTTTAACAACATTAGTCAAAAGTGTGACGTAAATCCGGATCTAATCAACTATATCTTAAGCTGTTTTACGTACAACTGGGGCTGTACGGGAGCTTCGCCGTAGGAGTTTCCTTCCCCCCTCGCGTGCGTACAACCACCCCCGTTGCATAAACCACGAAAAATTTCTTGTTCATACCCCCTAAGGAAGTTACGGTATCTGACATGAATAGGGGTGATGTGCAGGGTAGGCAGGGTAGGCAGGGTTTAGGGGCGATATGGCGTCAGGATGTGAAAAAGACAGCTGTCAAGCCGTTTGCTTCTCATTTTTTGCTCATATTTCCCTTTTTACTGCCTACCCCGCCCAGCACCTCTACTCACTCCTGGTCCCGTAACTTCCTTGGAGAGTGAGAACAAGAAATTGTTCTTGTAGGTTGTGCATCTAGGGGGGTTCTAGGCACGTTTCTGGAAAAAAATTTGAAAGGCGTTCGGGAGTTAAACTGCAAATTTACAAAGCTATTTACTTGTGGACCAAAAAACAAGACTGAACACTTTGGGCCGTTTATTTTCAAGCCGTGAGATTCCGCATATTTTGCAAAATATATCTTACTTAGTGTTGGAAGTCTTACTTTATAGGTGTATTTTCGCTGCAATTAATATGCCGTACTGCCGATCTCTAATTAGAGCGAAACCGGTCTACGGTTCTAATGGTGGTGAGAATGCATCTAGCCTTTATATATATATATATATATATATATATATATATATATATATATATATATATATATATATATATATATATATATATATAGGCTGTTTCAAAAAACATGCACCAACGCTCGTGGGGCAATTCCTTACTAAAAAATAAGAAAAAAAGTTCCTGTGCACATGGGCCCGGAAACGCATAGTTTCCAATATACAGGGAGTTGAATTTTAATTTTTTATAAATAATTTCAAAACCACTGGATTGATTTTAATGAAACTTGGAACTTGAAAGTGTATTATGAAAGTGCATATTTTCAAGTGAAAATCTACTTACAACTGCGTCAGTGGCGTGCGTACGGGGTAACTGTAAAAATTCATTTGGGGAAAAAATATGTGCGCCACTGTCTTTTTCCAATTTTGATACATCAGTTATAAAGCTTATTACATAAGCCACAAAAGCTACCTCTTGGTATTTTTTCGTTTAGGGTTATCCCCTAGGAGATATGATTAATTTTATAAAAAGGGGCAAAGTACCGATTAGTCGGCGTAATAATAATAATAATAATAATAATAATAATAATATATGTTTACTGCAACCATAAGAATATGAAAAACAAAACATACAGTAAACATTACAGCAATAAACGTGCAAATAACTAACCTACGTAAATCTTATTGGTGATAAACATTGAAATGAATATTACAAACATTGATAAAAAATGATAAATAAAAATAAAAAACGAAAAAAGTAATCGTAAAGACACCATGATTTTTCCAAATTCTTCTTTTTTGTACATTACTCAATTGACTTTAATAACAAAGCTAAAGAAAATGTTAAAAGTGACCACCATTAGCGTCGTTACAATTATTTAACCTTCTGCGCAAAGATCTTCTTACTCTTCTGCAAATATTTTGATCTTCTCTAATGCTGTCAAATGCATATTCTATTCTTCCCAACAATTCTTCTCGTGTATTTACTGGTGTTTTATACACTATTTCTTTCAAATGACCCCACAAATAAAAATCGAGAGAATTCAGGTCCGGAGATCGAGGTGGCCATGACACCGGACCTCCACGACCAATCCATCGGTGACCGTATGTGTTGGTTAAATATGTTCTTACAACTGCTGCAAAATGTGCGGGCGCACCATCATGCTGGAACCACATTGTACCATTTCTCATAAAAAACGGTAGTAACAACGGCAAATCATTTTGTAAAACGTTTAAATATGATTCATGGTCAAGATGATTCGGTAGAACAACAGGACCAATTATGTGATTTTCAATAATAGCAGCCCAAATATTGATGGAAAATTGATACTGCGAATTTGCAACTCTTAGAGAGTGTGGGTTTTCATCGGCCCATGTATGTAAATTGTGAAAATTTACGATACCTTTTCGCGTAAATGACGCCTCATCAGTAAATAGTACACGTTTAGAAAAATGTTGGTCGTGCCTAAGTTTGTTTAAGAACCACTGACAAAACATTACCCTTGGTTGAAAGTCTCTAGGTAGAAGTTCCTGGACACGTGTAAAATGATAGGGATATAAACTTTGATCCTTCAGAGTTCTGTGAACTGATGATGCCGAAATATTACCCAGTTCGGTGGCAATAATTCTCATACTTGTACTAGGATCACGTTCAACTCTATTTAATATTGCCTCTTCAACTCGTACAGTTCGGCGGTATCTTCTGCGTCCAGAGTCAGCTTTTAAAGGTTTTAAAGAACCAGTTTCTCTCAAATGTCTTACAATACGTGGGAAAATATTTTTGTCAGGATTTCTTCTTTGCGGATAAGTTTCCTGATAAACTCGCACAGCTTGTCTAGCATTTTCATTTGTTTGTCCATAAAATAACAACATATCAGTCAAATCCGCTGAAGTGTACTTAATGAAAACCATCTTGAGAGGAGGAAATAATATTAATGAGCAGCTCAGTATCAACAAATAACTAAAAACGAAAATACTGCACCGTATCAAAATTTAAAGAATAGCACAAAAACTCTTTTGACGCCTACAAAGCACTTCAAAATTGTAGAATTTAGAGAACTGTCAAAAATTATAGTTTCATGGCACTTTACGATTACTGTTTTCATTACTCCAACGAATCGGTACTTTGCCCCTTTTTATAAAATTAATCATATTTCCTAAAGGGTTACCCTGAACGAAAAAATACCAAGAGGTAGCTTTTGTGGCTTATGTAATAAGCTTCATAACATGTATCAAAATTGGAAAAAGACAGTGGCGCACATATTTTTTCCCCAAATGAATTTTTACAGTTACCCCGTACGCACGCCACTGACGCAGTTGTAAGTAGATTTTCACTTGAAAATATGCACTTTCATAATACACTTTCAAGTTCCAAGTTTTATTAAAATCAATCCAGCGGTTTTGAAATTATTTATAAAAAATTAAAATTCAACTCCCTGTATATTGGAAACTATGCGTTTCCGGGCCCATGTGCACAGGAACTTTTTTTCTTATTTTTTTAGTAAGGAATTGCCCCACGAGCGATGGTGCATGTTTTTTGTAACAGCCTGTATATATATATATATATATATATATATATATATATATATATATATATATATATATATATATTATCAAAGACTAGTACACAAGCTAACTTTTGTTGTTTTGTTACAGGTCTTGAAATGTGTAATTATTGTCCTCCAAACCATCATTACAGATATAAGCGTAAAAACACCATTCATCCATATTGACTATATAACTGGTAATTAGGAAGTTATGCATACTTTTTACCGTGGCAATTAATAACTCAGTTACCAACTTGACTTCACAAAGGCACTGCGTCTTGTGAAATCTTAGGCTTTGTGTTGGTTTTACTAAATACAATAATTGTTGTCATGCTAATTACTTAATTACCCATTCCGAAGGTTTCCTTCTCGTTGTGAATAACAAAAGTCACCGTAATTACTTGCAATATGAATTCTAGTCTAAATACTCGGTTGCAAACTATAATAGCGTTATTTGGAGTCTAGAAATGGCGTGCCTTAAACCCATTATAAAGTTGCTGCAGTACGTCTTTATTTTACCGTATAGGTAACCAACTCCTGAAAACCTGCGATGCGGTTTTATACTGAAATTTGATACATTTCTACACTAATGGCCCTAACGAACATCATATCTTTCCGTTGAAGGGAAAATTATCTGACAGTTCGGAAATAAGATGTATGGAAAAATATTATTTGGCTAAAAATACGCGCTTTAAATTACATGTTAATGATATCACATGCATGGAAACGAGTTAATTTGATACAAGGAGGTCACTATTACCGAAAATGTGCTATCGATCAGTATATTAACTTATGTTTTTTTTTTTGCGATACTATGGTTACAAAAGTCCTACAACTCTATTTTGGCGAACCTAAAAAAATGTGAGGTATTGATAACGTTCTTTCATTACCATCACAAGCTTAAGACTACGAGGGGGTATTGAAAAGTACTTAGCCTACAATAGAAAACGTAATAATTTTTTAAAACAAAATTTGATTTATTCAGCATTATCTCCTTTAAGACTGACACATTTAGCACACAGCTCATAAAGCAATTTTTGAACCTAAAAAAAATGTTTATTTTGTCATTAAATTACTCATCTTTAACATATTTTTCGAATTATGTGATGGTATTAAATCCGGAGATTAGAGCCGGTAATCAAACAATTTTTTCATTAAAATTGGAAAACATTTTTTTACAATAACTTATTAAACATTTTAACTACCAAAATTTCACAAACATTTTTACAAACAGTGACTTCTGCGGAAACACACAAAAATTATACGAGACCATGATTTTTTTCACGAATAATATAAACGAAAACCTCTTTGAAAGCGTCATTTTCATGGGACGCTGCTATATATTGGTAAAAACGTCGTATCATAATTTTTGATATGTGCTAAAAATGTGAAACAATTAAAATAACTCGAAAACAATGAACGCCATCATTTTTTTTTTCAAACATGCATTATAATTCGATGCAAAATGCAAAAAAAGCAATAATATAAGGGCATTCGATTTAAAAAAAAAGTTATCACCAACGACTAATATAAGGGCATTCGATTTAAAAAAAAAGTTATCACCAACGACTTATGGGCTACCCTGTAATTATCGAAGTAATTTTATCAGATGCAGCTCAAGACATCCCCAAAAATAACGTATACAATTTTTTCTAGTAACGGCAATATTGAGCTTTACCGTAAAAATGCGTCACCCTGTATATACGTAAACAGATAAAAACTGAAACTAACACTGCATATGGGTTCTAGGGGGCCTAGCTCACGCTCATTTGAAATCTTTGCAAAATCCAAAAGGCGCGGTCTACTCAAGAGCGATTTTTTTCTACGAAAATTCGCTAAAACTTATAGAGTATTAAACCATACTAGTGGACCTGTACAGTGGTCGAAATTCGATTGTAATTCATTAAACTTTTAAGTTTGAGGGTTATTGATGTTCTTTTGTCACAGAGTGAGTATATCTCAGTGCGACTGTTCGATCACAGAGTTTTATTTGTTCAACATTTCACGTATTAATTAATGGTCAGCTTAAAACGGGGGAGTCCGTCTGTCTAATTAAAACAAAGCATTGTTTGATCTATTTGTAACACATATTATACATACCTTATATCTTGCTGCACTCCTTGTCCATTGAGCTTTAACTATGCGAAATCTCACACTCTTGCGTGCGCGCAATGTGTTGAAAAAACTAAACTACTGCCAAAGCATCAAAGAAAGGTTCTATTTGAAATAATTTTTTTGGAAATATTTTAGCAAAATGAAGAAGAATGACGGTTGAAGCTGAAACTTAACGGTTTGTAAAACATATCCTGCCACATTTTCTCTACATAGCCCGTATTCGTTTCAGGTTCTTAGCCTAAAAGTTGTCAATTTTGACGTTTGCGACTTTGGCGTTTCAGGAGAAACTCTAAAATTTTCAAAGTAATTTTTCAGGCATTTCTTTACCTTTTTGTGCGAACAAACTTTGTCCGTAATATACAATACATTTTGTAATCCACAAAAAATATTTTGCTTTTGTGCGTTTCTCTGGTCATCAGTGGACCCAATTTTTTTCTTTAAATGCCTATAATTTTGTTTTTTTCTAACTTACAGATCAAAGCTTTGGTATAAAGTTGATTTTTTTATGTAAAGCCGCGTACTAAATTTGGTTGTCATAACTCTGTTATTTCCAAAGATATAAAAATATTTTCCGGGAAAAACCTGAAGTAAGGTACTCACCAAATTTAATTAGAATCAGCCAATTATTTTTTGAGTTATCGGTGATATATATATATATATATATATATATATATATATATATATATATATATATATATATATAACAGGATTCCCAGTCGTCTGGAAAACCGGGAAAAGTAATGGAATTTGTAGAACTTTTTTTTTCAGGGAAATCAGGGAAAAATTGAGTAAGTTAGGGAATTTTTGTCCGTGTCAGGGGAAAATTATTTGTTTCTATTTTATGATAAATAATTAAAACACAATAATAGGTGCATTGTATACTGACGAGCTCTAATTAGAGCGAAACCGGTCTACGGTTCTAATTGTGGTGAGAATGAATCTAGCCTTACATACTTTGTCCCTATATTAGGCTAGAAATGGGCCAGGGCTGACAATTTACTAAATTGTTAGTTGGTTGTATAGAGTCTCTATTTTTTAACACTCTGTGTTATTTGGAGCTTCCGTGACAACATACTACTTGGTTCCGTAACGAGGTGGCGGCACGTGCTTCGTGTCTTGCATCTCACTTAGAAATGTAGTTTGCTAACGGATTTTGTATAAAGTAAAAATTGTGTATGTTTTATAAATGTAATTTTGAGGAAGTGTGTTTTCCACCATGAGGCGAAGAGCTACTATATTCTGTAGTAGTGTGTTAGACATTTTTGCGGTAGATTTTGAATGCCAAAGTCAGGGAAATATATTTTGGCATGTCAGGGAAATCCGGGAAAAGTCAGGGAAATTGATATGCTGTTTTTAGTGGGAACCCTATATATATATATATATATATATATATATATATATATATATATATATATATATATATATATATATATATATATATATATATATATATATATATATATATATATAAACAACATAAACATATAAGAAATGAAATTGAGCCCGGATATGTGTTCTAGGGGGCCTAGTTCGCGCCCATTTGAAGAAATTTTTTTCATGTTCAATAGTCGAGATCTCCGCATTAGTGATTTTTTTTTTAAATTCACTAAAACGTAGAATGCCTTCATTGATTGTCGTTGCCCTTACTTGGTGAAACTGGTCCATACTACATACATACTTGGAGACTACTTCTCTGGCTTCACTGTTGGGTTTCGTTTCTGTAGGTGAAGGGCGTAGCCAGCGCGTAAGCTACCTGGAGCACAAAAGACCTTCCCCACAAGCACATAAGTTCTACAAAAGATTTGAAAACTTAAGGATACAATTTTAACAACTGAAGAAATTTCTTTTCTAAATAAAGGATATAAATACTTCCCAAAATTTAAATTTACAAACAAAATTAAAGAGATAATGGCTTCTGAATCCGAAATTGCCTCCAGATCTATAAGGCAATATAAAAGATTAAAAATATGTGACTTTTTAAGACATTTAACTTCAAAATATGACAAACGTCAAATTAACGAAACTCAAATTGTAAAATCCGGTCAATGAATTTTTGAATTTTATTAATAAGTTTCAAACAAATATTATGTTTACTTTAGAAGAAGCTAAGAGTTGTATAAATTTTTAAGACTAAACGATTAGAAAGTTAGAAAATAATTCATTTGACTTTTCAATATATAGGAAACCAACTTACACTGACACAACCATACCATACGATTCATGTCACGCTTTTTCACAAAAGCTGTGAGCCTACCATTCTATGATACATCGTGCATTTTCAATACCTATGTCACAAAACAATTTTGACAAAGAAATTTCAATAATTAAGCAAACAGCATTTAATAATGGCTACTCTGTTACAATAATAGATAAAATGATCGAGAGAAAAGAATACAAATTAGCGATTAATTTAATTTATCCAAATATTAGAGACAAAAAAGACAACAGGTACCTTTCGATAGCTTATTTTGATACAATTTCAGAAAACATTTCAAAAATTTTAAATACCTGTACAAATACAAAGGTAGCTTTTAAATCTTACAACACGACGCGCAGAACCTCGGTGGTTCAGGGGTAAGAACGTGTGCCTCTGAATCGAAGGGTACTGGGTTCGATCTCAGGGTACTCCATTCACTTTTTCAGTACAAACTGTAAAATTAACATCAACAGAGGTTCTGGCATTGTATTTGAGCAAGTTGAATATCTGCACGTTCCGCCCTTCGGAGGGGGCGTAAAGCCGTCGGTCCCGTGTCCATGTGATGTTAGGCACGTCAAACATCCCTACCCTCCTTACAGAAAGGCAAGGGTTCGGCAAAATTTCCAGGATAGTGAGGTGAAACTGCTTCCTGGCGTCGGTGATTGGCCATAGTCGCGAAAATAGGCCGACGTTAAAGAAACAAAACACACACACACACACACAGTTTATAAATTAGCTTGTACACATTGTAATGCAATCTACATATGTCAAACTTCTAGAAATTTAAACACCCGATACAAAGAATATATTTCTGCATTTAGAAATAACCACTCTGACAAATCTACATTTGCAAAACATATGATTGATACCAAACATAGACCTACAGTAAATAACCGCATACAACCACAACATTTTTGTATTGACAAACGTAAACTAGTTTTTTTAAGCTTTAGAAGTCAAAAAGCTTACACACGACAATAGCTACCTTGTTTTAAATGAGCAAACTGATTTAATGAATTCCCCTTTCTTGGATATCCTTCTTTCTAATTAAATAAGTCAAAGAAAATAAATTGAACCATTCTTTCAAGAAAGTTGTAATAAGATAATGAGTTGATGTATGTCGATACTTTCGTTGTATAGAGACTGCTTTATTACTGTTATTGTTTAGTTATTTCATTGTTGTAACTGTTATCATAGTTATTATAGGCTAGTTCTATTTTTATGTTAAATATTGACATACATCACGTAGACATTTTGAAAGCATCATCCGTCATCTGTGTTTCATTTTATTTTCAACTTAATGAATTTTTTGATCAAAACATATCATAACATAGCAACAGATCTTTATTTGTAGTTGTCATGATTTCGTACTAATTCAATTTTTATCTGTGTGAGAATGCTGTTAAGCAGCGAAACTAGTCACAGAAACGTTGAACAACATCCGAGAACATCTAGAATTCATAAGGGCCTCTTGCTCCAGTTAGTTTACGCGCTGGCTACGCCCTTCACCTACAGAAATGAAACCCAACAGTGAAGCCAGAGAAGTAGTCTCCAAATCTGTACGTAGGTAGAATGCCCCTCAGAGAAATTTAGAATCTCATAAATATGAATAATGTAATACGCCTACAAAGTTGCAATTCAGTACATTCTTTACGCAGTGCTAAAAATGGATGAACAACAACTTTGTCTTAATAACAATGACACGTTTTACTAATATTATTACTAGGTTAATTTATATTAAAATTAAATGCAGTTTCCAAAAAATATCATTTATTATATCTAATATTAGGATGGCCATTTAGGCAAGATATTGTTCCTGAACAATATATGTCTTATAAAATCACATGTGTATCAAACTTCATCAAAATAACCATTATTTGCGGAGAAAAAATTTTCTTTTTTTTTGTTGTTGTTGCAAAAACTGGTTCGGTGGAGGTGGTCAACAAACTGGTCCAAGACATTAACGAAAGAAATACTTGCCAAGTTTGATTAAAATCGGTTTATTATTTTCTACATTTTTGTTTGGACACATACATATTGTGACCTCCATATTAGTCAACCCTCTTTATGAAAATTCACGTAAAGTATGTTACAAAGCTTTTGTTAAAATCAAACCTTAAAATTACATAAAATCGAAAAAAAAAGGTTTCTTACCAGATTATAATTGTGTACCCTTCTACGGGACTTTATAAATTAATCAACATTGAATTAAAAATAGATGCGGATCTTGTGCAAAGAAACACATTTTACCTTGGAACTTTAATGCAAAGATTTTTCGTTAAAGTTTGCATCTAGACGTCAAACAAACCATCGCGGTAGAAATCGAGTGTTTTAAGCGCAGAATTTTTCATAAGACTCGGCGACTGAGGCTACCCGTCTGTGTGATTACGACGAAGCACCTATCTCCTACACCCTCTCACTCTTACTCTCATATCAGACGGAGGAATGAGTAATGGACTTGTAAATTAAGAATGAACTTGACTGGAGCTAAGTGGCATCGCGCTGGAGAGCGATGGGCAAGAGATATTCCGGTGTTCCGGGAGCGCGCCTATCACGGCCCGGACTTGACAAGTGACAGTGTCCGGAAGTTGGCGTAGACACGCGCGACTTTTCCCCGGCTCCCTAGATAGTGTCTCGCCTTTATCGTGACGTGATCGTCCTAACTCGTGACGAGAAGAGATTTTGTACGAGTTGGAGTACTTTTCACAACACTTAGCTGAATAATATTTTAAGTTTTCAATTTTGTAAGCAATTACTGGATGTAATGTTACTAAAAACTCAGGACGCAACCAGGGTATTATGGTAGCGAAAAGTCATTAAATGCTTCAAATTTTAGGAACTTAATTCGCCATTAACCTAGAAACATTAATAATGGCACATAGAAACGCCTCTATCAGGGCAACATGTCGCTCCAATTTCATCAAAATATCTCTCTGATACATTTTTTGTAAAAAAAAAATGGCACGATTTGGCTAGCACGAACTCATCCAAGTTATTAACAAAAGAAAGACACGTTTCATCAGTCAGTCAATTTTTGTAAGTTATCGGTTGGATATACACATACACAGGCTGGCCCATAAGTAGTACACCATAGAGCAACACTAGATTCCTGACATTAAAAGAAATCGATTTAGTAGAAGTTATATTAATCAAAATGTTGATATTAACAGAGATATAGGAAGTTAAATTCGATGTTTTGTTAACAGTTATTTGCACGTATTGTTGAAAATGCTTTGTGTGCTTTAAAAATGCTTTCTGTATTTTAAAAACTCTGGACGCAGCAAGTGCGTTATGGTAGTGAATGTTTATTAAATGCTTCAAATTTGAATAACTCAGTTTTCTATAAACTTAGAAAGTTTAATTTTAGTATGCAGTAAGTCTTTCCTAGGGCAAGATATCCACCAAATTTCATTAAAATAACTTTGTAACTTTTGGAGGAAAAAAAATGTTTTCGAAAGAAAATTTAAAATTTGAATAACTCAATTTTCTATAAACTGAGAAAGTTGAATTTTGGTACTCCCAAGGCAACATATATAGTAAATTTCAATAAAACAGCTTTGTAATTTTCGGAGATAAAATTTTTTTTTGAAAGAAAACTCAAAATTTTCCCGGAAAACCCGTCCGATTTTCCTGGCTAACGAACTCATCCAAGCCATTAATAAAATAAGTTTCATTGAAATCGGTTAATTATTTTTTGAGTTATCAGGCGGATACATATACATATACATACATATATATATATATATATATATATATATATATATATATATATATATATATATATATATATATATATATATATATATATATATATATATATATATATATATATATATATATATAAACATATAAAAATTGAAACTGACCCCGGATATGGATTCTAGGGGTCCTAAATCGCGCTCATTTGAAAAAATGTTTGCAAAGTCTCACCATCTATACCTCTCTATTAGTGCATTTTTTTAATAAAAATTCACTAAAAATACTTTCTGTATTTAAAAAAATACTAACTTGAAGACGTCAAGTTACTTGGGGTGCTGACTTTAAATTCGTTACCTATTTTGTCGTAATTTGTAGAAGGTGTCACCTGCATGGGTCTTTATTAGTGAATTTTCTTTAAAAAAATTCACTAATGGGGAGATCGAGCATTTTGAATTTAAAAAAAAATCTTCAAATGAGCGCAAACTAGGACCCCTAAAAACCCAGATACGGGGTCAGTTTTAATTTTCATATTTATATATGTATCAGATTTAAGCAGGTAATTGGAAAAAGATCACTAATGACCACGGAAACAAAGAGGGATACAGAGCTTGCACTTACTTGACGTTCTTTCTTCCTTTTGTTTGAAGGGCCCCTCAAGTGCCTTCTCTTCTAATACTATGATGTTGGCACACACTATTTAATGTGACGCCCTCGTGGCGCAGGTTGCTAGGTGCCAGCCTGCTAAGCGAGAGGTCCCGGGTTCGATCCCTGGGCGAGCCAAGTTGACTTTGTCTGGAAAATTTGTAAAAATATTGAATGATGGGAAATGAATGTGCTAAGGGCCTGAGATGCCGCAGCCAATAATATTAAATAAAAATTAAAAAAAATACTATTTAATGATTTAATAAATGTTTATTGTTTACGTGAACTAGCTAATAACGCAATACACAAATGCGTGAGGTGCTTTCTTCCAAGTCTATCTGCACACTGTTTACTGCGACAGTCACAAAACTCTTGTCCCTTTTGTTATCGAAGTAGGTACAGGCAACCTAACGGTTCACTAAGGATAGAGAGGTATATACGGAAAGGGAACAAGAATGTTCAGTTGATAATAAAGGAGGACGAAACAATATATATATATATATATATATATATATATATATATATATATATATATATATATATATATATTTATATATATATATATATATATATATATATATATATATATATATATTTATATATATATACACACACACACGCACGCACGCACGCACGCACCGTCATTTTCCTTCATTTCGTTAAAATATGAGACGTTATACAATTAATATACACGAGTATATACCTGCTAGTCCATCTGTCATGTCGAGAATGGGCGAGAGGTAGAGGAAGCAGTGTGATTTAATAATGTACTCCTATAACACGCGTTCTAATCTCATTTAGTGGCCTCATTTTTTTTTTCTTCATTTTACCGTTACCTGATCAGATTGTGTAATTCCGATGAATTTTTCAGCGAGTTGTTGTATGACAAATTGAATTAGGACGAGATGAAAACTTTTAAGACTTCATTCAATTTGAATAGCACATCTGGTTGTTATTGCCCTAACTTAGTGAAACCGTTCCATACTTAATACAACCGTAGAATTTTCCCGCGGCTTCACAAGTGCTTGTTCTTTTTTGCAACCGATTTCAATTTTTACTGGACGTAGCAAGTGCGTTATGGTAGCGAATTTTCATTAAAGTTTCAAATTTCAATAGCTCAATTAACCTAACGTTGCTGGCCAGGAACCAGTTTTTTCGGGAACATTTCATGTTTCTTTTCGGAAAATTTTTGTACATTTTCAAAACAATAAAGTCATGTTGATGAAATATGGTACATTGTTTCTACTATATAGGTTATACTGGTAACAAATGTCATGCCTGCTTTCTTTAAAAAGAAAGACATTATTATTTAAAACTTTTTTATGAAAATCACTACCATAACTGCTGCGCCCAAACTTTTTTTACAAAGAGGTCAAATTTTTTGTGCACCTTGGCATATGCCATTTGTAATGAAATAATAACAATCCCCCAATTTTTCAAATAAATAAAGTCAGAACGCTGCAAGTGCGTTAGAGTAGCATATTTTCATAAACACACATCTGAATTGTTTATATCAATTTGATATGTCCCTCATGTGTCATTTTGTTGATCAGAAAAACTGCTGACGACTAAATCATTAAAATGTCATCCATCTTTTTTGATTCCATTTAACCTTATACCGCGCATTAATGTACTTTGCTAACAACAAGGGTAATTAATTTAGCGGAATTCTTCAAATTCTGTTAAATTTAATTCGGGGAAAACTTGGATTACAATTATTCACCAAACTGAATTTTGGAACACTGCATCTGTAGTTTAAGGGTAGTATACGAGTTAAATTTCGTAAAAATATATTAACAAGTATCAAAGATATAGCATCTTCTAGAAGAGCATTTTCAATTTTCCATGCGAAACAATGACTCTCAGAACTGATCAACATACTTAGCCTTCTGGACTTGAGAGAGATCAAGGGTTGAACTCACTAAAACCTTAGAGACGATCTCCACCATGATCTGGGGAGTGTTCCCAAGTTAAGACTGGAACCTGCTATAAGCACTGATAAGTGAGATGAAAAATATAATTTTTCATCCTCTGATGACGTTAACTTTGTTATTGAAACGGTCGTCAGGTCTTTAAAGAGATGTGTTTTGGTGATTTGGGTTCTCCGAGTGTACTTATCAGTGCTCATCGCCGGTTCCAATCTTCACTTAGCTACTTTCCGAAATAATGGAGTGTTGTCTTTCCAAAATTTAAGATGATGGTCCGATCAAAGTCCAAATTGGGTAATGCATTGCAAAATAGTATGTTTCCGTATGTATTATGAACACTGTGTATAAGATACGCGGATGATATTGTGTGAATTGATATACTAGGGACTCTTAATTCCATTGAAAAACTAATACTTGCAAGACACTCAGTAGCTTTTACACAGGGCACTCCAAAAAAGTCGATTTTTTCATTTTTTGCACTTAAGTTGTGAAGACTCGGTATAAGTTACGATATTAAAACTTGGGGTTTGTGGCTTACACATGTGCCTAAATCGATAGAAATATTTGTTTGGTTTTTCTCTTTCGTAAAAAATACCTAATATGCTTTAGTCATTTTTGGGGTCTTATTTGTTAGCGTAGTAGACGATGGAAAAAGCGAATCTAAAAATATTGCATACCAAAATGTGGAGCTTTTGGAATACTTTTTTTGAAAATCGGCCGACCCGTTATGAAATAATGAATTGTCGCCACTTAAAGTGAAACACACTGTATATAGATATACATAATATATATAAACATATAATGTCTGAAGCTGACCTCAGATGTGTCTTTTAAAAGCTCTAAATCGCGCTCTTTTGAAGAAATGTTTGAAAAATCCCTCAAGTCGTTTAATCGAAAATTTCTTTACGAAAATTCGCTAAAATGGCGGCCAGTTTGTTTATTTATAATGATTTTCTAGTAGTAACAAGTTTTAGAAGGCTTGATTTAATGACTTTATGTTTGATACGTCGGTACAATTCTTGACGGAAGAAATGGAGTGCTAAGATAATCACTTTGAGGTACTTGTCTCTTTCATATTTTTAAAGATAGTGCATATGTTCATTGGTGGTTTATTGAATCATCGTATAATACATGTTTTCTCTTGTTAAAAATAAAAATATTATCTGTTTTCGAAATTTTGTTGCATCTATTTATTTAAAAAAAGCAGAGGTGTCTAAAAAATTCGGTTATTATTTGCCGGAATGAAAGAACTAAAGCTGGGTCAAACAAAACTTGAGTCAAATAGGCATTCAACATTCGGCAGCGATAAATGTGACTTCGATCTCTTATTTTAAAAATCGACTACAGTTATATTATGGCAGAGAATAGTTATGTATGCAAAGCAATATGCATTAAAATTCAGTGACAGTTCAACCCTGATGGTACCATTGTACCTCCGCAACGTCATTACTGTCATATAATTTCTAGCTCCCATAGTTTATTGCTCTCCATATTCATGTGTAAATTGAATTTAGGAATTATTGTCTCGCCCCCTGTATACACCAATAGGTCCCTCGTCCAGCATACGGTCCAATATTTCATCAGCTACCTAAATGAAATAATCACCGTAACATTTCAATTGAAGTGAAATTAGAAAACGCGTGTTATCGTTGTTTGTAGCTGATTATTTTCCGACCATAAACACTAAAACCATGGTTTAACCGGCCAATTTATACGAGCCCTTTTGGGAGAAGCGCTTTAGATAAATAACCATTATATTGTTATTAATAGAATGACCCTCGCAGGACCTACTTGTTTTAGTAATGGGCGTTACATGAAAAATCTCTGATTTATGGGTCAAGTATTAAGCGACTAGCATTATGTATGTTCAGGGCTATATATTAGCCGAATGGACTGGAAAACTAAAGTGGCCCATACTTCCCGGATGGCCGACTTTCCGTGTGTTCTTAGATATATGTAGAAATACTGGATTACTATCAGAAAGCGATCGTCTATCATCGACTTATTGGCAGAACATTTCCTAGGCGTTTCAGGGTTAGAGCAAAAAGAATGTTTGTATTGATCCCGAACAGAAGAAGCACATTTAGTATAATTTATACACAGTCAGGCAAATCTAGACCCTAAAAAAGTTCGGGACGCAGCAAGTGCATTATAGTAGTGGATTTTCATAAGGATTGTACACTATTATTAAAGTATATTATTAAAACTAATTCTTTAAATTTAAATGAATCTTGGAGATTGGTTTTAGAGGTCTCAGTAAGCGATTACTTGAAGAAATTTCTATTTTCTGTGGAGCTAGAAAACTAAAATTTGTTACATATATATATATATATATATATATATATATATATATATATATATATATATATATATATATATATATATATATATATATATATATATATATATATATATATATATATATATATAATATAGATTTATTTTTCAAAATACAGTTCAATAACAATAACATACATAGATCTACTGAACATAATAAATCTTGGAAAGATCCACAAAAGTCAGAGACTTGTGCGTGGATAAATCTAAACCAAGCAAAGAATACAAAACCAAGTAATGAACACAAGAACACTCACACACACACACACACCCATAGGCGCAAAAACCAAAACACCCACCAGCACAATCACACAAACACATTCTCTCACACATTTTCACATGTACAATGTACACTCTCACAAATGTATATAATAATAAAAAGTAAAAAGTGTGCATATGTAAAAATGATTACTGTGCGGTACAACATCGCAAAAGATATCATACGACCTGTTCAACACCTATCTGTGTACTAAACCATGAATAATGTGTCTAGATTTTGAAACCCATGCTTTCACCATCCTCACATAAGAACATAACGTTGGTGCAGTTCTAACACTGACTGGAAGAGTATTATAAATTCTCGGTGCAATATAAGTATAACTACGCTGGCCCACAGTCTTAATTGCTCTGTTTGTTTGAGCGGCCGCTGCTGCGTTTAGCCTAGTTATGTACGAATGCTCTATTCTAGAGACGCGATCATACTTTCTTACGTACGTCAACACAGCCAATGAAAAAAGTTGCCTAATATCATTAGCTCCTGCTTCAGCGTACAACGATTCAGACGGGTAAGTGTAGCACTTATTATAAATTAGTTTCAGGAACCAACGTTGAATTATATCCAACCTTTTCAGGTGACAACTCAACGCAGCACCCCAAACAACAATCCCGTATGTAAGAAGGGGTTCAACCAATGCCGAATAGACCATTCTAAGACACCCCGTTGTCAGAAAGGTTTTTAGGTATTTAAACTTATACAAAATGTTCCTCAACTTTTTAACAACCACACCAACATGCTCATCCCAACGCAGATGTTGATCTATGATGATTCCCAAATACCTATCTTTTGGTGCCGCCTCAATTTGGATACATTGGTTGTTACAAACCATTTGCAGTGTATTAAATGACGGCAGGTGTGACCTATAGGAGGCAAATGCAACATACTTCGTCTTCTTTGTGTTAATAGTTAACCCACTGGCATCAAACCACCCCTTAATATTCACAAAATCTTCTTCAATTATGGTCTTTAGCCGTTGCCAAGAACAATCTTCATATAGAATTGCAGTATCATCTGCAAAACCAATGACTTTACCAGCTGTCTGCACATCAAATATATAATTGATATACAAACTAAATAACAACGGACCCAGGACTGTACCCTGAGGAACGCCAAATTCAACCACCTCAAAATCGCTGCATCTGCCGTCAATCCTTGTGCACTGCCTTCTAGACCGCAAATAATCCCCAATCAAAAGCAGCGGAACACCCCTAAAACCGATACCCTCCAATTTTCTGAGAAGAATCCTGTGATCAACAGCGTCGAAGGCCTTTTCGACGTCTAGAAAGATGCAAATACTTTCTCTTTGCTTATCAAGGGCAGAATAAATTCCTGTAGTTAGGGTATTTAACGCATTCTGTGTTGACAGACCCTCTCTGAAGCCAAACTGCGATTTTGATAAAATGTTATGCTTCTTTAAATAGCTTGTTATTTTCTGACAAATAATTTTTTCGAAAACCTTGGCCACATTCGATAATAAGGATATCGGCCTATAATTTGGCATTTCGTCCCTGTTTCCTCCTTTAAACAATGGTTTTATTACTGTCTTCTTTAGAATGTCTGGGAAGATACCAAGTTCTATGCATCTGTTGATTAGGATAGTCAGCGGGACTGCAACAACATATACGAGTTCCTTCAAGTTCTCCACAGTGATCGAGTCCAACCCAGGAGCTTTTTTTACCTTCATACCCATTATGCAATCAATAACTTCGGACTCACATGTAGGTGTTAGAAAAATGCTGTATGGCTTCATATCTACCCTAAGACTGGCCCCCGAAAACGGTATTTTTTGTGCCAGTACTCTCGCAACGGATGAAAAATATTTATTGAATGCGTTGGCTATTTCCCCCGGGTTGGAGTTATAAAATGAGTTTTCACCCCCTAGTTGAATGCTTCCTGCAGGATCCTTTCTCCCTTCCTTAGTTAGCCGATTTACCGCCTCCCAAAGTTTTTTAGGTGAATTGGGGTGGAGGCATATTTGTTTTTTGACAAAGTTTGCTTTTGCGCACTTGATTATTTCATTTAGCCTATTTCTATATCGCGGAAACTGCAGTCTCTTATCCTCATCACCAGGGCTCTGCATCATTGTTCGGTATAATCGATTTTTTGTGTTTATCGACTTAATTATACCCTCTGTTATCCATGATTTCCTGGGTCTATTCTTGTTCTTTATTTTAACCCTAACAGTACACCTTCCCAGCACTGACTTAAGATACTCCACAAAGTTTTCCGCAGCAATGTTCAAACTTTCAGAGCCACAAATGTTATCCCAATCTGTACGCTCTAGTTCCCTGCGTCCCCTATCATAATTGATGTAACATTTTTCCCCTAATTTATTGACTTTAATTTCCTTCTCAGAGATCCAATAGTACAGAAAAATGGTCAGTGATAGAAGTGTGGTAGACCGCGCCCAAAAAATCGCACTGCAACTTGGAACTCACAAAGAGGTGGTCAATGCAAGAGGCAGTGTTGTTTTGTACTCTTGTGTGTTTCCCCTTATATAGGCCTGTTGATTTTTATTACGGGCCTCTTTTAGGCTATTGTAAAGAATTTTGCGCTCTCTCCGGTCTTCCGGACACAAATCATGTGCTATGCCAATGCTTGCCCCTTTCAATTTTTTTAAGCTTGAAAAAATTTCCTGTTTTTTCATATACGAGATCAATTCCACCACAATTATGTCCCTATTTTTGAGCCTGTAAATGTTATCTATGTGCCCCTCTTTTACCTCTATTTCCAACAGCTGTTGCAATCTTTCAGTAACAGTTGCAACCAAAGGTTGATTTTCTGACACGTTAAGACCAAAAATAACAAAGTTATTTTTACGTAGTTTTCTCTCAAGTGAAGTTACTCGATTTCTTAATTCAGTGTAGGAAGTATTCTGTTTATCTACAACATTCTTTAATGTAGCAATTTCACTCCTCAGTTCATCGGTTTTAGCATTGATTAAAGCAGACAGTTTTCGATACAATTCTTCATTTGATAAGCTTTTTTCTGTTGATTATAATTGACTTGGGTTCATTTCTCATATACTTTATAATTTTTATTATCTGTAGGATTTTTCTTTAATGTTCTTTTTCTATTTTATAGAGAACAATTTATGTATAGAAGCTATCAGATCACACTCACCCTAATCAATCGTGTCTGTAAGGTTTATATCTGTTATTTTCTGTTGTGCGGAACCACAGTAATTTCGACTTTTTGATGGACACGAATCAACACACGTCTACTTTCAATAACGTTCACTATGATATATATATATATATATATATATATATATATATATATATATATATATATATATATATATATATATATATATATATATATATATATATATATATATATATATAAATACTGCAAGTTGCTTTAAAAAGTTGTGTTACAAACTTAACTAGTTACAAAAGATTTCCAGAAAAAATTAATTATTTACAAACAGAATGTACATGCCAAATTATCAATATGGCAGGTATTTTTCCTTATTAATTGCTTCGATGGTTTTGTTTTAGTCAACCCAATCGAACTAGTTTTTGCAACCAAAAAGGTATTTTACATAGGTTTTACTATGTCTCAAGATTGAAGATTCTGGCATAATGGGAAATTTAGTTATCGGATTTGAAATCTTTTTACGAAAATTCTCTACCACAACGTACTTGCTGCACCCAGATCCTGTCGTCGCTTATTAACTGTTGCTAGATACATACTTTTTTAAATGATAAAATACTGACAAACAAGGCAATCTCAAATTCATTTTTGAAAAATATTTTAAGCAAATGAAATGTAACAATTTAAACGTAAATTGAAAATATTTGTTCGCGGCTTCGTCACGGGAGTTCTCTTCCTCCTTCTACATGCCTACACCCTCAATGCATAAACAAGAACAATATAAAGAAGAAAAATTTCTTCAGAACAACCCCCAAGAAAGTTAAGGGACATGCAGTGAATAAGGCTTTTGGCCCGAGTAAACAGGCTTTTAAGGAAGTATAGCTGCAAAATGGATAAAAGGTAGCTTATAGAGGTCTAGCTAAGCTGTATTTTTCGAACTTTCCGCTCGCATTTCCTTTTTATATTCTTCTCTGTCCAGCACCCCTCTTCACTCCTGGTCCTGTAACTTTCTTACCAGGAACCAGGTAGTATGTTGTCACGACAGCTCCAAATAACAACAACAAAGAACCCTGCGATCGAACCCAGTGCCCTTCGGGTCAATGGCACATGTTCTTACCCCTGAACCACCGAGGTTCTTCGGTCTGCAGTTCTAATTATGGTGAGAATACATCTAGTCTTACATGAACTGTTCCTTTATTAGGGAAGAAATGGGTCAGGGCTGACAATTTACAGAATTGTTAGTGGGTTGTACACAGTCTCTATTTTATAACATGTGTTATTTGGAGCTGCCGTGACAACATAATACCTGATTCCGCACCGAGATGGCGACTCTGTCGTACATCTCACAATGTCCTAGGACTAGGAGGCTGGCAACCATAGCCTTATTACTTTATGGGTGTATTTTCGTAACGCAAACTTTTTGGACCATACTTTATTGAAGCTATCATTAAATTTTCATGTAGATGCACACCATTAAATATTTGCATTTCATTAAGGAATTCCAATATACAGGGTGTTTTGCGGGTAACGGGACGGTCTCTTACGTCTAAACGGCAGGTGATAAGGCAATGTTCCTATTAGTGCAGGTTACAAAATAATTTTTTGTGCAAATTTGGTTGTTGCACGTAAATATATTTTTCAAACCTTCACAAGTATCGACAAATCAGAATATCTCAAAAACCGTAATAGATAGGTATTCTATAACCCTTATAGAAATGGATCTTATTTTTTGCGTAGAAAATAAAAATTTCCGTCAAACATATGCTGTTCCAAAAGAACAAAACATAACTTTGACGTGCCACCCTTATCTTGGAACAGCCTGTACACTAAAAATATTTTTAAAATGTAGCTGCTATTGACCTAGATAACGTTACTTCAACAACTTTTGTTTAGAAGTGTGCTGTTTAGACGTAAGAGACCGCCCAGTTACCCGTGAAACACCCTGTATAACAATTAAAACGACATAGAATATGGATTTTAAACGTCATAGTTCACAGTCAGTTGAAGATTTTTTTTGTGAGCTCATAAGCAATATATTCTTATGAAAATTAGTTACAAACGCAATGATAACTAGAGCCTCGATGGTTCAGTGGTATGAACGTGTGTCTCTGAACCGAAGGGTACTGGATTCGATACCAGGGTTCTCTTTTCAGTTTTTCAGTACAAACTGTAACATTAACATTAACCGAGTTTGTGGGCTTGTATTTGAGCAAGTTGAATGTCTGCACGTTCCACTTTTTGAAGGGCGCGTAAAGCCGTGGGTCCATGCGATGTTGGACACGTTAAAGCTCCCTACCCTCTTTCCAGAAAGGCAGGGTTCGGCAAAATTTCCAGGATAGTGAGAGGAAACTGCTCCCTGGCGTCGGTGATTGGCCATAGTCGCGGGAATAAGTCGACGTTAAAGAAACAAAACACACACACACGCAATGATAACTTGTAAAGAGTATACACGAAACTAGTTTCTCTTCTAAATTAATGTATTTAGTTTTTCATATATTATCTAGACCCAAGCAACAAATTAAGGCATATTAACCAGCACCCGAGTCCAAATAACCTAACCAAGTTGTAATTTAGTAATAATTAACCAAAATGTTGCCTTAATTGTCATAATGACTACAAATTTGGAAATGCTGCTCCGAACTAGCTTATTTTTGACTATTAAAATTACTCCAAAGTCAGTAACTTACAAGTAACTAAATTGGGAAAAAATTGGTTCAATTTTACTCATAAAATATACTTGAATATACTTTTGTGTTTCAATTCCAGAGTTGGTAATTTTTAGGTCGAAG
The DNA here is from genome assembly GCA_964006375.1 of Tillus elongatus. Taxonomy (NCBI): domain Eukaryota; kingdom Metazoa; phylum Arthropoda; class Insecta; order Coleoptera; family Cleridae; genus Tillus; species Tillus elongatus. Next base: position 66,812,779 of record OZ023262.1, on the reverse strand, counting down.
TGTGCCCTAATTTGGACTGAAAATCGACTACTAAGCCCAGATACCTGAAATACCTACTTTAAGGTAATTTATTACCTAATATTAACCTGCAATATGTCTCTGTGGTATAGTAAATTGGGGGTCTTCTTATGAAGTCCAGCTTACATATATATTACCAATTTCATTGCAATACAGCACAGGAAATATTTTAGGCACTGAACTAACCTAAAATGGCTTTCTGATCGGCTATAAAGTCATAATTACTGCAGAAATAGTCTTCCAAGTCAAATTGCCTACCTTCAAGTTGAAAATACCCATAAAATCTGACTTGAAATAAAAATTGTCCTCAAAGTTCAAAGTGTACAGCAGTGAAATTCATTTGTGAATCTTAAAGGTGTGTCAGTTATTAAACTTCATCAATAAAAGTTTATTCTTGTTAATGTGCGTGCACCAGTAACAAATATAGTGTTTGAAACCAATAAAAGTTTACAGACATACTACAAACTATTATAGAGTAGTAAAGAATGCTCACAGAAAAATAGTGATAGATGCTGATCATTCAAAGTGGCTTACATCAAATCAGCACGTTTCCCTCTTAAATATAATACATCAGTTTTCATGCCAAATGGAGTGAAGCAGTGGCAACACGGTCAGCTGTCATGTTTATGTTTATTTACTTATTTTATTTTGTTTCTATTTTCTATTAATGTCTATATATTATGGAATCAAAGACCAAAAGCACTGTATAATCATTCCTATATGTCTCTCGGCTGTGCATGGATATAAGTAATATATATTTCTATACACGAAAATGTTTCATTTCTAATAATTTCAAACAAAATTCGTTTACCATATAGTTGAAATTCCCATAATAGGACAAAATGCCTTCAAAGTTTGGTTAGTTTGCCCTGTCATTGGGAATTGTGACTTATAGGTAAAAAAATAGGGAAAAATTAACTTTCAGGTCAATAATGTTAGAAGGGCAGCCATATTAAATTAATTTTGCGGTATCCATCTTGATTGTATTGGAAAATGAAAAATAATTTTTTGTTAAATATAGTGTAATCAAATTTTAGTTCGATAAAAACATTAAATAATGATTGTATACCATGACGACAAGATAGTTTTGTGTTGTTTACATCACCAATCCTCCAAAATCAGAATTTCAAAAATTTTGAATATTTTTTATTTTCACTAATTTTATCTTTTATACGGGCGCTCGAATTTTATCGAAGTATCATCATCATGTTAACAGAAAAAAACATAACCGCAATGGGTTTTGTCTTTATACAGTGCGAATCACCTTTATCATTGTTGCAAATATTTGAAGTAAGTTCTTTGATCATTCAAGATGTCATTTTTTGACAAAGATGGACAATATCTCTACTACTCTACTGTTTGTTTATACATACATAACCACAGATCCTGCAGAACCTAATAATGGCACATGCGTAGTTCGTTGTTAAGAACGTCACGGCACTCGGCGCCTAGATGTCAGATTCAAGTAAAGCGTAGCACATATTTACCAATATATTACGTCCATTGGCCCAATGTTGAATGAAAATGCCCTAAGTATAACTAAAACGCCTTGGTCGAAACGCCTTGCTGGACCTATTATCGACTTCCATATTACTTTGACTTTATTCCCCACCTTGGTAATATACACTTAAATTTTACTTGAAAATGACCTGTGGTGATTTGGTCGCCGACCTATTGGTAGGGCGATTTTACGTCAATTTGACTTTAAATGTTGCTTGGGGAAGGTAAATTAATCAGGCAAATACTATATATTCATAATCACATTTTCATTGTCTAGTATCATTAGATGTAATCTTCTGTGCTTTTCCGAATTAATTCCATATTCAAGAGCATGCATTATAGAGTAATGTCATTAAAAGCCATTTATATTGCTTCGAAATAATACTTGCAAGTTAAACAAATTAAATCATAAGAGATATGCCCATTACTGTTAACATATATTTATCGACTATATTATAATTTGTAAACGTTAGGACGTCTGAGTTTGTCACTATTAAAAAGAACAAAAAAGTAAAGGCTTTTTCTTCTTTTCACCATATATCCCACAAGTTAGCATCTATTAGATATTTGAGGAATATGCTGTTCAGAGTTCCACTGTCTGGGAGGAACTCTAATAACGAGCTCAATGTTAGAACAACTAGCCGTAAATAATGATTAACCTGTCAGCATAATAGACAGACTAATTAGTAGAAAGAGCCGTCAGCTCTTAGAGAGACAAGCTCCAGTCTTTCGCCTACTCAGTCGTCAAGTCTTTCATACTTTCACCTCGCATACTGTGGCCCATCACTATGATAGTCTCTCGTGTCTTGAAGAAAGAAGACATTAAGTTCGCATACAAATCCATCGATACTGTCAAGAAAATCTTTGTTCACAATGAGGATTGCATTCCCTACCTAAAGAAGTAAGGGGTATATTTTCACAGCATAACTGTTTGATTATGCTATGATATTGTCTCACTTGTGGTGACCCTCAGTGCTACAATGAACAGGGAGAGCGTTAGGTACCAAAGTCTCTGAACATCTAAGAAGCAGAAACAACGCTGACAATCCCACTTCAGTTTTCGGCTGCCACCTTAGAGAGAGATAGCGAGCGGTCACTGTTTTGATGAGGAGAACAATGCCAGAATCCTTCATACATTAAGTTTGGGCATAGAAAAATTGGTCCTAGAAGAGACGGAGTTTTTCAAATACGTAAATGGATTCAACAACAACGTCCTCAATATATCCAATACCAGTGCTATAAACTTTCCTTATTTATATATATATATATATATATATATATATATATATATATATATATATATATATATATATATATATATATATATATATATATATATATATATATATATATATATATATATATATATGGTAGTAACAATGTAGTGCTTTGGCGGTAGTTTCAGTTAAATTTATGGTGTAACGGCTTATAATTTTTAGCTAATTTTCGTAGAAAAAATTCGTTATTGAGGAGACCGCGACTTTTTAATTTTAAACCATTTCTTTATATGAGCGCAAACAAGGCCCCGTAGAATCGATATCCGGATTTACATTAAATTTTTATCTGTTTAAATATATATATATATATATATATATATATATATATATATATATATATATATATATATATATATATATATATATATATATATATAGGGTGACGCATTTCTACGGTAAAGCTCAATATAATGATTATTATACAAGATACGAGAAAAAATTGTATGCGTTAATTATAAGGTGTCTTAAGCTGCATCTTATAAAATTATTTTGACAATTACAGGCTGGCCCATAAGTCGTTGGTGCTCCCTACATTTTTTTTTCGAACACCCTTATTTTATCGAATTTTTGCATTTTTTATCGAAATATGCACGTTTGTAAGAAGAAAAAATGGAGACGCAGTAAGTGCGTTTTGGTAGCGAATTTTCATTAAATGTTTCAAATTTGAATAGCTTAATTTGCTAATAACCTACAAGGTTCGTTGCCTTAGAAACCAGTTTTTTTCTGAAACATTTAAAGTCTATTTTCGAAAATTTTTTGTACGTGTTCAAACAATCAGTTATTTTGATAAAGTATGGTACATTGTTTCTAGTATATAGGCTATAGAGGTAACCAGATATATTTGATATTAAAAGAATTTTTATGAAAATTTACTGCCATAACGCACTTGCTGCATCCAGACTTTTTTAATCATTTATCGACTCTGGCGGTAGATATAAAAATATAGTTCGCGCTCACTTAATGGGATTTTTCAAAAGTCTCAAGATCCTGATTAAGTCAAGTCAAATTTTTTCTGCGAAAATTCGGTAAAGATTTAAAACCTTATGTATTTTTGAGAGAGGCATTTTTGAGGGTAATATAAATTTTTCTTCATACAAAAACCTAAGAAATTATCCTTTAAAATTGTTTAGATCATTCAGGGAACAGCCTGTATTGAATTATTTAACTTATTGAACTTTTAAAATCGTTGAATAATACAATATTTTTTACGAGAATTCGCTAAAAACAGTTCAGAAGTATGCTGAGGCATCACATCCTGCAAAGCACCGTGCTTTGTTAAATTGTTTTTAAACTTTAAGGATTAAGCTGTAAAAGCTTTGTTCCAAATTGATAAATAATGCTAATGTTTCAGAAATTACCTTTGAAATTGCCACTGACATGATACAATTATACAAAACTCAATTAATTATGAAACGCAATTAGTTGTCAAACATTTGAATGCCTCGCGTTGCGCTAATTAATTTACAAAACAAAATTTAGATCATTGTCTGAAACCTAAACAATTATAAAATAATATAGCAAGACCGCGGTCCATTTATCATATCAAGAAGTCGGTCTACTCATTTTTGAGTTTATCCACATAATGTTGTGTTACAAGCGGCCTGGGCCATTGTTAAAACATTATCTTTGCGAGTTTATGTATGGACCCTTCACATTACACGCACTGCAGCCTCCGGCCGAAATCCTCACAATCCTGCGGATGCTGTAAGAGATTATTTATTGCGGGCGCGTGAGCCAGCGCCCTCTCACGGCCAGGATGAACTCATAGAAAATTACCACACGACGTACAAAAATCATCAGAATCGCACTACCCGAGGGAAATTACTCGGGGGATTTGGATAGAAAGCCTTTCACTAATATGTTAACAGCAGTGCAGAATAAGCTCAGCCCCCGAGTCTTGTTTCTATTTTGAAGTTCGATGAATTTCAAATCCGCAGGATCAAAGTTTCTAACATGATAAGTTAGTGAGAATTGCCACGTCGGCCTTCAGACGTCAAGAGCAGAGGATATGCTTGAGTAAGAGTGATGGTATACGGCAAAAACCAGATAAGACATTAAAACTTTACCTAGGGAAGTTATTGGTTATTACATTACAATCCTTACACTAAGTGTTTAGCTGGCCCAGCAGCTGAACTTTGGGTCTGGACGCGTTATGGTAGTGAATTTTCATAAGAATGTTTTTTATAGCAAACTTGTCTTTTAATGAAAACAGGCATCAAATTTGGTTACCAGTGTAATATAGTATATATATATATATATATATATATATATATATATATATATATATATATATATATATATATATATATATATATATATATCATCATATTCATCGAAATAACTTGGTTGTTTGGAAAAGTACAAAATGTTTCCGAAAAAACTGGTCCGATTTCCCTGGCCAACGAACCTCTTCAAGCTATTTTATCCCAAAAAGCTTTTCGACAAAACTCGCAAAAAAAATTGCTCCTTTTAGTGAATTTTCATTAAAAAATCCACTAATCGCGACTTTTGAAAAGATTTTCACAAATGGATTTATTTAGGACCCCTGGAATCCAAATCCGAGGCCGGTCTCGGACTTTATATGTTTATATATATATATATATATATATATATATATATATATATATATATATATATATATATATATATATATATATATATATATATATATATATATATATATATATATATTGGTGTCACACCGATAACTCAAAAAAGAATACGCCGATGACGATCAAATTTAGTGAATACCTACCTTTTGCAAGTGACTTGGATAAGTTCGTTAGCCAGGAAAATCTGCCCAGTCCAAATAGATTAAACATTGCTTTGTTTTAATTACACAGACGGATTCCCCCGTCCGTGCCAGTTCTGAGCTGACTTTTAATGTATCTAATTTTGACCACGTTAATTATAATGCATGTTTGTATGAAAATAAATTCGAGACGCAGCAAGTGCGCTATGGTAGCGAATCTTTATTAAAATCTGCTCAGTCTAAATAAATTAAATAATTCTTTGTTTTAATTAAACAGTCGGATTCCCCCGGTCCGTACCAGTCCTGAGCTGGCCTTAAATATATAATAATTATAATGCATCTTTGTAAGAAAAGCAATTCGGAACGCAGCAAGTGCGTTATGGTAGCAAATTTTTATCAAAATCTGCTCAGTCCAAATAGATTAAAGTATGCTTTGTTTTAATTAGATGGTCGGATTCACCCGTCCCTGCAAGTTCTGAGCTGACCTTTAATGTATCGAATTTCGACCACGTAATTATAATGCATGTTTGTAAGAAAAGAAATCCTGGACGCAGACAGTGCGTTATGGTAGCGAATTTTTATTGAATGCTTCAAATTTAAATAGCTCAATTTGCTATTAACCTATAAGGTTCGTTGGCCAGGAAGCTAGTTTTTTCGGGAACATTTTAAGTTTATTTGCGAAACATAGTTGTACATCTTCAAACATAAAGCTTTTTTCATGATATATGGTACATTGTTTCTACTATATAGGTCATACTGGTAACCAAATTTGATGCCTGCTTTCTTAAAAAAAAACCACATTTGCTATTTAAAACATTTTTATGAAAATTCGCTACCATAACGCACTTTATTTTTGTTCCCTCAGGGCTCGTCCGCGGCCTTGCCTCCCCGATAGCACTGCATAACGCACTTGCTGCGTCCAGACTTTTTTACAATAACTTGGTAAACATTATAATATTGTATTATTATGCCCTTAACTTCTGCAACACAAAATACAGGATGTTCCATTTTAAACAGTTACGTTTGATCTTTTTTAAATTTAATCATTATTTAAGAGCGCCCTGCATACGGCATTTCGATTTTTTCGAGCTTTCTAAATGCGTCAATTTTATGGAACTGTGTTATCTATTGGTTAAAGGGCCTTGTCATGATTTTTGATATGTGCCAAAAATGTGAAAAGTTGCAACACAATTAAAATAGCTTAGAAACGATGAACGCTATCAAATTTATTTCCCCATAAACATGCATTCTAATTCAATGAAAAATGCAAAAATGCAATGATGAGGGTCCCTAATATATGGACAATTTATGTAAGGCTAACTGTATTCTCACCGTAATTAAAACCGGAGATCGGTTATAGTGAGAATACATCTAGCCTTACATACCTTCTCCCTATATTAGGGAAGACATGGGCCAGAGCTGACAATTTACAAAATTGTTGGTTTGTTGTACACAGTCTCTATTTTATAACATTTTGTGTTATTTGGAGCTGTCGCGACAACATACAACCTGGTTCCATACTATTTTGCAGCTCTGTAAACATTTATAAACAACTATTTTATAACACGTTACAGATCCCTTATAAAATAAGCTAAAGAACTAAAGTGTTGTATAAGCCAGCGCCGATTTTGCATTTATAAGCGGTGTGTTACCAAAACGTTTATAGCAACAGCCATGTTTTATAAAAAAAATGTTTTATAAACGTTCTTATGACTACAATAAAATATCAAATTGCTACTTGGGGAGGGTCCCTAATATAGGGACCGGTTATGGTGAGAATACATCTACATACATTGTCCCTATATTGGGGAAGAAATGGGCCAGGGCTGACAATTTACAAAATTGTTAGTTGCTTGTATATAGTCTCTATTTTATCACATTTTGTGTTATTTGGAGCTGTCGTGACAACAGTGGCGTCTCCTGACCAAGAAGTTCGGGTGTGCGGTAACGAGTTGCTGATAGTGGTGGTTTTAAAAATTATTAACATTAAATGTACATACATATATTGTACCTACATGGAAATAATACGTAGATAAATAAGTTAATCTCCCACCGCAACAATGACAATTTAAAAAGTCACTTAAAACTTTAAAACACGAAAACAACATTGAATTATTATACAACCTCTTCTCTTCACACAAATTTGTGTTAGTGTTAGCACTGTCCGGAAAGGGGTGAAAACTGAATACATTAAAAGTAGTTCAATGTCAATATGGTACTAAATAATAAAATGTGTAAAAAGCCTGGACGCAGCAAGTGCGTTATGGTGGTGAATTTTCATAGAAATGATCTGGCACAAAATATTTTTTATAACTTTTTTTCTTGTAATATAGAAATTTAAATTTTGATGTATAGTTTACTTTTTATATCGTAAACCTACCTGCCAAATTTGGTTATCATAGTTTTTTTATTAGATATAGATATAATTTTTTTTAGATGAAAACTCAAAATTTTCCTAGAAAACCTCGTCCGATTTTCCGGACTGACTAACTTATTCAAGCCATTTACAAAAGGAAGGTACATACCAAATTTTATCAAAATCGTCCGATTATTTTTTGAGTTATCGCTGTGAGATATACATATAAATTGAAACTGACCCCGGATATGGGTTCTAGGGGTCCTAGTTCGCGCTCATTTGCAAATATTCTTTCAAAATTCAAAAGTCGGGATCTCCCCTTTAGTGAATTTTTTCTACGAAAATTCACTAAAATGTAGTATTTGATTCTAGAATACTGTGGTGTTTGCAAGCCCAGTGGTAATGCTCGTAAATAATGATATCACAACGTTGGTTAGACCGGCGTTCCTTTCATTTGTCTTGAGCGATATTTTTACAGCTCACTGCAGTGTTAAAATCGATAGTATTTTCCTCACTATTTTAAATACGAGGGTGGGGGACTGCATTGTATATCAATATACATCGACTGAAGTTGTTCGGAAATATTAACGCACACCTAACCCGAATTCATTCCCCGTTGCTATTGACTTACTCATATTCTCTGAATATGTTAGAAGACGTGGTACCTACTTCATTCCAAGTCACTATTGACCGATTATACATGAAATCAAATAAGTAAATTAAATCGATTTTCATAAATAAATAAAACATATTTAACTGTGCACATTTTGATTATATTTTCGGGTGTGCTGCGCACACCTAGCTCACTAGGAGAAATCTCCACTGCGTGACAACACACAACCTGGTTCCGCACCGAGATGGCGATCCTGTCGTACATCCCACAATGTTCTAGGAGGCTTGCTACCATAGCCGTATTACTTTATAGGTGTGTTCTCGCTGTAATTAGTATAGCGTACTGACGAGCTCTAATTCGAGCGAAACCGGTCTTCGGTTCTAATTAGGGTGATAATACATCTAGCCTTACATTACCAGACATTTTAATTATTTTTTTACAAACTTATTAACCGAATTTTATTGAGAAAAAAATGAAATCGAATTTTTTTCAGAAATTTTGTCTTAGCCAATTTTTAGCGAGCACGTTTTAGCGAGTTTACGTATGAAAATTTTTTCATTGAATTTTTGTACAAAAGTGTGAGTGAAATTTGAGAAAACGCAATTGTTCAAATTTTTGCGTAAAACCTATCGGCACGTTTTTGTAGAAAACGAGATATTTCACCAAAAGAAAATATTGAAAATTCGTGACCATGTCGCATTTGCTGCCTCAAGGTTAGATTATCCTTTCTAAACCTAGGTACTGTACATTTGTTCAGTTTCAAGGAAAAGCGTAAAGATTGAGTTTGTCTATTACTCCCATATTCATAAATCATCGTATATTGTAAGAAAAGTTCATTCTGGAAAGATGCCGGTGTCCGCTGAAAAAACGAATTACAGCCATTAGTTAAATGGTTATTTCATTAGCTTCATAAACTGTTTTCAACTGTTCCATAATTCCATCCAATAACACTTCGCGAGCGAGCTAGCAACTCATAATGTTTATCCCGGATGGAAAACCCTCTTAATATTTTTAATGAGAGATTAAGTATTACCCTTTCCCCCTAGTCAACAGTGCAAAAACACTGCTGAGATAGAGTGTAACCTATAAATCGAGGAGTTTTAATTAATTTGGGAGCATCCGTTGATTGAGTAATTTAGTACTATGTTTACATCCACCCAGGAATAACTTGATGAATGGTGTGAGTTACCATTTGTTCGGCAGTTAGTATTAGTTTGGTGTGTTCATCGTCCGTGCTGAACATGTTTTAAAGAGAACTGCTGTCTCATGAACTCGTCTGAATAGATATAGTACCGGGAAAACTCCAAAAACAAAGTTATATATGGGGCAAAAAAATAGAAAAATTGCCGTTGCCTAAAATAAAGCTAATTAAGTAGCAGCTCAGCTTAACTTACGGTAATCAATAAGCACCACTGGATCGTAAATCAAGCTAGAATATCTGCAGATGCAGTTCTTAATCCACATTTCATTGGTTGGTTATTAATAGTTCGACCGTTACTTTCAATTTGACATGTTTATTCTCTGGAATGAAAGATGCGTTAAAATCAATTCGCCTCGCATCAATTTGTGATAGAGCTGTGAAAATTTTAAAAACAGATCTCTGATGATAAAACTATTTAATGTGGTATCTGTAAAATAATTAAAAAAGTAACGCAAATTAAAAGCAATGCAAAGAAACCTGTTAAATGAACAGATTGGCGAAACTAATCGTTCAAAATTTGCTACATCAGATCGCATACCTCTAAAAGTAGTTTTACTTTCCCTGCAAGAATAAATTCCAATCTTGTCTATGAATATTATTACGTTTACTAAAAGTGTAACTATCTTTAAAAATCATTAAATGGATTTGAAGTAACCGAGGACTTATATTTTTGCTTTTATAGTCAGGCATATATTTGGAACAATAGGAATAACTCAAAAATAATCAAAAAATGTTTCCAGATAAAGTTGTACTATCTTTTTGACATATTTGTGTGACCTTGAAATTTTTCGACAGCTCGAATTGTTTCCTTGGTAACAATCGAAAATTGTCAAGGTCACACAAAGATGGTGCAACTTTATCTCGAGACATTTTTTTGATTATTTTTGAGTTATTGCCATTGTTCCAAATATATGCCTGACTGTTCTTAAAAATTATGATGATACTCGTGAGTTGCAAAGTCAAAACTCTTTATTAAATTGCCGAGGTTTCGGAATAATCTATTCCATTATCAAGGCTACAACATGAAAAAAAAAATCAATTTACACAGGAGAAATACGAAGGTGATACATACTTAAATATAACGCGAGTTTTACTTGAACTTGAACAAATTATTGAATAACAAACATGAACAAACTTTTAGGCAAAGAACCTTGAACGAATACAGGTTATGTAGAGAAAATCTCGCAAGAAGTGTGTTTAAAAACCCTTAAGTTTCAGCTTCGATCGTCATTGTTATTCATTTTATAGAATATTACCAGAAAATTTATTTTAAATAGAACATTTCTTTGACACGTGGGTAGTAGTTTTAGTTATATGGTGAAGATAAACTGTGTACTCCTTTTTAAGAACATTACGCGGACAGAGGAATGTGAGATTTGGCATATTTAAAGTGGCGAAGCACTGCAGAAAAACAAAATGTATGTATAATATGTGTTACAAATAGATTAAATAGAACACTTTGTTTTAATTAGGCAGTGGGATTCCCTCACTCTCAGCTGATCGTTAATTAATACATGAAATGTCAAACACATCAAAAACTCGTACTGAGATTATCGGCGAGTTCACCAGGCGCCAGTAACTGCCAGCAGCTGCATTGGTATGTCAAAAAGTGGTGACAAGTGTCGACATGTTGTCAATTTTTGTTTGTTTTACATAATGCAGCTGCTGGCGCCTGGCGAACTCGCCATGACACAGAACGTCAATAACGTTCAAACTTAAAAATTTAATGAATTACGGTCGATTATCGACCACTGCACAGGTCTACTAGTATGCTTTAATACTCTATAATTTTTAGCGAATTTTTGTAGAAAAAATTCACTATGGAGGAGACCGCGATTTTTGGATTATGAAAAGATTTCTTCAAGTGAGCGCGAACTAGGACCACTAGAACCCTAATTCAGTGTTAGTTTCAGTTTTTATCTGTTTACATATATACAGGGTGACGCATTTCTACAGCAAAGCTCAATATTACCATTACTAGAAATAATTGTATACGTTAATTATAGTGTGAATTTTGAATTACAAATTAGGCATATAATTTGAATTTTATGTATTCTTTTAGCAATTTTTTGTGTAGAAAATATTTAGTCAGTGTTCGCAGGAATTTGCTTGTGTAGCTCATTTTTTTTTTGTAAGATTTTTGTGAAATTCGGTAATTAATAATAAATGTTTAATAAGTTATTGTAGAAAAAAAAGTTTTCTGATTTTCTTTAAAAAAAAAATGCAGTTTCGTGCAAGATTTTTGTGACCAATTATATCTTGGCACGTGGGTAAATACCTTAAACAATTTCGTTAGCCAGGAAAAAGTGACCAGTTTTTTCGGGAATATTGTCCACATTAATAAAACATGGTTAAAATTCAAAACTCGAAGTGAAATATCTTCTATGACACACGTGGTCCATGACCACCTGTTGATTGACAGCTGACAAAAAAGTCAGCTGCAGATGATCCTTTTTGGGTATTCCCAATCGCCTTTAAAATCGTGTTATACTGATGGGAAACATTATAACGAAGAAGGCTACCATATATAAATTTGAAATGTGTAACCCTTCAGACGAAACGCCTAAGCAATAATTATAGATTGTTCAAAAATGTTCGTTGCCCAGGCAAAAAAAGGACGAGTTTTTTCGCAAAGATTTAAAGTTTATTTTCGGAACATTTTTCTACTTCTTCAAACATTAAAGTTATTTTGGTGCAATATGGTACATTTTTCTTACCATATAGGTTATGCTGGTAATCAAATTTGATGCTTGTTTTCCTAATAAAAAAGACACATTCACTGTTAAAACATTTTAATGAAAATTCACTACCATAGCGACGCACTTGCTGCGTCCACACTTTTTAAATTTTAGTTTTGTGGGAAAGCTACCGATATTCACCCAGATATTTAGTATGTAAGTTGCAATTATAGCTGCATTTTTAGTGAATTTTCACTGGGTTTTCTTTCGAAAAATTTTTCTATCCCCGAAACTAACGAAAGTTATGGCAACCGAATTTGGACCGTGGGTTTATGTTATAAAAAATTAAACTATACAGCAAAATTCAGATTTTTATGTTACAAGAATTTTATTACTGAGATTGGTACTTCATCAATACCAGCTGATTTTGAACCTTTTAGATGCCCAATCACAGCTTTAATTTCAAGAGCCGTAAAAGGATAGAAAAACAAAGAGCTAAAAATTCACTAATGGACGCAGCAAGTGCGTTCTGGTAGTGAATGTTTATAAAAATGGTTTTAATACAAATATGGCTTTTTTTAAAGAAAGCAGGCATGAAATTTGGTTACCAGTATAACCTATATAGTAGAAACAATGTACTATATTTAATCAAAATGACTTTATTGTTTCAAAATGTACAAACATTTTTCGAGAGTTTAATGTAATGAAACTTAAAATATTCCCGAAAAAACTGGTTCCTGGCCAACGAACGTTAGGTTAATAGCAAATTGAGCTATTGAAATTTGAAACTTTAATGAAAATTCGCCACCATAACGCACTGGCTGCGTCCAGTAAAAATTGAAATCGGTTGCAGAAAAGAACAAGCACTTGTCGAGCCAAGGGAAAAGTCTACGGTTGTGTTAAGTATGGAACGGTTTCACTAAGTTAGGGCCATAACAAACAACCAGATGTGCCAGTCAAATTGAGTTTTCGTCTCGTCCTAATTGAATTTGTCATACAAAAACTCGCTAATAAATTTATCTTACACAATCTGATCAGATAACCGTAAAATGAAATAAAAATAAAACTTTAAAAAAACTAAAAAAGAGTTAAGTCACTAACTGAGATTAGAACGCGTGTTATAGGAGTCCGTTATTAAATCACACTGCTTCCTCTACCTCTCGGTCATTCTCGACATGACAGATTTATGTACTAACAGGTATATTTTTTTTTGTTCCCTCAGGGCTCGTCCGCGGCCTTGCCGCCCCGATAGCACCGCAACTAACAGGTATATACTCTTGTATATTAATTTTATAACGTCTTAATTATTTACACCATACAATTTTTGTTTAAAATTTATTTTTTCTTATATTTTAACGAATCGAACGAAAATGACGGCGTGACACAGATCTAGGAGCTTGTTTGTCATTTCGAGCTGTATTTTTAACTCTTAAAGCGCTAATGTGTACTAATGTACGACTACCAGAATTATCAATTTTGACGTTTCACCTTTTTTAAATCAGATGTTTGTAATTTGTCTTTTAACCTAGGGATCTGAATTTTGGTGCAAAGGATACTCCTTATGGCAGAAACCAGCGTACCAAATTTGGTTACTATAGCTTTTTAATTTTCGGATATACGAATTTTTTTCGAAAGAAAACCCAAAATTTTTTCGGAAAACGTTGTCCGACTTTCCTGGCTAACGAACTTATACAGGCCATTTACAAAAGGAAGGTATCAAAATCGGCCCATTATTTTTTGAGTTATCGGTTTTAGGGGTTTTAGTTTGCGCTCATTTGAAGAAATTTTTTCAACATTCAAAAGTCGGGATCTCCTCATTAATGATTTTTTTTTTAAGAAAATACACTAAAAAAATACAAGACTGACTCTTTTCACGCCACTGTGAGCTGTAATTTTTAGATGATATGAACCCACTAAAGATCAAAAACAAAATTATAAGTAATTATAAAGTGCTTTAAAGAGTCTGTTTGAATCTAGTCTTTTGAATTTTAGCATCTGGCGATATAGAGATCGGTATTTTAGAAAGTTTGCTGGAAAGTAATAATAATTGACATCGTTATTTTTATTTTCTAAAATAATTAAAATATAGTTAATCAGTTCTGGTCATATATTTTTTTACTTTCCGTTTGTGAAGCAAGTGTATAATGTAATAAGGTTGTATGTAAGCTAAAACATTGACCAGAAATTATGGAAAATCAACAGGACTGAATCTTAGAGTAAACTGAATGTTATTAGGAAGCAGCCTATAAAATGATATATCCACTTGAGTTCATGGACGTCCTCGACCTCGTTAGTAGGGACTATCTGTGTGTCGTCGGGTCAACATCAGATCATGTCGGATTGTGAACCCTCTTTCATTTTGTAGGCCGACAGTGTGCGATAAGCGAGGGTGGACATCTGAATAAGCCCGACATGCATTTGCACCCTTCACTCAAATCGCGCTGGCATTTAAATACAACATCCTTATAATACTCCCGTCGTCTTGCTTGCTTACTTGCTGGTATGCTTCACTCAGTTTCTTACTGTGATTTTAACTCGGAATTAATTTTTATCATTTGCAGATGTTTCAAAGAGTCTCGGTGGCTCGGTGGTTGAGTGGTAAGAACGTGTACTGCGTCCGGTTCCAGGGTTCTCCTTTCACTTTTTCAGTACATACTGGAACATTAACATCAACCGAGGTTGTTGTACATTCCGCCCTTCGGAGGAGGCGTAAATCGATCGGTCCCGTGTCTATGCGCTGTTGGACACGTTAAAGATCGCTATACAACTTACAGAAAGGCATGAGTTCGGCGAAATTTCCAGGATGGTGATTGACCATAGTCGCGGAATTAGATCGACGTTACAGAAACAAAAACACACACACACACAGATGTTTTAAATTAAAATCGTAACTCTCTTGTGTCAGTGGTGCTATAAATATTTTTTTATTAAATGATAGAATGTACTTATTTATAATCTCGAATTACGATCATTACTACTAACACAAGAAATTCTCGATTTCAATTTGCAACATCCAGAAATAAATATTCGTCCCGAGTTACACAGCAAGTAAGCAACAGGGCCGGTTGCCATCTTCATAAGGTGATGCCTTACTGGAGAGTATCCTGTGAAAACTACTGTGATTATTCTCAAATCGTTCATGTTCTATCCAAGAAATAGTTCAGACTTCTCTGTTGTATGCCAGCATTTGGTTTCTGTCCCAAGTATCAAGTTCTGCAGTGCTATCGGGGCGGCAAAGTCGTGGACGAGCCCTGAAGGAAAAAAAGTATCAAGTACGTTATGTGGCTTTCTATTAGCCCACACTATGGCCCTAGACCATATAGTGGTGTTGTTGCTACCCTCTTTGCAAGGCTATCTGCTTCCTCGTTTCCTTAAATGCCTTGATGCCCTAGTACTCTAGTACCCTAGTACATATCAAGGTTACTTTGATGTTCGCAGCCAATTACTTCAAGGATTTTTTTCATTCCCAGGTCAGTTTAGACTCGGTTTTAAAAAAATTGTCTCTGATACTGCCTGACTGTGAGACAGGATGTAAACCTCTCTATCTCTGAGTCTTCTTTGTATGCACACCTGTACACAGAGATTTATAGCAAGCATTTCTGCGATAAAGAAGATGGTGGAAGTTTTTCTAAGGGACTTAGCAAGTCTAAAGTTAGATCCTCTTATTTCCAGCGTTAGACATTAGAGACGCTCTCCATTGAGATTTGGGGAGCAGGTAGATTGATGCTCCGAAAGCAAACTGTAGCTACCTATCCTAGCTTGATCCGCCACTGTCTTCTTTTAATACTTCCTTAACCTCTTAAAATGACACCAAAACAGGGTTGAAACGTCGAGTTTCAACAAGTTCTGGACGCCAAATATGAGCTCTAATCATTCCCATGTAAAACAAAGTTGGAAGTGGTGATCTCGTTCTTAAGATTTTTCTATACCACATCGCTAAAATTTTTTATCACGTTCTATTTAAACTAATCGCGTAACAATCTATATTATTTTCCTTGTGTATAAAATATAATAAACAATCTGCAATAAAAAGGAACGTATTTACAACTTTGCTAAGCTTACCGGGTGTTTACATCATTCGGCCCGGTCCAGGCATTGCCAAACAATCGGTGAACAATACGTGTCAAATTGAAAACATTCTTCTTGGAGCCAGGTTAAAATAGAAATGCCAAAAAAATTCGGGACGCAGCAAGTGCATTATAGTAGTGAAATTTCATAAGAATTGTACACTATTATTACACGGCATATTACTAAAATTAATACTTTAAACATACACACACCTTGAAGATCGATTTTTAAAGGTTCTAGTACGCGCACATTTGAAGATTTTTTTCGCAGGTGTTACCATCGATATCTCTATTATCAAAAAAATATTGTGTTCTAACTCATTTTGAGAAAAATGGCCAAAACTCAATTTTCTCTGAAGCTACAAAATTTAATTTTGCTATTTCTATAGAGAGTGTAAGTCTCTTTAAAAGAAAATGTATATTACAAATGTCATTAAAGTTACAAAAGCTTTCCAGAAGTAAACTATTCATATTTAGAAAAGTAAAGTATCGGCCAAATTATAAACGTAGTGATTATTTTTCCTTATTAATCGCCTGAACGATTTCATTTTAGTCAACCTAATCAAACCTGTTTTTCTATATCAACAATAACAAAATGTCTGCTGAAAATTATAATTTCAGATTCAAAGGTGAGAAAGTTATTTAGGCGTTTTAAACAGAAGTGAGATCTTGTTCAAAACGTATGAAATTGGTACACTATTGCTTTTCCAATTGTTAAAATAAAACAAAAAGAAACCATACATTCATCGAGCCGGAATCGATCACGTAACCTTCTGCGTAAAAGGTAAGCACGCTACCACTGAGCTATCTAAGGATACGTTAACTAACGTTTTGTTTACATGATACTTGGCACGGGCTTCATGCCCGGGATATATTATATTATATTAAAAGTATACGTAACAATTAATTACAGAATTAGTAGAATTGCCATTGAAACGCATTCAATGACTGTTTCAATCTTATATGACGTCTTATGTTTAAGTTTAAAGATAAAAAATAAATTATTTTAAAAGCTTTTGTGTAGTGACTTGACTTTATTATTATTTTTTACATTTCCACTATATTATGCTACAATTTTAGTCTAAAACTGTATTTGGGGCCGTTCATAAAGCTACAAATAAAATATATTTCAAAAATTTATTGAGTTCCCCGATTAAATAACAATTAGGTACTTGACAAAGTTTTAATTTTATGCCTGTCATTTTCCATACTTTCGGCCGAGATTTCACGATTGTTGGTTCGGGTAGTATGTTTTCTGCCTGGTATACCTATATTTAGTTTGGTTACCTTTGATGTATGGTTTATACCCGTTGTATGAATTAATCTACGCGTGACAGTTAACTACTCTGTCTATCAGGCATTGGACTTTAACCAAAATACTTAAAATTCACAACATATGTTTATTTACACTATTTATAGCCACATGTAAAGTCTCATTACAGGTACTTTAATACTTACAAAAGTGTAGCGTTTTCAAAAAAAAATTTGGGGAAAAAAATTTACATTTGAAAACATTTTCCGAAAGTCTTACCATTGTTAAGTCTCTATTACTAAATGTTTTTAATGAAAACTCACTAAAAAAAAAACAGCTCAAATTTTTGTTCTCAATTCTTTTACTTATATTAATGAAAATATCGAAACTAATAACAATTTTATTGTGCAAAACAATATAACAATACTTAATTAACGCTAGGTGCAATCCCTAAACACATACAAGCCCACCTGAGCCATACATACAAGCACATCCAATCACACATAAACACGCACATACAAGAATACCCAATCGACAAAGCTACGTTGCCTCAAACGGACTTCAAGCTCAGTTGAACCACAATGTTGTCAGTTGCCACAGTTGACTTCACCGTAAAGGGCCCAACTTTCAGGTATTTCTACTCTACTTGATGATACTGGCTTTTTTTTTAATTTTACGAAAACAATTACAATAAATATTAGATTAACTTCCAAGAAAAGTTGTCGTTCCAGTGCTCACGGCGGTATAGTACCATATTTAGATGTTTCTATATACTTATGTCCGTTTTCTTTTTGAAATGAACTCTTCGCAGACTTCTTCAAACAACTCATTTACATCCAGTTCATTATTGAAGATGCCTTCCCCTTCGACTATTCTTTAAGTTCTGGAAATAGAGTGTAATCGCTTGGTGCCTGATCTGCTGGATAAGTTGGACACTCTAAAAGTTCGATGTCTGTTACTTGGCGCACTGTCTTGATGAAAGGGTATCCCTTTTGTCAACCTTATTGTTTTGTAGCTTCACGAATTTTTTAACAATTATTAGTTAATTTCCATTAAGAAAATTCACTAATGGAGATGTAACGATGGTGAGACTTTCGGAATGTTTTTTCAAATGAGCTCAAATAAATTAGAGCCCCTAGAACCCATATCCAATGTCCGTTTGCATATTATATATATATATATATATATATATATATATATATATATATATATATATATATATATATATATATATATATATATATATATATATATATGCGAGCGCTGGTGTGTGTGTGTGTATGCGCGTCCAAGCGATAACTCAAAAAATACAGAACTGATTTGAACGAAATTTGGCACATATCTCCATTTTTTTATATCTTGGACGAGTTCGTAAATCAGCTATAACGGACACTGCCCAAAATATACAACAATATTTTTGAAAGTATTAAGGGAACTGGAATAACACGTTGCATGTTTTTCCATTACACTGAAAAATTCTTTCTGGAGGCCAGTTCTGAGAGTCAACTTTGGCAATGCAAAATTGCGAATTTTCTTGTGGAAAATCCTATATCTTTGAATCGCATCAATTTATTTCTCCCAAATTTAGCTCAAATATTGCTATCAAACTGCAGATTCAGTACGCTAGGAACCGGTTTTGTTGAATAATTGTAATCCAAGTTTACCCGGAATGAAATTTCACATAATTTGGTCCACCAAATATACCCCTTGTTGTTAGAAAAGAACATTACTGCCTTAAAGTTAAAAGTTAAGAATAAACAAATATTGTTTTATTACATTACATTCATTGGTTTATAATCAACAGTGTCTCAAAAATTAAATTGACAGATTAAATTATCATGTTTGTGCACACGCGTAGAAAAAGGAATGACATTGGAAGATTATCCATCACCTAGAGACTAAATTCAACATAAAGGAACTTAAACAGATCCAGGGTAAGTTGCCTTATCAATTGGAAAACTTACAAATATTTGCTAACACAACGCACTCGCTGCGTCCACACTTATTTTGCGGATACTTGACCACCGCTCTCTGCTCAATTATGTTCCTTTTCAACTGACAACGTGCATCATTTAACTTGACCTCGTGCAGACTGATTACTACTAACTCAGATGTTATACCACAGCATTATGCTGTGGTTATACTTTGACATAAATATCAATACATACCTATCACTGAAATGCCATAAGATGATAACTGTAGAGTACCTATAAACAGGTCATTAGACGAGCATAGAAATGGGCCCTAATATTTCATTGTGTAATTTTAAGTCATACACGACAGCGGCAACACTGTATTAATGAACTTTCAAGTCGTGTGGGTGGTCTTTTACTTGAATCATGAGCACGGGTAGGTGTTTCACAAAAGAGGTAAACGATAATAATCAAGTGAACAAGTCGTCCGCGTTTCTCATTCCTTTACCATCATTACAACACACAAATGCTAACAACGAAACAAAGCAACTGTGAAATCAATCAACCTATACAGAATCTAATTTCCTTCTGCTATGGGAATCAAATAAAACAAGTGCCTGTTCAATGTACCATTTGTTACTTGTATGCCTTGCTGCCCTTTCTGATACAAAAGTGGCTTTTTAGAGTTGAACATCGTCGATTGTTTGTTGAAGAGAAATAATTGAAAACCATAATGGACTGTGCACAAAGCAAATGTCTTATTCAGGATGCTTTATTTTAAACAGCTACAAACCAAACATTTTTTAAACGGGAAATAAGTCCTCTCAAGTTTGGTTGTTTTGGACCATTGAACTTTATCCTAACTGGAACGAATGCGCAGGTAGCCTACAATGAAGATGGTCGGTTCGTCTTCCAGAACAAAATTATATATTCATACATACATTCATACATACTTATATATATATATATATATATATATATATATATATATATATATATATATATATATATATATATATATATATATATATATATATATATATATATATATATATATATATATATATATATATATATATATATATATATAGGTCGAATATGTGTGCTGATTTGGTTCTTATTTTTGTCCTAAGAATACGTGAGTTATGTTAGATTATTCCATGAAGTAGGACTTCAATAAAACACCGTACAGGGGTGATTTTGCAAATTTGGTTATTGACAAAGATCTACCTTTTCAAAATATTTTTACGTTTCTGGCACTTCCGGTTATACCTACCGGAAGTCAACAACAACTTGCTTCTTTAGAATTGAACAGCCTGTATGTTTCGCAGTTTTGGATTCTACGTTCACATTCAAGTCAACTTTGTGTAAAGCTCTATACCTAGATTAAGTTATTCCATTTTTAAGAAAAAAGTGAGTTACAGCACCATATTAAATTATGGTGAATTTTCTGTAAATGTTTTTAATAGAAAATATGTCTCTTTAATGCAAGCGGGAATCAATTTGGTCACCGGTATAACCTATATAGTAGGAACAGTGTACCATATTTTACCAAAATAACTTGTTTGAAAATGTACCAAAATTTTCCGAAAGTGAACTTAAAATATTTCTCAGAAAACTCGTTTCCCAGCTGACAAACTTTAGGTTAATATCAAATTGCGTTACACTGTATACTTATATGTAAACAGAAGGTAAACCCGGATATGGATTCTAGGGGGCCTAGTTTGCGCTCATGTGAAGAAATCTTTTTAGAATTCAAAAGCCGCGGACTCCTCATTAACGAATTTTTTCCATGAAAATTTGCTAAAAATTATAGACCATTAAACCGTAAATTTAACTAAGACTACTTCCAAAGCACCAGAGAAAGGGTCTATTTGAAATGAATTTTCTGGAAATATTTTATTAAAATGAAGGGCAATGATGGTTTAAGCTGAAACTTTAGGGTTTGCAGAACACTCTTTATATAATCCGTATTTCTTTCAGGTTCTTTTCCTAAATGTTGTCAATTTTGACGTTTCAAATCGCGACTTTTTACGTTTTGAGGAAAACCTCAATTTTTTTATTTTTTACATGCCTTTAACTTTTTTGTCTTTAAACTTACTGACCTAAATTTTTGGTAACTTGTTTACCTCTTATATATATATATATATATATATATATATATATATATATATATATATATATATATATATATATATATTGAAACTGACCCTGGATATGGGTTCTAGGGGGCCTCGTTCGCGCTCATTTTTTTCTAAATTTAAAAGTCTTGATCTCCTCGTTAGTGATTTTTTTTAAAGAAAATTCACTAAAACAAGCACTTGTGAAGCCACGGGCAAAGTCTACAACTGTATTAAATATGGAACGGTTTCGCTAAGTTAGGGCAAGAACAAGCAACCAGATATGCTATTCAAATTGAATTCAGTCTTAAAACTTTCATCTCCTCTTTGTCTAGTTATTTTTTATACAAAACTCGCTAAAAAATTAAACTGAATAACCACAATCTGATTAGATAACGGTAAAGTGAAATGAGACTAAAAAAAATTAAAAAAGTAAAGTAACTAACTAGGATTCGAACTCGCCATGCAGGAGTCAATTGAATTTGATTATCCGATGTATACGGACTTGGGCCACTGAGCTATGCTTTACATGTGTCTACTAGCAACTATATCCCGCAATACATTGGTTCAATGTTTTAAAATTTACACAAAACCATTTCAATTTACAATAGATTTTTTGCTCATATTATAACGAAATCAAGGAAAAGAACGACTTAGACACATATCTAGGTGCTTGATAGTCATTTCTTGTAGTATTTTTCTCTCCCATTCGTACTCAATCAATTCTGACGTTTGAACTTTCTTGAATCAGATTTAATTACTTATAAAATTAATTTACCTCTAACTTTTTTTGTCTTTTAGGATAGAGATCTAAATTTTGGTACACAGGATACACTTTATGACAGAAACCAGCTTACTACTTGTCTGTCCTCACTTTGTTATTTCCGGAGATATATTTTTTTCACAATGAAAAACAAAATTTTCCGGGAAAACCTGGGCCGATTTTCCTGACTAACGAACTTATCCAAGCCACTTACAAAAGGAAGGTATGTGTCAAATTTGATCGAAATCGGATCATTATTGTTCGAGTTATCGGTGTGATATATATAGATATATATATATATATATATATATATATATATATATATATATATATATATATATATATATATATATATATATATATATATATATATATATAAACATATAAAAATTGAAACTGACCCTGGATATGGGTTTTAGGGGGGCTAGTTCGAGGTCATTTGAAAAAAATGTTTCAAAATTCAAAAGTAGGGATCTCCTCATTAGTGATTTTTTTTTAAAAGAAAATTCACTAAAATGCTGAATCTTGAACAGTGGAAGACTTCTAATAACAATATTTGCAACACTAATGGTTTCGACATCGCTACATCTAAAAATGATTGCATAATGTTGGAGGAACATACAGGGCACTGGAAATTTATACGCCAATTCAAAAAGTTACAAAGTTAGATTTTTTCAAACGGAACAGCTAGTATATTATTCAACGGTCGAAAGAAGTACTTAATTCTGAATCTAATGATATAAATTTCTATCTACCCGTCTTTAAAGGTTTCCCAATTATTTTGTTATAAAAACGTGTAAAAACTGTACTATTTCATTTTGCCAAGTACACTGTGAAAAAAATAAAACAATTTAGTGTGTCTTGAGTGTCAAATAATTTGTTCTGAGAAGTTTCGTCAGTATTTAAATAAACATATATACAGGGTAATCCACGGTAGACGGTACCTTAGAAGTTTCTGACAAACCAGTCAATGGACCGCTCTGCAAGTTTGGTTATTTTGATAAACAAGCATGCTCTATCGACTTACAATATTTTCGAAAATGCAACGTTGCAACGTCTACTATAAAGTAGTACCAACTTTCGCATTTTAAATGGAACACCGTTATCTTATTTCTGATATATCAGACATACATACAACAGACCCAAAATATGAGTTTTAGCGGTCCTAATTCGCGCTCATTTGGGAAAAACAAAGAGAAATGTGGTGGAAATATTTACACACACACACAAAAAACAGGAGAAATTCGAGTCTTATTGAAAGTGAAAACGAGGAACTATTTATATTTGTTCTTTGTCCGGAGCAGCATCTTGACGGACCTGCGTGTCTCCTTTGTTTAATATAACAGTCACATAAACGAAAGTATTCAGAGGGTGCGACGGCGTGCGATGGAAGAGAGAGATATATGGGAAGGCAAACATGAATGAAGGATTCCCACAGGAGTGACGGGATGCAGATAGGCGAAGGAAGGTAGACTGGAAAAGAGTAAACTATTCTAGAGCTTAGTCAACAACGATATAGGGGATCGATAAGCATACGTGTTGTGTATACAAAATATATTCCTAGGATATAAAATATCACACACTTTACACTCACACAATTTCGATATAAAAAATTCAGCCTCTACTACAAAGGAATACACTATGGTGATTTCAGCCCGCGGTTTTCTAAAATAAGGTTAAAATTTTTATAGGGATATCAAAATTTAATTTCAAGGCATCCAATAATCTGAAACAGTATTCAAGGCAAATACTCTGGGTATAAAGGCATCTATATAAATTTTACAATTTCTTCCAAATAGAGAAGTATAGTTATTAAGATAAAATAAACCTAAAAAAAAAAACACCATCATCATCATCATTACAGTCAAAAGGCGACGTCCCCTTTCGTAGCAATCATGACTCTCCAGTAACTCTTTTTATTGTATTGTAGCTTTATGAAGTGGGTCAGGTTTCTCAGAGGCTTTTCTGGACCACTTTTTCTCTCTTTTTAGTCAATTTTCATATAGAAAAGTTCGCTTCTAGAATTTTCTAATTTTGTTAGTATATTTGTTGCTTACAGCACTCCAATAAATTCGTCGTAATTTTGTTCCGCTAATTCCAATTAATTTTTGGTCTAATAATACAATACTTAACTGAAACTCTGCGAGCAGAAATATTAATGACGATTGGGTATGGTGATATGTGTAGAATACAGGCAGAAGTTGTAACCAATTTAATGAAAAACATCCAGATTTGCCCCCACTAACCCAGGGAACTGTGTCTAAGATACATTCACAGTTTCGTGATTATGGACACGTTAAACCACTGCCCTGGAGACCCAAGTTTGTTGAAGAAGATGTAAAACTCAATATTTTATTGGCTTTTCAAGAAGAACCAACAACTTCTACCCGTCAAATTTCACGTGAAAATGATGTTAGTCAATGAACAGTTTTAAGGTGTCTCAAAATCGAAAAAATGCATATCTATAACCTACAACACGTTCAATAGTTGATTGATGGTAATTCTGATAGAACTGCAATTTTGTTAATAACTGCTGGACATGTTACATAGAAATGTTATTTCTTCTTCTGACGTTCTGTTTTCCGATGAAGCAACATTTCTTTTGAATGGCGTTGTAAACAGGCAAAATTGTAGATACTGGGCTGGCCGAAAACCCCCACTCAGAAGTTGAACGTTTGGGCTGGTATCATTAGTGATCACGTAGTTGGAACTGTTTTTATAGAAAATCTAAACGGTAAAGACATTTAGAAATGCTAAGAGAAGAGGTTGTCCCAATGTTAGTAGAATTGTATCCAAACGTAATGGAACCTAATATTCCCCATGAAAGGATATGGTTTCAACAAGACGGTGCACCGCTCCAATTTGCTCTTCAAGTACGGGAGTATTTACACGAAGTCTTTCCACAAAGATCGATTGGACGAAGCGGTTTCGTAGAATGGCCCGCTAGATCACCAGATCTTACACCTCTTGATTTCTTTTTATGGGGATATCTTAAAAACATAGTGAATAAAACGCAACCTGCTGATTTAGATAATTTGAAAACGAAAATAACAACAGAAATTAGGAACGTAGCGCCTGACGTGTTGAACAGATTTAGGAAAGAATTCCAGAGCAGATTATTTCGTTGTGTGCAAGTGAATGGAGAACATTTTGAACATTTATTATAAGAAAGGGACGTTTTTATTACGTTTATCTTCGAAACTTGAAATTCAGGGTAAACTGTTTAGTTTTAATACTCCGGTATTAAATTTCCACCCTGTATTGAAAATTGCAATATTATACCATACATATGGGGTATTTCCGTATTCAGAAAAATGTGATCCATTAAATTGTGATAACAAAATGTAGGGTTGCTTTTTTTTTAATTGATAAAGTGGTAGGGGTAAAATGGCGGGAGTTTAATTTTCTTAACTACGATTATAAGATAATGTTCGACAAATTAAACTTCACGTGTCTCAGCGTTTTCCACAAAAACTATTTTTTGCTGAATAAAGAATTTTTTTCCATAAGTGTGTTTCACATTATATATATATATATATATATATATATATATATATATATATATATATATATATGTATGTATGTATGTATGTATGTATGTATGTGTACATATATAACATGATTTGCGAAGCTTCTACGCCACCCAGAGACTTTCGGTATGTTTTATTACACTGGGAATTTCTTTCCGGAGGTTAAGTTCGTCGGCCAATGGTTACCATGTAAAGTACACTTGGAGAACCCAAATCACCACAACACATTTTTTAAAGACCCGACAATCGTTTCACTAACAAAAGATAGCGTCATCAGAGGATGAAAAATTCTAAACTACTTAACTACTACATAATATATTTATACCACGTGTTAGGTAAAAGCCCGAAACCTAGAGAGGGGGAATCGCAGGCACATTTTCTGCGTCTGCATTTTAATTGCCGGACGATCTTTTTAACATCCCGTTATAGCTGTACCCACTGAGTTTCGGAATATATTTTACATCAAAGGAGCAGTGTAAAAAGCGAGCTATTAATCAGTGGCGGAGCACGCGTTTGGGAATATTTTGCTGTTTATGGCTGTAGAGATACAAATACTCTCGTAGGCGTCTAATTTCACCGGTTGTCTTAACATTTTTTATAAGCTTCAGGTTTTCTTTATCCATGTGGTGATTATTATCTCAAATAAGCGCCTCCGTGGCCGTGTTGTAAAGTCGACTGAACCTTCGGGGGACGAGGGTTTAAGACTCACCGTCAGCGGATGATTTTTCAAATCACTTCTGTCGTTGAGATCGAGCTTAAGGTGGAGGGTAGGTTAGTTTAGATAAGCAAAAAGGGTCAGCATTGGCCTAATTGCCAGTAAGCATCTTACCTTTTTTTATTATGCCAAATATGTTGAGCCAAGCATGACTTGCCTATACTACCGTATCTTAACCGTGCCAGATGTTTCTTAAATCTGGTTTCATATGATTCTTCTAGTTTGCCCAACGTATTTAAGATCACAATCTTTACAACTAAACCTGCTAGTTTAGTGGCTTTATCCTTATCTTTTGTATTACCTAATACATTTTTAAAATTATTTGTTCTCGAAAAAGTTTGCTGCAGATCAGCTTTCTTAATAATTCTCTTGAGACCCCTTGTAATTTTCAAAAGTAGTTACCTCTTCTAAAGCGAAATTTTCTTGTTGAAAATTCGCCAAAAACAAAAGGTTGTGAAGAGTGATTGCTGAAGTAGATAGAAAATCTCTTTCTCTGTATTTAGTAGCACAGAAAACATCAGATAAAACATTTTAATAATTACCCCTTACAAGTTTAGGTAACTCCGTGTGTTAATTACTCCTTTAGGTTTATTTCAGCGAGTTAGTTTAATAAATAACTTCTGAGTTTCCATCTAACAGCAGGATATTTGGAATTGTGACTAAAATGTAAATAAACCAAAGAGGAGAAAAAAATATATTCCAGTCTGCAACCACCTGCGTTTATCTGTACATTCCAAGCAACTCACCCTCGTTTTTAATTTAAACTAGGTATAAACAAGCTACAATCTCGTCAACTGTCGGGAATTTTCAGGGGACCGCTCACTGAATACACGGATGTATCCTGACACTGGGATTGCTCTAATCTGTGTAATTATCGCGGCGGAAATTAAAACTTTCCAGCGTTTAAGACATAAAATGTTTATACTTGCATTTTTTTCTACCCATCTAAATTGAATTTATATCAAGTAATTAGAAATTTGCGCAGCCAGGAAGTACGTGACATGTATCCGCAGAGTGCGATGTTCGCGAAAGCAGAATTTTCGTTTTATGATCCATAAAGTCAGTTAATATCTATCTAACCGTGCTCCTCGTAGTGTCGATGCATGACTATCTACAGTATTCAACACCGAACGTAATATATTATTCTGTGATAAAGACGAGAGCATGGCAATAAAATGCATATACTGTATATATGACTCACATCTGGCCCGTTATGATCGAGAAAATGTGGAATTTTTCGATAAGATTTTCTCACGAACTTCCGAATAATTCAGTCCCATCGATTTGGTGAATTATTTCTGTGTTACCATAGTATTCTCAAAGTGTCAAACAAATATACTGCCACGCAAGAATTCTACAGAAACTAAACCTTCAGCCTGCTGTGGACATTCGCGGTTTCAATATTTATTAATTTTTTTTGGCTAAACAACATATTAAACAAAAATTCTGGACGCAGCAAGTGCGTTATGGTAGTGAATTTTCATAAAAATGTTTTTAATAACAAATATGTGTGTTTTTTTAAAGAAAGCAGGCATCAAATTTGGTTACCAGTATAACCTATATAGTAAAAACAATGTGCCATGTTTCATTAAAATAACTTTATTGTGTGAAATTGTACAAAAATTTCCAAAAGCAAACTTAGTGTTCCCGACAAAACTCGTTTCTTGGTCAACCTTATAGGTTAATAGCAAATTGATCTGTTCAAATATGAAGCATTTGATCAAAATTAGCTACCATAACGCACTTGCTGCGTCCAGAATTTCTTTTCTTACAAACATGCATTATATTTCGATGGAAAATGCAAAAATGCAATAACATAAGGCCTGTTTGATTTAAAAAAAAACTCGGGACGCAGCAAGTGCGTTATGGTAGTGAATTTTCATAAAAATCTTTTTATTGCAAATATGTGTGTTTTCTTTTTAAGAAAGCAGACATCAATTTTGGTTACCAGTAGAACCTATATAGAAAAAGCAGGCATCAAATTTGATTACCAGTATAACATATATAGTAAAAACAATGTGCCATGTTTCATCAAAATAACTTGATTGTTTGAAAACGTACAGAAATTTCCAAAAGTAAACCAAAAGTGTTACTGAAAAAATCCGTTTCCTGGTCAACCTTATAGGTTAATAGCAAATTGAGCTTTTCAAATATGAAGCATTTAATCAAAATTCGCAACCACAACGCACTTGCTGCCTCCAGAATTTCTTAACTTACAAACATGCATTATATTTCGATGGAAAATGCAAAAAAATAAGGCGTTTTCGACAAAAAAAATATTATTTGTATCACCAACGACTTATGGGCCACCCTGTGATTGTCGCAATACTTTTTTAAGATGTAGCTCAAAACACCGTATAATTAATGTCTACAATATTTTTTCATATCTTGTATAATAACGAATATATTGAGCTTTATTGATTTTTTACGAAAATTCGACAAAAATTATATACCATTAAACAATAAACTCTATAGCTAAGGCTACTGCCAAGCATCAGAGAAAGGGTCTATTAGAAATGAATTTTCTGGAAATATTTTAGTAAAATGAAGGACAATGACGGTTGAAACTAAGAGTTCGGTGTATGTAAAACATTCTTCTTGAGGCATTTTCTTTCCATAGATCGTATTAGATTCAAGTTATTTGCCTAAATGTTGCGAATTTTGACGTTTTCAATTGTCACTTTGACGTTTTGAGGAAACCCCCAATTTATTTTTCTTTAAATGCCCATAACTTTTTTGTCTTTTGACCTACAGAGCTAAATTTTGGTAGGTGGCACACCTATAATGATATAAACCAGCTTACCAATTTTGGTTGCCCTTACTTTGTTAATTTTGGAGATATAAATATTTTGCGAAAGAAAACACAAATTTTTCCGGGAAAACCTCGGCGGATTTTCCTGGCTAACAAAATTATCCAAGCGACTTGCGAAAGGAATGTACTCACCAATTTTGACGTTTAAAATCGCAATTTTGACGTTTTGAGGAAAATCCAAATTTATTTTTCTTTGAATGCCTGTAACTTTTTTATCCTTTAACCTACGGAGCTAAATTTTGGTAGGTAACTTGCCTATAATGAAATAAATCCGCATATGAAATTTGGTTGCCCTTACTTTGTTAATTCCGGAGATATAAATTTTTTTCGAAAGAAAACGCAAAATTTTCCGGGAAAACCTGGACCGATTTTCCTGGCTAACGAACTTATCCAAGCCATTTGCAAAAGGAATTTATTCACCAAATTTAATCAAAATCGGCCCATTATTTTTTGAGTTATCGGTGTGATACATATATATATATATATATAAATATATATATATATATAAACATATAAAAATTTAAACCGACCCCGGATATGTGTTCTGGGGGGCCTAATTAGTGCTAATTTGAAGAAATTTTTTCAAAATTCAAAAGTCGGGATCTCCTCATTAGTGAATTTTTTTTAAGAAAATTCACTAAAAAGGAAATTTGTATCACCAACTCCTGTGATTGTAGAAATCCTATAATTAATATATACAATTTTTTTTTCATATCTTGTATAATAACGGATATATTGAGCTTTATTGATTTTTTACGAAAATTCGACAAAAGTTATATACCATTAAACGATAAACTCTATAGCTAAGGCTACTGCCAAGCATCAGAGAAAGGGTCTATTTGAAATGAATTTTTCTGGAAACATTTTAGTAAAATGAAGGACAATGATGGTTGAAACTAAGACTTCAGGATTTATAAAACATTCTTCTTGAGACATTTTATTTCCATAGCCCGTATTAGATTCAAGTTATTTGCCTAAATGTTGCCAATTTTGACATTTTAAATCGCCACTTTGACGTTTTGAGGAAAACCCCAATTTATTTTTCTTTAAATGCCTATCACACCGATAACTCAAAAAATAATGGGGCGATTTTGATAAAATTTGGCATGCACCTTCCTTTTGTAAGTCGCTTGGATAAGTTCGTTAATCAGGAAAATTGGATGAGGTTTTCCGAAAAATTTTGAGTTTTCATTCAAAGCAAAAATGTTATCACAAAAAATAAAAAAGCTATGATAACCAAATTTGGTGGGTAGGTTTACGATATAAAAACTAAACGATACACAAAAACTCAGATTTCTATGTTACAAGAAAAAAAGTTATAATAAAATATTTGGTGCCAGATCATTTCTATGAAAATTCACTACCATAACGCACTTGCTGCGTCTTTGAGTTTTTTGTCTTTTGACCTACATAGCTAAATATTGGTAGGTAACTTACCTAAGGATATAAACCCGCGTACCAAATTTGGTTGCCCTTATTTTGTTAATTACGGAGATATGAATTTTTTTCGAAAGAAAACACAAAATTTTCCGGGAAAACCTGGGCAGATTTTCCTGGCTAACGAACTTATCCAAGCCATTTGCAAAAGGAATTTATTCACCAAATTTAATCAAAATCGGCCTATTATTTTCTGAGTTATCGGTGTGATACATACATACATACACACACACACATATATATATATATATATATATATATATATATATATATATATATATATATATATATATATATATATATATATATATATATATATACATATAAACATATAAAAATTGAAACTGACCCCGGATATGTGTTCTGGGGGGCCTAATTAGCGCTCATTTGAAGAAATTTTTTCAAAATTGAAAAGTCGGGATTTCCTCATTAGTGAATTTTTTAAAAGAAAAATGGAAATTCGCACCAAGAATTAAATTTGTTGCACCATTGCGGATTAAATCTTGACAACTGACTGGTTGAGCTCTAAATTGTCAACTAAGTGGATGGTAAGATGTGCCAACCCGTCTGCGGCTGATTTTTATTTGTTTATTTATCAAAGCTCTGTCAGAATGCCTACCGAATCATGGAACTAACGCCGACTCATAGGTACACAAAAGATAAATTAACTTAAAAGAAATATAGATTTAACAGGAGACGGACCGATTTCGTTTTGTTTGGTCCCTTCAGCCTGTACTCCCATTCGGCCTTAGGGCTAGGCATAGAATGCGGTGAAGAACAGCGAGAAGCACTGTCTCTGGTTTTGAAGCGGTTCTATGCTTCCAAATCATCTTTTACGTACGCACAGTACAGGAGGAAGATGTGAGAAGAAAACAAGGGAGCAAAAACAACTACTTCCGTGGCTAATACCACAACTCGCGTTGAATTACATTACTTGCTAGCCGCCATACCTCAGTCTTGTCGGGTCACGCGGTAAGATGTGTACCACTGCCATATAATCCATTGGATAATATCGAAGCCTAGAATCGTCACAAAATAACAAAGCTACGGCAACCAAATTTAGTACGCAGGCTTATATTATAAAAGTCAAACTATCAAGATTTAGATCTCTAAGTTAGAATAAAAAAGTTCGGGACGCAGCAAGTGCGTTATGGTAGTGAATTTTCATTAAATGCTTCAAATTTGAATAACTCAATTTTCTATAAACTTAGAAAGCTGAATTTTAGTATGTGGTAAGCTCTTTAAGCCTGGTAACTTTCGGAAAAAAATTTTTTTTAGAAATAGAACACAAAATTTTCCCGAAAAACCATGTCCCATTTTCCTGGCTCACGAACTCATCCAAGCTATTAACAAAAGAAATCTACTTGCCCAGTTTCATCCAAATCGTTTAATTACTTTTTGAGTTATCAGTTGGAAACATTTTAAAATAAAAATTCATTAAAAGTAATTTAATGAGAAAAAAGTTCAGGACGCAGCCAATGCGTTATGGTAGCGAATGTTCGTAAAAATGTTGTTAATGGAAAATATGTCTTGTTTTTACAAGAATACAGTTGAATACAAGTTGACAGTATAACCTATATAGCACTAACAATGTAAATGTATCCAACCGATAACTCAAAAAATAATCAACCGATCGGGATGAAAATCGGCAAGTACCTTTCTTTTATTAATGGCTTGAATGAGTTCGTTAGCCAGGAAAATCGGACAAGGTTTTCCGGGAAAATTTTGAGTTTTCTTTCAAAATCTCCGAAAATTACAAAGCTATTTTAATTAAATTTGGTGGATATGTTGCCTTGGGAAAGATCTTACTACATACCAAAATTCAACTTTCTAAGTTTATAGAAAATTGAGTTTTTCAAATTTCGAGTTTTCTTTCAAAAAAATTGTTTTCTCCGAAAATTACAAATATATTTTAATGACATTTGGTGGATATGTTGCCTTGGAAGAGACCTTACTAATCTCAAAATTCAACTGTCCAAGTTTATAGAAAATTGACTTATCCAAGTTTGAACCATTTAATAAAAATTCACTACCATAACGCGCTTGCTGCGTCCCGTATTTTTTATATAATCCTCACACAACATCTACTTAACTGGGACATTCTTTGTCTGGTATTATGAAAAAAAAAGTACCATTTACAAACAACGGCCGCTTTCTTTTATCAATACAAGATGCGCAAATCTTTGTCTTTTATGTCTTTTATGCTCCTCGACACACATTTCAATTCAACACATCTTGTTTGTTTATTTACCCTTCTTATGTGACACTAAATAAACGGAGGTCCACTAATCTGATAAAGGATTACGTTCTACAAAATAGAGGGAAAATCTGTTAATATCTCTCTCTTTCAGTTAGATCGTAGAAACGCCAACATCATTTGTAAATCTCCACAGAAAGTATTAAAAAGAAGATTAATACCCAACTTGAACATTCTGCCGGAATCCCAAACTGAAAGCCAGACACTGTATCGCTGCTGAAAGATAGTAATTTTCAAATTCTTTCTTCCCGAAAATCGTGCAGGAACTCCAGACAGGAGACTGGAGCGTATCCCCCCAATTGACGGAGCCGTGACATGAGTTTCTTATTCAGGTCTCCCCTATAACCTGGGCCGCGTTATTGAAATATATTGGGAGAACCAAAGGAAATACATCGATATAAATCATCGCGACAACCAGTTGGGTGGACAGTCCCGGTGACAAAGAGAGAAACAGAGATATCTTCACTGGCGTGGGAAAGAGATAACGGTTTACGTCTACCTTCTGTTGACGTTGTCCCATCATAAGCATATTTATGTATACAGTTATATTATGTGTACATATGCATGTGTTTAGTTTTGGTTCACTGCAAAAGTTGTGTTATTTTAACTGGACTGAATTGATTTGTTTTGCGTGGGATGTAAATTTCTTGATGCCGAGTTAAGTGGAAATGATGCTATCTTTAAAATAAATGATGTAAAATATCGCGGTAGATGATTACTTATGTAGCTGAGTTTTTAAGACAATAAAAAAGCGTTATGAGCCCTGACAGGGGATTATTAATTAACAGTCTTAATTTATTACAAATAACTTGTCCTTGTTTCTCCATATGAATTTTGATTAGAATATACATTCTTTATGGGCTTAAAAGCATATTATGATATGTCTTATAACATGATGTTCTTTGGATTACATACATTAAGTATGTTGTAGGTCCATTTTTACGACCATGACTTTAAGATAGAAATCTATGAAAAAATATTTTAGAGAATCTTTGTCTACAATGATTAC
Source organism: Tillus elongatus (assembly GCA_964006375.1). Lineage (NCBI taxonomy): Eukaryota > Metazoa > Arthropoda > Insecta > Coleoptera > Cleridae > Tillus > Tillus elongatus. The sequence continues at coordinate 66,778,509 of OZ023262.1, read as the reverse complement.
TACAAGTTTGGACGCAGCAAGTGTTTTATAGTTGCCAATTCCCATAAAATTTTCTTATATATCAATAAACATAAGATCAAACGAACTTACCTTAACCCTTAGCTACTGAGAATACAAAAAGTTACATTTTTTTATATATATTTTTTATTTCAACAACACACCACGAGGGCTTACAGCCTAAATACTATCGTACCGTGTGTGTCGACAAGGAGAAAAGCGGCAACTTGTTAATTCTGGACTTGAAGGTTTGGAGGTTCGGGGGAGAAGGAAAAAGGCAAGGAACTCCACAACTTGGAAGTCCTCGGGACAAAAGAGCGGGCATAATAAGATGTTCTATGTCTGGTGACCTGGACAGTAAAAGGGTGCATTCGCTCTGTTCCCCTGGTAGATCTTTTGGGGGCAGCAGGTGGAGGAACTATGGAAGAAAGCTCCTCTGAGCAGTGCCTGTGCAGATATCTATAAAAGAGAGAGAGGTCACCATGGGCACGTCGGTGGGCAACGGATGGCAGCCTTTGGTTGAGGGTAGGGTCACCGATGATACGTATATCTGAATGAAGTCCAGGATAGCGAGTGTAGAAGCAGCAGCAGCACCCCAGATGTGGGAACAGTATTCGAGGTTTGGTCTTATTTGTGAATTATATAAGGTATAGAGATTAGCTGGTGAAAAGTATTTGCGAACCCGGAAGAGGAAACCTAATTTCTTAGCAGCCACTTCTGCAATTGATGTGACATGTTGGTGCCAATTAAGATTTCGATCCACAGAAATTCCAACAAGTGAAAAGGACTCATTACTTTGAATAACTTGGTTGTTCATTTTGATGGGTCTACGGCTGGTGTATCTCTTATGAGAAAGAAAGCAAGACTGTGATTTGGTGGGGTTGAATTGTACAAGATTTCTACTTCCCCAGTCTAATATTTTTTGGAGATCCACGGAGACAGAACCCTCCATGAGTCTGCGATCCTCATCTAATTGGGCTAAAGAGACAGGCTTAGAATATTGTATATTTGAGTGGAGGGTGCTGTCGTCCGCGTAACTGAACTGGGTTGTATGTGCTAGAGAGGAGGTCATTGACGTGGAGAAGAAACAAAGTAGGGGTTAAATAGGGGATATTTACTGAGCATGGGTCATACTGACCCAACCACAAAAATACCTATTAAAAATTAGTTTTTTTTTACTTTTTTACTTTCGGAATTGACGTCAGATGCAAGAAAAAAGTTTATTCTTCAAAATTATCACTCAAATCGGTTATTTTTTATAACAAAACTACAGTAAATTAAAATTAACCTTACATTTGGAAGAAAGAAAAATATATATGTAAATATTTTCGACAACTTAAAATAAAAATCTTTTTCTTAACATAATCTTTCAAAAGGAGGTTTTAGTTTAATTTAAAAAAAATATGGGCACATAAAAATAACAAACAAAAATTTCTGCAGTTTGTAAATACAGTCAGATGCATTCTTTACAAATATGCCCACTATATTCAGAACAAATGGTTTTTTTGTGTGCATATAATGCATACATTTGATGTCCTCTTATCTTTACTTGTGGGGCACAATGCACATCTCACCCTTTTCGCTAGTTTCACTCCCGGATTTGTTTCTTCGGGTTTTTCAGTATCAATCACTTGTCTTATAAGGTATTTCAAATGTCTTTGTATCTTTGGGTTGTTATATCGAGATGTAATATGTGGTTCAACTAGGTCGTATGCTAGGATTTTTATAAAAATTAATCTTGATATTTCTTGCGTATTTTTGTAGGAACAGTGTAATATGTAGGCATTAGCGGAAACAATGTCCACCATCGTATAAAAAATGGCCATCAGCCATCTATTTTATGTCGGCTTGGCCAGTAAAATGCTTATATATATATATATATATATATATATATATATATATATATATATATATATATATATATATATATATATATATTTATTTATTTATTTATTTATTTATTTATTTATTTATATTTAAATGGTTTTAAAGTGGGGTATTTTGTTTTAATATTGTATATTGTATTAGTTTTACTGTCCCACATTTATGGGCGTCAATTGAAATGGTTTTATTAATGTAAATAAGTTTTTAAGCTGTATATTGTTTAATTTTGAGTATAGTTTAAGTATTTTGTAGTGTTTAGTATTTTATATGTGTAATATTTGTAGATTTATATACTCCTATCTTTGTATACACTAGTATTGTAATGTTTCACTTAAGCTCAGATTGTATCTTTATAGTTGGGCGGCTTTAAATTTATTTATTTATTAATTATAGGGTTCACTATTATTTAAATTAATTTGTAACTCAAATTGTGACACTTTTAGAACACCTGTATATCTGTATGCAAGTAAAAATTTTGTTATCTTATAAGAATTATAATCAATATTAAACAGTTTAATATTTATTATTAAATTGAATAAATATACCTTTTTATTTACTGAATTGTTTTCTTCTTTTGATTTTCGGCTTTATGTAGACTTTGTTTTCAGGGATTTAGTGGGATCTAGTGAAAATTCGTACCTTTTAGACGTTACCTAATTTTCTTTAAAGTTTTATTAAAATTATGTAAACTGATATTAAATGAAATGAAACCACAAGATATTTTAGGTTAATAACTTAATTTCTATTACAAAAGTTTTTTATTTAAACAAATTTTCAAACAATCAAACAATTTATTTAGCATTTAACAATTTTAGCTTCTAACTGGATCCCCTAACTTATTGGCCATTGAATTTTAATGATTACTTAAAATTTTTGATTTTGCAGTTCGAACCGACTTTAATTAAACTGTCATTTTACACTCTTCCCAAAACTGTTGATCTGTTTCCTATGGCAACGGGCTTTGTTGTTAAAATGGCTGATGTGACGATATTCTCGAGATGTTATCACGACCTCTATTGATACTATTTTGAATCTCCCTATTTATCTGCAGAAATTCCTATAAAGTTTGATTCAAATGACATTTACGTCGTAATATTCTCATTGACACTTGTTTTACTTGTCTGGGTAGTTTTTAGTGAATTTTCTTAAAAAAAATTAACTAATGAGATCCCGACTTTTGAATTTTGAAAAAACTTCTAATTAGGCCCCCCAGAACACATATCCGGGGTCAGTTGCAATTTTTATATGTTTATATATATATATATATATATATATATATATATATATATATATATATATATATATATATATATATATATATATATATATGTATATATATATATATATATATATATATATATATATATATATATATATATATATATATATATATATATATATATATATATATATATATATGTATCACACCGATAACCCAAAAAATAATGGGCCGATTTTTATCAAATTTGCTGAATACCTTCATTTTGCAAATGGCTTGGATAAGTTCGTTAGTCAGGAAAATCGTCCCAGGTTTTCCCGGAGAATTTTGGATTTTCCTTCCTCCTCCGGAATTAACAAAGTAAAAGCAACCAAATTTGTTACGCTGGTTAACGTTATTATAGGTGAGGTGCCTGCCAAAATTTAGCTCTATAGGTCAAAAGACAAAAAAGTTATGGTCATTTAAAGAAAAATAAATTGGGGTTTTCCTCAAAACGTCAAAGTGACAATTTAAAACGTCAAAATTCGCAACATTTAGGCAAAGAACTTGAATCTTATACGGGCTCTGGAAAGAAAATGTCTTAAGAAGAATGTTTTACAAACCCTGAAGTCTTAGTTTCAACCGTCATCGTCCTTCATTTTACTAAAATATTTCCAGAAAATTCATTTCAAATAGACCCTTTCTCTGATGCTTGGCAGTAGCCTAAGCTATAGAATTTATCGTTTAATGGTATATAATTTTTGTAGAATTTTCGTAAAAAATCAATAAAGCTCAATATATCCGTTATTATACAAGATATGAAAAAATATTGTATACATTAATTATACGGTGTCTTGAGCTACACCTTAAAAAATTATTGCTACCATCACAGGATGGCCCATAAGTCGTTGGTGATACAAATAATATTTTTTTTAGTGGAAAACGCCTTATGTTTTTGCATTTTCCATCGAAATATAATGCATGTTTGTAAGTTAAGAAATTCTGGACGCAGCAAGTGCGTTATGGTAGCGAATTTTGATTAAATACTTCATATTTGAATAGCTCAATTTGCTATTAACCTATAAGGTTGACCAAGAAACGGATTTTTTCGGTTACATTTTAAGTTTACTTTCGGAAATTTCTGTACGTTTTCAAACAATAAAGTTATTTTGATGAAACATGGCACATTGTTTTTACTATATTGGTTATACTGGTAACCAAATTTGATGCATGCTTTCTGAAAAAAAACACATATTTGCTATTAAAAACATTTTTATGAAAATTCACTACCATAACGCACTTGCTGCGTCCAGAATTTTTGTTTGTTTACATTTGTGAGAAATGGAGTTATATTTCAATCTGTGTTCTGTATCATAAATACCTTTTGCTTCGGTGACGGCTTCTAGTTGAAATACGTACGCTATATCTGGACATTTTATCACAACTTTTATTATCAGTTTTGAGACTACACAATAAATGTTATCTTTGAGCGTCGTGTCGCGCTGCTGGTTACAAACTTCCTCATCCAGATGCCGGATATCATCCCATTCTTCTGTGCCAATCCGATCGGATTATTTCAAATGTTCAAATAGTTATGTCACCTGATCCATTTAAATTCAGTTTATCTACACATTAGTCAAAATAATGACTTCCCTTTGGAGTTCATACATTTTTATTATAACTACTGCGTGATTCAAGGTTAGTTGTACACTATGTTTATTGGCGCTAAGTTCAAAATTTCTAATTCACTGTTTACACTCTAGTTAACCTAAAAACATTTGTTTACACTTTTTACATTATTCGTTCAGCTAATTGTACATATTGCTTAACACTTGCTATTGTCTTTGTTTACATATTGAAGCTTAATAAATACAATTAGTTTTGTTACAAATAGATATTTAATTTTGATTATCGGAAATACATAATCTTAACTTTTCAATTAGGTTTTAAATCTTCTAATTCAATGTCGAACTTCCTTATCCTTTTTATCATAGCAATATATATATATATATATATATATATATATATATATATATATATATATATATATATATATCTTCAATGCAAGCAGTAAAAAATATATCATATATCATATATTGTATAAAAACCTTTACAATAAATAAGAAATCAACGATATAGCTATACCTGGATATTTGGAACCATCCTAAAACAACACAAAAAAGACTTCTATTTTCCTTTTACCCCCCCCCCCCCCCCTCCTCCTCTCTATTTCTATCTAACTATATATATATATATATATATATATATATATATATATATATATATATATATATATATATATATATATATATATATATATATATATATATAGATAGATAGATAGATAGATAGATAGATAGATAGATAGATAGATAGATAGATAGATAGATAGATAGATAGAAATAGAGAGGAGGATGCGGCGGCGGGGGGTGCAGCGGAAGATAGAAGTCTTTTTTGTGTTGTTTTAGGATGGTTCCAAATATCCAGGTATAGCTATATCGTTGATTTCTATTTATTGTAAAGGTTTTTATACGATATATAATATATTTTTTACTGCTTGCATTGAAGAGGCATATTTAAATATTTGTCTATTTAAAATTTAAATTACTCATGGCGAGTATGGACTCTAAACCGAAGGGAAATTTATTTAGTTAGTCCTTTATATGTTTTTATTTAAATTTGGGAGTGTAATGCGAGCTGTACAACTTCTGGAAAACTTGGCCTATTTGATGAAGTGCGAAAGCTACGATCTAATGAAAAGAGCGTTTAGATTGTGATGTTGAGATCAAAATACAGTTGCAGCTTGCGTATAAAAAATTACGCCATATCTAAAAACAGGCTGCAATATTAATTGATAAGTTCTTGACGTTGAGAGGTATTTTCCAATAGCCCGGGTAATGTGCTGAAAATAATTAACGTATTTTCAGTATTCGATGAAAAGTGAGAATGGATATGCCATCACATTTTGTGTTCATTCCCAACAAATATTTGATTGATCATTCCACTGGAAATGAGTGATACGGGCGGAAAAATGAAAAAACATCACCCTTTATTCCAACTCTCTGCTAATAAATTTGTCGCGTGAACACCGTCAAGAGAAAACAATTAGAAAGTGAATATGCGAAAACTGAACCAAGTTTCATGGTAATTCATCACTCTTGTTCATCGAAAGGGAAAGTCTAAATATACGAGTTGGCTAATGAACCAGTGACCTGTTATCCAAAAACAAGCATTATGAGCTGATAAGACCCGATTTTCACAAGCCACAATAGAATTTTCCCGACCTCTTTGTGTACACGGCATGTTTAACAGGAAGCGGGTCCGCGACCACGGCATTTAGGCACGGAAAAGAAATAGAAATATAATTGTGGCTCATTATGAATTCTTCCTGGTCTATGGGCCAGGATCATTAAACTCACGAAACAGTTCCTTTATCGCTGAAATTAATTTATGTTTAAAAACATACATTCCCTTATCGAGTATCATGCGAGGTATACTTCAACATTTTTATATACACGCTTGAACGTAGTATAACTCTAATTTATCACTTTCATATTTTACCAAATTATAGGATTATACAGGCAAAATACATTGTAAATATTTATCACTTAAAAATGGTATGTAAACATTTTAAAGAAACCTTGATTTATTATTTTGTTCCTGCCTGGAGATTATTTTAAAACATGTGTGGTGTCTAGTGATGGGGAAAAACAGTTATATTGCTTTAACAGGTCGTAACAGTTACTGTTATTTAGCAATAACAGTTAAATATAACAGGTTCAAAATAACAGTATGAACTATGAATGATTAAGAATTCCACGTAGACATAGTAACAGTAGTAGTTTCTTTACTAATTAAGCATTGAGCTTGAAAACCTCTATAGATATTTGCCTTGAAAATGAAAGTTATATGAAATACATTAATTATTGTAAGCAAAAAATAAAATAAATATATATTTTTTTTAATTTATACTATTTTTTTCTCTCTACCTATAGGGTGAAGTGTGTCTGGTTTCAACTATACCGGGTACAGGGAATATGTTTATAATTTCATTAAAATTGGTACTCTTCCTGAGATTTTTGAAGTTTCAGCGATTAGTAGTAGTAGTGTCCGTGTCCATATGCCGTATCTCCATCAACAACATGTTAAATTTTAACGGTTTCATTGTACCGACGATCCTACGTTCCCAAAGCTGTGAGCACACTAGTATAAAGTGTTAAATTAAGTATTATGTTATGAAGTAAAGTCCGCTCTATACTCTATACCCATACATATTTAGCATTCCCAGTCTCATGTCCATTCATCCTGTTAAAATTTAACAGTTGCCGATTAAAACCGATGTTGATTTATGAAAGCTAGTTGCACTGCAACAGCAACAGATACGAGTCAGAGTTCTAGTGTAAAGCGCAAGCGCAGATATATTTCTGCTGTAGCGTTTCTGGTCCTCCTGTAACCTGTTATTTTTATATGTCCATAACAGGTTTTTACTGTTGCGGCTCGGCAACAGTTGAAAAATAACAGATCGTTAAATAGCAACCCATCACTAGTGGTGTCGGCAGTAAGCAATATGTAATTAGAAATTAAAAAATAAATTTCTGTCAAATTGAAAATAATTTATGTAACCTCTAAAAAATAGTGCTACAAATTGAATCATAACATCCACATAGCTGTGATAATTTATTCTCTCATGGAATGAATTTAGGGCCCATGACTTGACCACAAAGAAGATATTTGTATTCCTGTACTCAACTTTTGAAACGTTATATTACTCTAGTTTTATTGAAAAAAACGACAATTTTCACCAAATCATCACTTACTTATTCCCTACCCCCCTGAAGTGATCTTACCCAAAAACAATTAGAAGCGTCGGGTGCTAACTGGATACCAAATTTGAAAATGAAATCTGAATTCGTTCGAAAGTTATTGCGCCTATTAACAGACGTACATGCCGACAGACAGACCGACCGACAAAAAAATGTTCGTTCCAGAATCAAGTTTTATATATGTTTTGAGACTTCTTACGCCGTTTTAGTCAAAAAAATCCGAAATGTTGTGAACACTATTCCACCCCCACACATTCAACCCCTAATTAAATTTGAGCATAAAATACCAGATGATATTTGATGAAATTAAAAGTTTTCTGATAAATCAACCCTAAAACCTTACATTACTCGAGTTTTAACGAAAAAGTGTAAAAAAAAACGAAAAATAATGCGAACCATTCGTTTGTCGAGGGCTAACTGTATACCAAATTTGAAGACGTCTCAATTCGCTTTAAAGTTATTGTGGCTACAAGCGGACAGACATACAGACTGACAGATAAAATAAATTTCGTTTCCAAATCAAGTTTTTTATATGTTTTGTTACGTTCTACGACGATTTGCTTGCTATCCTGGGGCTGTGGGACGTTGAGGTCCAGGCGTATGCTGATGATCTTGTCATAATGGTTAAAGGCAAATCTGAGGAGGCACTTGCAAGTACTCTTTAAGAGGCACTAAATGTAGTGTATGATTGATGTCGGAGGGAACAGATGTCTGTGAACCACCGCAAAACGATCATTGTTCCATTTACCAGAAGAAGAAGGCTGGATAGATTAAAACCACCTCTTCTTATGGGGGAAACGATTCCATTTCCGGAACAAGCAAAATATCTGGGGATGACCCTAGATAAGAAGCTCAACTGGGACGTACAGTTAGAGAATGTAATCCTCAGGACTAAACTGTCGCTGTGGACATGCCGTAGAATCTGTGGAAATAACTGGGGAACAAACCCACAACAGATGTACTGGCTCTATGTAGTGGTTATCAGACCAATGATAACATATGGAGCCATAGTTTGGTGGCGCAAGGCACTTCATGGTATCGCGAAGGCCAAGCCGGCACATCTACAGAGACAAGCTTGTCTGATGATAACGGGAGCAATAAGCACCGCACCATCAGCCGCTCTGGAGGTCCTCCTTAATATTCTACCTCTTCACATATGGCTGGAGAGGGTGGCGAGGTGGACAACGTACAGATTCAAACAAACAGTCGACAGCATGCCGAAGGAAATCCGTTTGGGTGGGTCCGGACCCCACGATTACATTGAGGGTCATAGGATTCTGGGAATGGTCTCAGACTTTGTCTATAAAGATCAAAACCGTCCTCCCGAAACGAGAGGACTCGGAACGAAATCTTTTATTATTAGAAAGCGTAACATAGTTGGAAATTGTATGTCGCCCGGGAGGGCATTCCAAAGCTTAGATGCTCTAGAAAGGAACGAAGATTTGTACCGAACCGTTCGACAATTGGGTAATTTAACACTAGAAATGTGTTTTTTTTTTGTGGCTAAAACAGTTTGGCCGATTAAATGTTGCAAGCCGAAGCACTAACGAAATAATTTTAAGGAGCAATGTCTATATAATGCCGTAGACGTCTGTAACCTTTGTTCTATAGGCGAGAGAAGTGAGATTGACAGTGATAGATAAATCACCTATAAGACGAACAGCTCGTTTCTAAATAGAATCTAGGAGAATGGTTGCCTTTGTGGCAGCACCCGTGACATGAGAACAGTGGACGTATCCGTGCTTTATACAGATCCAAAGTTGCTGTAATTATCCCCCCAGGTCCATTCGATCTTGTTCGTTCATGTGTTTTGTTTTGTTTACTTTATTTTTAGTAGGTATTTCGAATGTTCTGTATTTGATGTATACAGCCAATGTTGGCTTTAAAAATCAGATGCGCCTCGTTTGTACCAAGCATAGAAGCCCAGCTTGGTGTAATGAATAAACTGTATTGGTTTCTATGGATGTTTATGCCAGCAACAATTATTTTTTATGTCATCATAAACTATTTTCGGCAACCCCACACTTATATATCTTACACCATTTTTCCCATGTCCTTTTGCGAAAAGAGGCGCATTATACGTGATTAAGCTAATTCTTACAGGGCCATAGTCGTAACGATGCTCGCAAGCTGAGTCTTTCTAGCAATATATAATTCCCCTAATCCGACCCGGTCCCAAATAAGGGAAAGACTTATAATTTATTATTAGCACGAGCTAGTAAAATATTTATCTGAGACAGGAGTATGAGTAGAGCAAAGACGTGGTACATTATGAAAAGAAGTTCGCTGATCTTTTCTGACCTCGGAGAAAATAAGATTTAGATTTAGTTGGACATGCATAAAGCGTAGCTTCTGGCACGAAGCTTACGACACTCTTACCACTAAAGTTTTATTTTAGGGTTGTAAATTTTTGACGATCCTAGATGAAATATCTTACAAGAAAATATTTTGGAAGTTTCTAAGTTAAAACTGTACACTGCCCTTGATATTCACACTATACTGACACCCGGTGTTTCAGTCTCTCTACCATTATCGATGAACACGACCCATGTATTTCGCTGTGAAATTCCTCGATAAAGGTCGTTAGACCGAAATACTGTGTAAAACTTTATCAAATATGTTTTATTTCATACTTTGGCAGCTTCCTAAATCGTACTCTTGTGACCCTGTGTCCAATCCCGATAAGATTGTCATATAAAAAAGGCTAATTTAAAAACATATACGTATACATTAAAAAATATTAAGTTATAAAAGATATTGTAATATTTAAAATAAATAAATAAAAAAGTCTGGACGCAGCAAGTGCGTTATGAAAGTCAATTTTCATAAAAATGTTTTAATATCAAATATGTTTTTAGTGCAAGCAGGCAGCAATTTGGTTAGCGGTACACCCTATATAGTAGAAAAATATTTTATCAAAATAACTCACTGTTTGAACATTTTCCGAAAATAAACTTGAAATGTTTCCGAGAAAACTGGTTTCCTAGCCAACTAACCTTCGGTTAATAGCAAATTGAGTTATTTAGACCTGAAGCATTTAATGAAAATTCGCTACCAAAACGCATACTGCGTCTCGACGTTTTTTACAAACATGCAACATATTTCGATGAAAAATGCAAAAATGCGATAATATAAGGAATGTTCGAAAAAAATTTATAGGTATCACCAACGAATAATGGGCCATCCTGCGATTCTCAAAATAATTTTATTAGATGCAGCTCAAGACACCCGGTAATTAGCGTATACAATTTCAATTTCTTCTGGTATCTTGCATAATAACAATTATATTGACCTTTACCTTAGAAATTCGTCACCCTGTATATATGTAATCAGATCAAACCTGAAACTAAACCCGGATATGGATTCTAAGGTGCCTAGCTTGCACTGATTTGAAGAAATCTTTTCAGAATTCAAAAGTCGCGGTCTCCTCATTAACGATTTTTTCTATTTCAATTGGCTAACAATTATAGACCGTTAAACCATAAACTTAACTAAAACTACTGCCAAAGCTTCAGCAAAAGGGTCTCTTTGTAATTAATTTTTTGGAAATATTTTAGTAAAATGAAGGTCAATGATTGTTAAAGCTGAAACTTAGGAGTTGGTAGAACACTCGTCTTGCATTGATTTTTTGAATTAGGCCGTATTTGTTTCATGTTATTTGCCTAAATATTGCCAATTTTGTCGTTCCAAATCGCTGACGTTTTGAGGAAAACCCCCAATTTTTTTGAATACCTATAACTTTTTTGTCTTTTGGTGTGATATATATATATATATATATATATATATATATATATATATATATATATATATATATATATATATATATATATATTGTAGCGGCTGATTCGCTACGTTCTCCGATAGCTCTAAATGTTTATGTATAATGGAACGGTTGCATGTACATCAGGGGGTTACATGGTAAAGAAAACATTACCGCGGATTAATTAAATAAATTTATTGAACAATGGGGAAAGTTACACCGACAATAATTTACAGAAGGGTTGTATTATAACCAAAATACCTTGTCTTGCCGGGGACGTCGTCGTAGATCAGCTGGGTGTTTCGGGAACCTCACTTCTTCACACACGTGGAGAACTTGTTGCACCGATGGAAACTAAGGAGCAGCCTCATGCTCTGGAATCTGCAGTTTGTCGCACTTAAATGAGAACGCAACTCGCGTTCGCCATATGGTCCACGTTGGTTCCAAACACCTATTGGAAGGTCACGTGGCTGCGTCGGGCCTGTCTGCCCACGGGACAACGAAGAAGTTCAACTACGAGTGAACTGCACTCTCGAACGATCGTTGATCAAATAGGGTAGTTGCAGCGTTTTTCACTCCCAAGTCTCGGGATGCTTCGGGGTCGAGAGGGGGTAGACCGCCTATCCCACCAATCCGACGCCGTCCGAAAACGTATCTCTTCAGGCTGCCATCTTCATGTTGATCATCATTGAGGGATGTGCCCAGTGTTACCAACGGTGGTTTTGGATTCATAGTCGGCACGTGCGTGTGGCAAAAAAGGTGTCGAAAATGACGACGGAACATACACCGCCCCCCAGAAATTACAGCCTGGTGTAATTTCTCAAAAAGGAAAACCATACAAACAAAACGACAGTGCTGAATGTGACAAAAAAAGGGGTACAACTATCTACATCATCCATATATATATATACACACACCTATATACATACCTATACACACATACACACACATATACACATATATGCACCCAGATATATAGAACTAAGTACCTATTGGTTAGGCAAGGGACATAACTTAACTAACGGTCTTTGAAGGGTTCCAGAATCGGTCCTGATTGTAGCTACACGGGCAATTCCATCGCGACCGGGATGGAGGGAAATAACTCGAGCCAATTTCCATTTCAGGGGTGGAAGATTGTCGTCCTTAAGCAAAACTAACGATCCCGTTGTCGTCACGGATGAAGAGTCTGAAAACCATTTCTGTCTTTGTTGAAGCGTACGGAGGTAGTTATTCCTCCAGCGTGCCCAGAAACTTTGCTGCATGCTTTGGATGAGTTGCCACCTCGAAAGCCTTGATAATGACAAACGAGATAGATCAGGAAAAGGTAGGCATATCATCGGTGCCTGGGAGTTAAACCGTTGCAGGTTAAGTTCGACAGGGGGTGGATGCTCCCAATAAATTCCTCATAGCCATAGTCGCTGAATAAAGCTATAAACAAACCATATGACGTGACATGGGAAATCTAGAGGGTCGTACATGCGAGTCACCTCCGACAAAATGCCGCGCTTGGTGCACGGAGCACCACCAGGCTTCACTTGGAATGAAAACTTATCGTGAGAAGAATGCCACTGTAAGCCGAGAACCTTTACTCTTGCGTCAGCCTCCTCCTCGAACGTCAACGGTTTCACCTGACGATGTTCAGGTGGGATGTTCTCCAGGAGTTGACAACGATTGGATGCCCATTTGCGCAGTCCGAAACCGCCGGTTTTAAGCAAGTCAACTAGTTCACGTTGAAGTTGTTTACATGTTTGGACAGAACTTGCGCCGCACGCTAAGTCATCGACATACAGACATGTGCGAAGTGCGTGGGAAGCAAGTGGATATAAATCAGCTCCATCTGTTGCGAGCTGCTGCAAAACACGAATGGCCAGAAAAGGCGAGGACGAGATACCATACGTGACTGTGTTAAGCTGGTATGTTTGAACCGGTTCATCTAGGGAAAATCGCCATCGAATTAGCTGAAAGGGTTTGTGGGCGTCAACAACCCGAATTTGACGATACATTTGTCTAACGTCGCACGTGAATACAACTTCGTGAGAGCGAAAATGTAAAAGCACTGAACATATATCAGATTGAAGCTTGGGGCCCACAAGCTGGGTTTCGTTAAGAGACTGCCCAAAAGAATCTTTGGCGGAAGCATCAAAAACCACTCGGATACCAGATGAAGGGTTACTGGATTTAAAAATTCCATGGTGAGAAATGAAATAATGGTTCATCGGAAGCTCAGAAGTCAACAAAGACATATGACCGGACTCCAAGTAATCTTTCATGAAAAGTTTATAGGACATTTGAAGAGCAGGCTGTTTGGCGAAGCGACGCTCCAGCCCGGTGAGTCGGCGATCCGCTTGGATAATAGTCTCTGAAAATGTAGGAAGATCTGACCTGAAAGGAAGTGTGACATGAAAACGATCAGTTTTATCGCGAACGTGCGTCTCCGTAAACAAACGTTCGGCCATTTTTTCCTCTGGAGACAAGTGCTTGAGGGAAGGGACTTGTTCAATTTCCCAGAAGCGTTTCAGTGTTTCTTCAACGGGATACTCTAGCGACGAAAAGAAAGAAAGCACCTGACTGGGTAAAACTGTCGAAGTGGCTCCAATGAGAACCCAGCCAAAGCAAGTGTTGATAGCAAGTGGCGCTTCAACGCCGGCAGGAGGTACAAGTTGACCGCCGTTCACCAACTGCGGATAAATGTCTGCTCCCAACAGAATGTCTATAGGACCTGGTGTGTGCCATTCAGGATCGGCTAACGTTATACCTTGCAAATGAGGAAACCTATTGACTGTGAAGGATGAAGTAGGAAGATTTCCGCAAATTTTCGGAAGTACTACTGTCTCCAGAGAAAAGGCCTTACGAGAATCAATAGGTGAACGAATATGACACTGCACGGTGCCACAAGATGAACCTGAATCGGATTTCCCGATCCCCAAGACTTCTATACGGGTATGCGTGCGCGAGAGACCCAATTGGCGAGCGCGATGCTCTACAATGAAAGAAGCCTGAGACCCTGTATCAATGAGAGCCCTGCAGCGTTGATACTTGCCTGTCTTGCCTTGGATTTCCACTACTGCCGTGGCCAGAAGAACAGTTTTCCTACGAGGCTGGGGGGAAAGTAGTGCGGTGGTAATGTTCCCAACTGAAGAGTAATCAGAAGGAACACGTTCAGCTCGTGGAGCTGAGGGTACAAGCGACGCAGTTGTGGTCGACTTACAAGCGGGCGAAGACTGAATTTGATCAGCATGAAGCAGACTATGATGTCTTGCCCCACATAATCGACAGGATGATTTGGACGGGCACTGTAGCAGCACATGAGTGCCACGAAGGCAATTATAGCACAATTTAGCTTGCCTTGCCGCGTGCTTTCGATCTTTAGAAGGCATGCCCAAGAACTGGGGACAGCGATTGATAAAGTGCGGGCCTCTGCAACAAGGGCAAGGCTGTGAAGGACCACGAACAGGAAAGCCCTGCTCGGCTTTAGCGAACATCGACCTGGCCCTGACCCCAGAACGAGAAACGGGTGTTTTAGTTGACGGAAGCGTCAGTGTGTGAGCTTCTAAAGCTCGACATTGGTCAGCCATGAACTGTTTCAGCTGTGCGTATGTTGGAATGCTAACACTAGCAAAGTGAATCTCACAGCGTTTCCTGGAAGCAGAATCCATCTTTTGAAGGAACCAGTTAACCAGTGTAAAATCCCATAAATCAACGTTTGAATGTTGTGCGATGGCCGAAATATTTTCATTAAAGCAATTTAGCAGGGTTCGGAGCAAATGGGGTGAATCGGAATCGGCCTGAGGGGCATTTACCAACTGGTTCCAGTAGTAGGAGAGAAGCACTCGGTCGTTCTGATACCTATGGATTAGAGACTCGTAGGCCACAGCATAGTTGGCAGATGTTAGAGGAAGATGTTTTACCATCGAGAGAGGTTCCTCGGAAAGCGACGAAACCAGGTACTGCAGCTTTTCGATCGCTGAAAGCGAATCATTCTGATGAATGAGTGTTCGAAACAAATCGAACCAGTTGGCCCAGGTGCCCAAATCACCGTTGTAAACTGGTAAATTAATTTTTGGTAGCCTAACGTTGCAAGTCCGAGTAGTGTATAAGGACTCTCGTGATCCTGCGAAGGATCCTAAATTAGACATGGCTGTAGCTCTCGCTGGCGACCGAGCTCGCAGCTCCTCTGGCGCGAAAGTGTTTGGAATTATAACTTGGACCGCTCTAGGAACATCATGTTGCCTTGAGGATTGAGCGCCAATATTTGGAGGTGGAGATAACCGCATGTGGCACGCGTTAATCTCGTGCATTGCGTCATCGATCTGCACTGTTAGTTCGAACAACAAATCAACTTTGTCCATCTCTGATTCATCTAACAAAGTGTCTTTATGAACACACGTGAATTCGTCGAAAAGTTTTAAAGACAACTGATAAGCAGCAGAGAATTTTAGCACATGCTCTCGGTTTTCAATGGCTTGTTTAGCCACTTCCAATGTGGCTTTCAAGCGATATAACGTTTGCCTTGCATTGAAAACGGCTCTATCCACTGTGTACGGCATGGCGTATGAGAAATAGAGCACTGGCTTTAAAATAAAAGTTAAATGAAGAACAAAATGTTACAATACGAAATTACATGCCCCCGGCTACCACAATATTTGAGAGAAATGGATGTTTTAGATTCAGAAACAACAGTACGAATGTATACACCTGTATACAATAGGGTATAACTTCAATTAAACCCACGTGCTAATATAAAATAACTACAAATATGCTACTACATCTAGAAATTTACAAAAATGTCACACAGAGCACTGTATGGTTTCTTTACCAACCTAATGTTACACGCAACCAACGTGAGAATTAAAAAAGAAAAAAATTATCCGGCTCGAAGGACCAAACAATGTAGCGGCTGATTCGCTACGTTCTCCGATAGCTCTAAATGTTTATGTATAATGGAACGGTTGCATGTACATCAGGGGGTTACATGGTAAAGAAAACATTACCGCGGATTAATTAAATAAATTTATTGAACAATGGGGAAAGTTACACCGACAATAATTTACAGAAGGGTTGTATTATAACCAAAATACCTTGTCTTGCCGGGGACGTCGTCGTAGATCAGCTGGGTGTTTCGGGAACCTCACTTCTTCACACACGTGGAGAACTTGTTGCACCGATGGAAACTAAGGAGCAGCCTCATGTTCTGGAATCTGCAGTTTGTCGCACTTAAATGAGAACGCAACTCGCGTTCGCCATATGGTCCACGTTGGTTCCAAACACCTATTGGAAGGTCACGTGGCTGCGTCGGGCCTGTCTGCCCACGGGACAACGAAGAAGTTCAACTACGAGTGAACTGCACTCTCGAACGATCGTTGATCAAATAGGGTAGTTGCAGCGTTTTTCACTCCCAAGTCTCGGGATGCTTCGGGGTCGAGAGGGGGTAGACCGCCTATCCCACCAATCCGACGCCGTCCGAAAACGTATCTCTTCAGGCTGCCATCTTCATGTTGATCATCATTGAGGGATGTGCCCAGTGTTACCAACGGTGGTTTTGGATCCATAGTCGGCACGTGCGTGTGGCAAAAAAGGTGTCGAAAATGACGACGGAACATATATATATATATATATATATATATATATATATATATATATATATATATATATATATATATATATATATATATATATATATATATATATATATATATATATATGTTCAGAATGATTTCCGCGGTCTTTAATGTGAGACATGCTTGGTTCTCGGGTTAAACCGCGTCCAGAATTTATGGAAACTCGACGTTTCGGCTCCTGTTTTGGAGCCATTTCCAAGAGGTAAAGGAAATATGTAAGGACACTTTAAGGTCTCAATCTGCGTACTCCTTAGAGTGATGGACAAAGGTGGGTAAAGGAAATATGTAAGGACACTCTAAGGCCTCAATCTGCCTACTCCTTAGAGTGATGGACAAAGGTGGGTAAAGGAAATATGTAAGAACACTCTAAGGCCTCAATCTGCCTACTCCTTAGAGTCATGGACAAAGGTGGGTAAAGGAAATATGTAAGGACACTCTAAGGCCTCAATCTGCCTACTCCTTAGAGTGGTGGACAAAGGTAGGTAAAGGAAATATGTAAGGACACTCTAAGGCCTCAATCTGCCTACTCCTTAAAGCGGTGGATAAAGGTAGGTTGGGTTGTTGTAGCTCGATTACGAGGCCTCAATCTGCCTACTCCCCAAATCTCGCCGGAGAGAGGCCTAGGGTTGAACACACTGAGACCTCACAGACGATCTCCGGCGAGATTTGGTGAGTAGGCAGATTGAGGCCCCGTAATCGAGCTACAACAACCCAACATACCTTTATCCACCGCTTTAAGGAGTAGGCAGATTGAGGCCTTAGAGTGTCCTTACATATTTCCTTTACCTCTTGAAAATGGCTCCAAAACAGGAGCCGAAACGTCGAGTTTCCATAAATTCTGGACGCGGTTTAACCCGAGAACCAAGCATGTCTCATATATATATATATATATATATATATATATATATATATATATATATATATATTTATATATATATATATATATATATATATATATATATATATATATATATATATATATATATATATATATATATATATATATATATAAATTTATTTAAAAATTGAAACTGACCCTGGATATATTTTCTAGGGCGCCTAATTAGCGCTCATTTGAAGAAAATTTTCAAAATTAAAAAGACGGGATCTCCTTAATAGTGATTTTTTTTAAAAGAAAATTCACTAAAAACACAAAAGTGGTAGTTCGATTTTGATTCCTTCCGAAGTTACAAGCCTAAAAAAAGTATATATTTTTTGAATAATAAGAGATGTGCATACAGTTGCATATGTGGTTTGGAGTTGCTGACTTATTATTTCAAATTTCTTACCGATTTTCTAGTGAAAGGTATGCGGATATGCACTTTATTTATGGTTTCTGTGACGGGAGTGCACGTCTTCATTTACCAGATGAGTATCATCAATCTGAGAAACCTGCCACGGTGGGAACTAGAAACTCCCAAAGCAATAGGTGCGTCTAATTTCCAGCATTAATTTGCCGTGAACGCTTGGGCTCCTTTAAACGACGATTGGCTAGTTGGTCCTTACATTTATCCTATAAGAATAAATGTCGCCAATTACCTACATTTCCTTACTGAAAATTGCCATCCTTTTTAGAAGATGTTTCCCTGACCAAGTGACCAAGAGAAGAGACATGTGAATTGAAATGGATGTGGCACTACTAATGATACTCAGTGAACAACTATCCACAATGGATTGGTCGAGGGGCACCCATTGAATGGCCGCCTAGATCTCCAAATCATAATCCTTTAAATTATTATTTTTGGGGGAAAATCAAAGATCTGGTATACGCAAAATTTTCCAACAAGATTACTGGAATTATTGGAGCGTATCTAGCAAGCTGTCCAACAAACAAGAGAACACCAGCATGAAATAATAATTTTTGTTTGATCTATTGGCATCTGAGCACAAGACCGTCTTGAGCAAGAAAGAGGAAATTTTCAATAGATGATGGATTTAATATTTTTGTGAAATTTGGCAAGATTTGTTTGGTTTAAAATTTAAATCTGGTAATAACTTCTTAGGTTCATAACTTCGGAAGGAATGAAAATCGACCACTTTTGTGTTTTTTGGCTTATAATTAAGCCTACTATATGCTCACGAAATTTGAGTATAACGATAAAGGACACCCTGCATAAATAAATAAATATATATATATATATATATATATATATATATATATATATATATATATATATATATATATATATATATATATATAAAGTCTGAAACTAACCTCAGACATGGGTTCTGAAGGCTTCAATTGACGCTTATTTAAGGAAATTTTTCGAAAATTCGAAAGTTATTTCTGTAAAGGAAATCTTCTTGATGAACATTTGCTAAAAACAGTAAGAACGTGTTTACTTGATTCAAATAGTAGGGCAGTCCCATGACTAACTTCTCATTACGTATGTGAAAAGTGGAACCTGTGATGATCACTGATAAGTACACTTGGAGAACCCAAATCACCACAACACATATTTGAAAGACCTTACTATCGTTTCGCTGACAACGTCAGCATCATCAGAGGATGATGCTGACGTCACCGAAACGATCGTAAGGTCTTTCAAATAAGTGTTTTGGCGATTTGGGTTCTCCAAGTGTACTTATTCGTATTACGTATTTTCACTATTGCTATCTTTTCGCTGATAACGGTGATGTAAACAAAACAAAAACTTTGAAACGTCGCGTTTTCATTTAATAAAATATGTACTACCTCATGTAACAGCCTGTATATTATATTAAATTTGGAGCGATAACTCGATTTCAAACAAAAAGGTTTTATACGTTTTTTCATAAAGTCTAAAACCAGAGATGACCACTTCTTAAAGCCGCTTTATATATTGGTAATATGGAAACAACAAATAGCTAATGATGGTTTACATTTCAACCATCATGATTATTAAAATTCATTGAAAACAACAAAAAAACTTATAATTAACGATCAATTAATAATCTTACCTCAACAAATAAATTAAAACTAAACAAATTTATGCAACAAATAAACGGAAAACAAGTTTTGTACCAAAAAATAAAAATACCGCCTCTTTGCTCAATACATTTTTGCGCACATTTCCTTGCGTATCTGGTAGATTTTAAAATTTTTAGACCATCCAGATTGCGGATACAATTCCTAATACTTTACTTTAGACCAACTGCATTAACGTATTTTTGTTTCTAGACTTCGTAGTCACCCCCACAAGGAAAGTCCAAAAAGGTGATGTTTGAAGACCATGCAGTGGGACCATGAGTTTGTTTAATTCTATTTCCAAAATATACTCCCAAAATTAAAGAAACTTCTACAGAATTATGAGCCGGTGTCCTATCTTGCTTAAAGAAAATTTGCTCTTTATCGGTCAAATTTAAATTATCTGGGAACTTTCCTTACCAATTCTCTAGAACGTTTACCTGTCAGAATTCCTTCATAGAATATAGGCCCTATAATTCTCGCGCCAATCATGCTGCACCAAACATTAATACCTAAACGACCTTGGGGATTTAAAGGCTCGATAGATATAATTAACTTACTTCTGCTTCAGCAGTGACGGTTTTTCCTAATTTACGTCCTCTGGTTTAAAAAATTGGACACTTCCATCCACAAAAATTATTGCTTAATGTTGGTATGACTTATAGCCTCTGACAAAATCGTAACATTCTCTCCTCGTCACCTACATGGAGTTCTTGAACATCTCTATATTTAAATAGGGGAAATTTTGATTTTTTCAAAATATGATATATAGTGTATATTTTTCAATGTCGATTTTCTAATAAAATTATTAGAGTAAGCCTCAAAGCATGCTAAAATATATATATTTGGTCTATACTTGTCTTCTTCGCTCGCTTTTATAAGAAAACCGTATCATCTTGCCCTAATCGTCGATATAATTCTCTTTCTGGAAGTAGATTTTGGTACTTTTCCAGAATTTTTATATAAATTATATAACACAACATGTCACACTTTTCATAATTTGAGAAACAGATTTTCAGATATACTTTCCGTAGTATAAGTTCACACTACTCACTTTTGTGATTGTAATTTTTGACGTTTAAGATAAAGTTTTGTTCACAGCTTACTGTTTGTCAACTAAATGGGAACTGTGTAAAAAAGCCGTTAGGTCTTCCTGATTTTACAATTTATCAAAAAAAGTTACCAAAATTTTTAATTAAAAACCAAACTGCCTTACAGTGGTGGAAGGGTGGACGGTTGATCAAGGACTCGGCGTAAGCCCCGAGAAAGCAACCGTCGTGCCGTTTACGAGGAGGAGGAAGTGCGACAGCCACATAACTCTCACTCTATACGGTAGGAGCGTTCCAATGGCCAGGGAGGTAAAATATCTTGTGGTCGTATTAGACTCTTAAGCTAACCTGGAATGGTCACATTGGAAGAATACTGCGTAAGGCAGTCATGACCTTAGCCGTCACTAGGCGGCTATATGGAAAAACGTGGGGACTAAGACCTAGTATGGCCCACTGGCTGTACACAAGGGTGGTCAGACATAGTTAACATATGCGGCAATGGTCTGGTGGCCTAAGGTGACACAATCCAGTGCCAAACAAACACTAGGCAAGATCCAAAGGATGGCTTACCTAGGCATCACAGGGGCCATGTCTTCAACCCCAACAGCCGCCATGGAGGTGTTGCTGGATCTGCCCCCCCCCCCCCCCCTACACTTAGATATTATGGGGGAGGCCAGGCTAGGACTATACAGACTAGCCTGCAATGGTAGACTGAAGATCAATCCAGGCTTCAAGGCCACTGCAAAATTCAGGAGATCGTGAAGGAGCCCATGCTTGAAATGAGGTCAGACTTCGCGAGCCCGCCAATGTGCAGGGAAAACAACTTAACAGTGGAAATCCCAGACCGCGAGGCATGGCGGGAGGAGACGCCGGGCGTACCACGGGACGCGCTCGTCTGGTTCACGGACGGATCCGGCGGGAAGCGTGGGACGGGGGCAGGTGTTTACTCGGAAGGACCGAGGGTAAGTCATAGTATTTCCCTCGGAGCCCATGCAACGGTGTTTCAGGCCGATATGTACGCCATCCTGCACTGTGTGCGGGAGAACAAGAGGAGGGGCTACACCAACAAGCGGATCCTCATAGCCACAGACAGCCAGGCAGCCCTTAAGGCACTAAGTAGCCCACGGGTAAATTCCTGGCTGGTGAGTGAGTGCCGAGACGAGACGAGCGACCTGGCTGGGCAGAATGAGGTGACCCTCATCTGGGTGCCGGGTCACTCGGGGGTCAAAGGCAATGAAGAAGCTGACAGTCTCGCGAAGAGAGGGCCAGCAGAACCATTTATAGGACCAAAACCGGCTCTGGGCGTGTCAAAGAGCACTGCCAGGGGAGCCATTAAGTCCTGGGTCAGAAACCAACACAAGGTGTACTGGGCGGACTGTCCAGGGCTCAGACATGGGAAGTCAATAATTGATAGACCCAGTTCAAATAGAGCTGTGGAGCTGCTAAATCTTAGCAGAGGACAGCTCAGAAACACAACTGGTCTCTTGACGGGACACATGGCCGTCAAGAAACACCTGCATAAAATGGGGCGGTTCGAAGGGGACCTCGCATGCAGACTCTGCGGCGAGGGGGATGAATCAGCCCAGCACATCTTGTGCGAGTGTAAAGCTCTGTACCTCAAGATACAACTGATCTACGGTCAGTCTAGACCGGAGACAGAGCAATATAAAACTTGACCCTACCAATCGCTCTGCAGACTAGTTCAAGGCACAGTGATTTTGGAATGGGTGGAGTAAGACTAAGGGTATGCACAATCAACCAAAGGTTGCAGTCCTAACGGGGCGGCAAGGCTGCGGACGAGCCCTGAGGGAACAAACAATAAAACTGCCTTACAAAAATTTACTTAACATACAGGCTGTTTTATTTAAGAAACTTATACTTTCGAAAGTCCTTGAAAACGCGACGTATAGTGGCGTTTCTGTTTACATCATCGTTCTCAGCAAGAAAAATTACACAACTTTGCTCATTTAATTGACTTTGTAACTTTAATAATAACACAATTTACGGGCTTTGGTGTAATGTTACCAGTGATAAAAAAATATTACTTATTTATTTAAAATTCATTAAACAGTTTCCTTTTAGTTGTTTTTTTTTCAGTTTGGTTCCCTTTTTTAAAAGTAATTGATAATGGAAGTTTTTGCGAAAATACAGACTTTTTTCTGATATCTCCAAGTGTAGCAATGGAAGCGTTTTGCATTAAAAAGATAAGTCTAGCCATATGATAAATTAAGTTTAGCTACAGCTGCTGTCTCGGTGTTCTCAAAAAAATTCTCTCTGAATACTCTTGTAGGTAGACAAAAACAGTCTGTTGGATCTTGTGTGTCCTCTTTAGTTTGTCTCGTTCGCAAATTACAAATTTTATTATATTTAGCTCAATGATCTTTCTCTGGCTGGAAGCAATACTAATTACGTAAGAGAACATTTAAGTTTATAATTTAACATGAAAAGTATACAACGTCCCTTTATACAGAGAGTAATTCACGATGATACCGTGGAATCAGCTCATATTTCGGAATGAATTTATTAAATTTTCCGTCAGTCGTCAGAGAGAACCACAATAGACCACTACAAGGAGATACGATTATTGCAGACTACTCACTCTCAATATAATGGTCTGAATATTTTATTCGTCTTACCGCACAACAAGAGAATATTAACATTCTATAATCCAACTCCGGAATTAATTCTCTTTGAAAACGCTCGTCTTGTACATTTGAGATAACTGAGAACTCTGTTGCCTCGCTCCAAATAGAATATCAAACGTGGAAATGCCTCTTATTTGTGTACCAATTGTTAAGATAGGGTTTATAAATATTTCTGAGCTGATGTATCATCAAAACTTTATTGCAGATGGACATCAGAAACTAAAGCTGGAAACCGTTTGCACTGTGACATTAACATGACGTACTTCGAGATATTGAATTTTTTATGGCCGTTTCTTTAGTCTCGTGTCTTCTCTAGACTGAAATGGCTTGTCTCATCTGAAATTAATGTTGGTTTGATATCAGGGAAATGACCAGATTTCTTGTAACCGGAAGATATTACTGATAACGTGACCCAAGGGAACATTTCTTTTGACTTTTGTTATTTCTTTCGTTCATTTATTCAGATGTTCATGTTCTGCAAGAAATCGTGTGTCAGTTGAATCAGCGTATTGTTTCTTTATTTACAAGTAGTTGCATTAAAGTGAATTCAGTAAGAAAATTCACTAACGATGGTGAGACTTTCGGACAATTTTTTCAAATGAGCGCGAATTAGGGCTCGTAGAACCCATATGCAAGGTCCATTTGAATTTGTATATGTTTATATACATGTATAGGTATATATATATATATATATATATATATATATATATATATATATATATATATATATATATATAATATACTCAAAAAATACTTAACTGATTTGAACGAAGCTTGGCACATACCTTCATTTTGTTAAGACCGCGCACGTGTTCGTAAATCAGCTATAATGGACATTTCCCCTCCTCCGCCCAAATATAGAAAATTATTTTGGAATACGCTTTATTTTTTATTGTATTAGGGTAACTGGAGAAGCTTAATTGATTATCAATATCAAGGAGATTAGGGAACAAAGAGAACCGGCAAGCTCGTAAAAAGAGATTATTAGGCCAGCTAGAAGAATATCAATAAGAGCAGCAGCGGGTAAAATAAGAAACCAGTGGAGTATATATATATATATATATATATATATATATATATATATATATATGTATATATATATATATATATATATATATATATATATATATATATATATATATATATATATATATATAAAGCGAAAAGATTGTGGAATCATTTAAATTTGTGTTTTAACGAAATGCACACATCACCTCAAGTTTTCAAAAGTACACATTTTTGCATAAAATTTACGTATGTCCCCCTCCTGTTTTTCAAATATCGCGTCATCGCCTTTTTTTAATGACAATCGCCTTTCTTATAGATCATTGAATTATCTACACAGTACTATCACAATTTTGGTACCTCACACTGTTAAATTTTCGAATAAAAGTCATTTAAAGAGTGGAAACGGTTAACTCTACATTTTCAAAACAACAATCAAAAGATACCATAAGATTATTTCCTTGAAACAAAATGTTTAAAATTGTATCCACAAGTAGGTACGAATCAATAAAACAGAAGCATTAGGTGTATGTCATATTGTCAAATGAACGCTATTCTTAATAACATAAATCTCATTTGAAAGTTAATTAAGTATGACACATTTAAGTGAAACCCAGCGTATAGAAATTGTAATTCTTGTTGGATCTGGACAAAACACAGCAAGAAGTGTGCAATTTGTTTAATGTGAAATATCCAGATAGACGTATCAGCCAATCCACTGTGAGTAAAATCAAGATGAAATTCATAGAAACTGGACATGGTAAACACATGCAAAGTGAAGGGCGAATCCTCATGTTTCTTAGCGATCAGTATTACGTGCATTAAAATTAGAAAATTACCATCCTGGCAATACAGCTGCTGCACGAACTGAATGAAGATGACCCTGACATTTTTGTGAAATAATGCAAGATTTATGCAACCGTAATCCAAACTTTATTCGTCAAATTATTTTTCCGGACGAAGCATCATTTTAACAAAATTGAACAGTGAATAATTACAGGTATTGGAGTAGAGAATCCCCGCGGGATAACTGAAGCAGATACACAACACCCTGGTAAAGTTAACGCGTGTGGACAGGAATAGTACACGATAAAATAATTAGTTCTTTCTTCTTTGACGAAACTCTCGTTGGGCAGTGATATCATAATTTTCTAAGGAATGAGCTGATTTCTGCTCTTGCTGGAAGTTTTCCAAATGAAATCCTGATTTACCATGTGGTGATTATATTTGGTTTTAGCAAGACGCACGTCCTGTTCGTGAGTTTTTAAATGACTGCTTCGTGGTAAGTGGATCGGTAGACAAGACCAATAGAGTGGCCCTCCAAGTCCCCAGATCTTACGTCACTACATTATTTATGGAGGTATCTAAAATCATGAATCTATCTTAACGAACCAAATAACCTAGAAGATTTGAAAAATCGAATTAGGTATGAAATGAGTCGAATTAGCCCTGACGTCATTCGCAATGTACAAGAAGAATGTGTCAACAGATTTGCTTATTGTAAAAAGTCTGGATGCAACTAGTGCGTTATGGTAGCGAATTTTTTTAAAATGTTTTTAATAGCAATGTTTTTCTTTGATGAAAGCAGGCATCAAACTTGGTCGCCTATACAGTAGAAACAATGCACTATATTTCATGAAATAACTTAATTGTTTGAAAAAATATAAAAAAATTCAAAAGCCTGGATGCAGCAAGTGTGTTACGGAAATGAATATTCATAAAAATGTTTTTAATAGCAAATGTGAGCAGGCATCAATCTGATTACCGGTATAGCTTATGTAGTAGAAACAATGTACTATATTTTATCAAAATTAATGGTTTCAAAATATACAAAAAATTTCCGAAAATAAACTTAAATGTTGGTTTCCTAACCAACAAAGCTTACGCTAATAGCAAATTGAGTTATTGAAATTTGAAGGATTTAATAAAAATTCGGTAAATTTGCAGATTAGCTCCCGAACGCTTTTCAAAAAATTGTTTTCAGAAACATTACTAGGACCCCCACCTGGATGCACAAACCACAAGACCAATTTCTTGTTCACACCCCCCAAGGAAGTTACGAGATTGGGAGTGAATAGGGGTGCTGGGCGGGGTAGGTAGTAAAAAGGAAATATGAGCAGAAAGTGCGAAGAAAACTGCTTGAAAGCTGTCTATTTGAAACCATATCCCCATTAAACCCTGCTAACCCCGCACTATTCGCCCCACGTCACGTAACTTCCTTGGGGGGTATGAACATGAAGTTTTTCTTGTGGTTTATGCAACGAGGGTGGTTGTATGCACACGAGGAGGAAGAAAATGCCTACGACGAAGCAGACCCCACCCCCCCCCCCCCGGTTCTTTTTTCAGCAGGGGTGGGAGATTGGGGGGTGGCTGCTTCATAGTGGAGATTTTCTTTCCCCCCTCGCGTGCATAAAACCACCCTCGTTGCATAAACCACAAGAAAAATGTCTTGTTCATACCCGCCAAGGAAGTTACGGCACCTGGGGGAATAGTGGTGTGGTGCGGGGTAGGCAGGGTTTAAGAGAAATATGGCTTCAAGATGTAAAAAGACAGCTTTCAAGCCTGTTTTATTCGCATTTCTGCTCATATTTCCTATCTACTACCTACCCCGCCCAGCACCCTTATTCACTCCTAGCCCCGTAACATCCTTGGGGGGTGTGAACAAGAGATTTTTCTTAGGGGTTGCGGATGCAGGGGGTGGCTAAGCAGGTTTTTGAAAATAGTTTTTTTAAAAGCGTTCGGGAGCTAATCTGCAAATTTATCGAACATTCGATGCCAAAACGCACTTACTGACACTCTTCTTGCAACATTTGCCTTTCACAATCCGTATTTGTTTCACGTTCTTTACCTAAACGTTGCCAATTTTGACTCCAAAATTTATTTCTTTAACTGCCCATAACTTCTTTGTCTTTAAAGCTAGACACCTAAATTTTGGTACAGGGTCCACTTTTTATAATACAAGCGTACCATTTGGTTGCCCTAACTTTGTTATTTCCGGAGATATAAATTTTAGAAAGAAAACAAACTTTTCCTGGCTAACGAACTTATCCAAGCCACTTGCAAAAGGAAGGTACTCACCAAATTTGATCAAGATCGGTCCATTATTTTTTGAGTTATCGGTCGGATATATATATATATATATATATATATATATATATATATATATATATATATATATATATATATATATATATATATATATATATATATATATATATAAACACAGATCTCTTCATTAGCGATTTTTTTTTAAATTTGCTAAAAAGTCGGCCTTTCGAACATTATATTCAAAGGAAACAATACTTTAATTTGTTGAATAAGAGCGTTTATTTTTTGAGTGTTTCTTAAATGGATTTCATTCGAAAATTTAACATTATGAGGTATCAACATTTTGATAGTACCGTGTAGACAATACAATAATCTCTGAAAAAAATAAAATAAAAAGTCTGAGCGCAGCAAGTGCGTTATGGTAGTAAGTCTTCATAAAAATGATCTGGCACCAAATATTTTATTATAACTTTTTTCTCTTGTAACATAGAAATCTAAATTTTGGTATTAAGTTTACTTTTTATATCGTAAACGTACCTATCAAATTTGGTTACCATAGCTTTTCAATTTTTTGAGATAATTTTTTTTTCGAAAGAAAACTCAAAATTTTCCTGGAAAACCTGGTACCATTTTCCTAGCTAATGAACTTATGCAAGCCACTTACAGAAGAAAGGTACGCGCCAAATTTGATCAAAATCGACCAATTATATCCGGGTATGTGTTCTAGGGATCCTAGTTCGCGCTCATTGCAAAAAAAATTCAAAATTCAAAAGTCGGGATCTCCCCATTAGTCAATTTTTTCTACGAAAATTAACTAAAAGGGGGTCATCATTAAAAAAAAAAAAAATGCCGATAAAGTAATATTTGAAAAGCAGAAGTGGGAGAAACGTAAATTTTATGCCAAAATGTATATATATATATATATATATATATATATATATATATATATATATATATATATATATATATATATATATATATATATATATATATACATACAAACATGCAAAGTCTGAAACTTACCCCGAATATGGGTTCTAGGGGCTCTTATTCGCACTCTTT
The DNA here is from genome assembly GCA_964006375.1 of Tillus elongatus. NCBI lineage: Eukaryota > Metazoa > Arthropoda > Insecta > Coleoptera > Cleridae > Tillus > Tillus elongatus. Next base: position 66,749,473 of record OZ023262.1, on the reverse strand, counting down.
GAAAAACAATTCGAATATTTTTTAATGAAAAATCACAAATAGAACACAATTTTTACATTTGAATAAATTAACTGTTTGCCGTGATTGAGTAATTTTACATTCTCTTGTTAACCAGTTCTGCAAATTGAATCATAACGTCCACATAGCTGTGATAAATTATTTTCTTCAGAAAGACATTCTCATGGAATGAACTTAAGGCCCATCACGTGACGACAAAGAAAATATTTGTATTCATGTGCCCATAAACTTTTAAAACGTTATATTACTCGAGTTTTATTGAAAAAGTGTAAATTTTCACCAAATCACCCCTTATTTATCCCATACCCCCTAAGCGATCTTACCCAAAAACAATTCGAAGCGTTCCGTTGTCAGGTGCTAACTGGATACCAACTTTTAAGATGATATCTCAATTCATTCGAAAGTTATAGCGCCTATTAACAGACAGACGTACATTCCGACAGACAAAAAGAATTTTCTCCAGAAACAAGTTTTCTATATGTTTTGAGACTTTTCATGCCGTTTTAGCAAAAAAAAAATTTTTTTCAACAATATTCCACCGTCACGCATTCAAGCCCAAATTTAATTTCAGCAGAGAATACCAGATGTTTAATGAACTTGAAAGTTTTCTAATAAGTAAACTATAAAACGTTATATTACTCGAGTTTTAACGAAAAAATATCAATTTTCACCCAATCATCCCACATTCATCCCCATTCCCTAAAGCGATTGTACCCAAAAACAATCCAAACCGTTCGCTTGTCGGGTGCTAACTGTTCACCAAATTTTAAAACGATATCTCAATGCGTTCTAAAGTTATCGTGGCTACAAACAGACAGACATACAAACCGACAGACAAACAAAATATTTCGTTCCCAACTCATGTTTTATATTAGGTTTTGATACTTTTTACGGCGTTTGAGCTAAAAAAAGTTTTTGAATTTTTTGTCGCTGATGCGATGCTTCCACACGTGACGTTGTGGAAGTAAAAGGCAACAGGAATTCCTAAAAATGTCTGATTTTTGGGAGCGCTTATCTTATAATTAAATGTTTTGAAAGTCTTACATTCGTGATCTTCTTATAGGGAACTTTTTCTACGAAAATTGACGAAAAAATCCTGCTGTGGGTCACCAGTTTTTACAGAAATGGTTGGTGGTGTTCATCAACGTATGGATCAAAATCGTATAAAACCTTTAAAACGCCACTCACAAGACATCTGGACTTTCTTCTGAAACATGGCAGAACATTGGTAGAAAAATATTTAACACGTGTCAATATAGAACTTAAAATTGTACCCAGGACGTATTTTGCCTCATATTTGTAACACTAAGCTATGACTTATAGTGTGGTTCCTTAAAATGAACCCTTACTCAAGAGTTCGCCTATCACTGTCAGAGGCAGCGCTTGTATTTTGGGATAGGTAGCAGTCATGTAAATATTCAGCAACATAGGATTACAACCGCTTTGTGTTTTAAAATTTCATGGCGTGTCGGAATTGTTTTAAAAATTATCGCTTTTCCTGTCGGCCCTTTCAGACAAGTCGCATGTAATGAAAAATTCAAGTTGTGGGCTTCCTTGACAAGTAACACTGTCAATACGAGGATTCGGTGGTGTTAGTTTTGGTGCTCCCAAGAGAAATACAAACTGTGGCTCTGCCCTCCTCTTTCTATTTGGGATTTATTGTCTATAAAATATTTACGTTCTGTGCATCAATGACTGCTGCGTTAGGGCGTTACTGTAACAGACAGGGCGGCAAGGTGAAGCTCCCTAATCAAGATTTCGTGTTTCCCATTTTCATGCAATTTTACTTTGTGATTAGAGTGTGATTGAGTCAGTCGTGACAAAGGGAAATACAGACAGTTTCTTATGTCAAAACTTTGATTAAAAAGAAACGACGCTTCTGAATAACAAAATGTGTGTTTTATCATCGTTACCGCCGAGAAACGTATGACAGAATAAATGTACAAGGTGGACTGCCAAACATTTTAACACCTGCCACTATTTTTTTATTTTTTTTAAGAAAAGAAAACGCAAATATATAAGCTTTAGCAAATCTGCTTTTTAGGTATACATTTTACAAAAACATCACATTTTTAAGATTAAAAAAAAATTAACGTCGGCCTACTTGCGCGACTATGGCAAATCACCGACGCCAGGGAGCAGTTTAATCTTAGTACCTTGGAAATTTTGTCGAACCCCCACCTTTCTGTAAGGAGGTTAGGGATTTATAGTGTGCCCAACATCGCATGCCCCCTCCGAAAGGCGGAACGTGGAGATACTCAACTTGCTCAAATAGAATGCCAAAACGTCGGTTGATGTTAATCTATTACAGTATGTACTGAAAAAGTGAAAAGGAAACGCTGGGAATCAAACCCAGTACCCTTCGGTGCAGAGGCACACGCTCTTACCCCTCGACCACCGAGCCCTCATTTTTAAGAGATATATTTTTTTTCAATAGAACATCCTATATATTATTAGTTTTTTGAGATCTGCTATTGTTAGCAAATTTTGCAAGAAAAAAATTAATGAAGAGATCGCGACTTTGAAATCAAGTGACCGCAAACCAGGCTTCTTGGAGCCCATATATATATATATATATATATATATATATATATATATATATATATATATATATATATATATATATATATATATATATATATATATATATATATATATATATATAACACACAGATCTCCCCATTAGTGAATTCTTTTTCAGAAGATTCATTAAAAGTTAGTATTCGTTTTCTTACAGGGCTCCTCAATTATTATTCTCTTCTTGGGGCTTATTTAATGGCGCTTACACTTTTGTAAGCAGATATTCAGAATAGAACTATAAAAATCAGATGAGATTCGCTCTAAAACACATTTTTTTTCTAATTTGAAACAATTACCTAATCATCTTTTTATAAACATCATCCGAGGTTGTGGCATTGTATTTGAGCAAGGTGAATGTCTGCACGTACCGCCATTCGTAAGGGGCGGAAATGCGTCGGTCCCGTGGCCATTCTAAGCTGGGCATGTTAAGTATCCTTACCCTTCTTACATAAACGGAGAATTTCCAGGAGAGTGAGTTGAAACTGCTCCCTGGCGTCGGAAATTGACCGACGTTAAAGGAAAAAAAAATACCTTAAAAATTATGAAGTTTATAAAAATGTGAAGTAAAGTTGATTATAAGCTTACCAAACTTTAGCTTAAATAAGTGTTTTACACCACCAGTTACAGCTCTTAATAGTAGGTACAAAGATTTTTCAGAAAATCGCTTCTTCATGAAGCTTAATAGTAATAGCATTAGTAATAATGGTAATAATAATGGCAATAATAATGGCAATTTATTCGAAGTAACTATACAGCGCAACTTTAACAAAAAAGCTTTCAGCTTGTGCTTGTTTGATTTGTAAAGAATCATCCTAAGTAGAAAGAAACTGGCTATTGTATACTGTAAAATAAGTACACTTGGAGAACCCACATCACCGTACCACATCTTTTTAAAGATGTAACTACCGTTTCACTAACAAAGTTAGCGTCATCAGAGGATGAAAAATTCCTAATTGTTCTAGTGAAACGATCGTCAGGTCAAAAAGATGTGTTGTGGTTATTTGGGTTTGCAAAGTGTCCTTATCAGTGCTCATCACAGGTACCAATCTTCACTTATTACACTTGGAGAACCCAAATCACCATAACACATTTTTAAAAACCTAACGGTCGGCTTCACTAACCACGTTAGCGTAATCAGAGCATAAAAGTTTGGACGCAGCAAGTGCATTATGGAAGAAAATTTTCATAAAAATGTTTTTAATAGCAAATAATATGTCTCTATAATGCAAGCAGGCATCAATCTGGTTACCGGTGTAGCCTATATAGTAGAAACAATGTACTATATTTTATCAAAATTACTTATTGTTTGAAAATGTAAAAAAAAATCCGAAAATAAACTTAAAATGTTTCCTAGAAAACTGGTTTCCTAGCCAACAAACCTTAGGTTAATAGCAAATTGAGTTATTAAAATTTGAAGGATTTAATGAAAATTCACTACCAAAACGCACTTACTGCGTCTGGATTTTTTTCTTACAAACATGCATCATATTTCGAAAAAACTGCAAAAATGCCATATAAGGGTGTTCGAAAAAAAACAATTGTTTGGATCACCAACGACTTATGCACCAACCTGTGATTGTCAAAATATTTCCATAAGATGTAGCTTAAGACACCCTATAATTAACGTATACAATTTTTTCTCGTATCTTGTATAATAACAATTATATTGAGCTTTACCGTAGAAATGCGTCACCAACAGATGAAAACTGAAAGTAAACCCGGATATGGATTCTAAGGGGCCTAGTTTGCGCTCATTTGAAGAAATCTTTTAAAAATTCAAAGGTCGCGGTCTCATCATTAACGAATTTTATTCTACGAAAATTACCTAAAATTTATAGACCGTTAAACCATAAGCATAACTAAACCTACAGCCAAAGCATCAACTTGACTATACATACAGCCAAAGCATCAGAGAAAGGGTCTATTTGAAATCTTTTTTCTGTAAATATTTAAGCAAAATGAAGGACAATGATGATACAAGCTGAAACTTAAGGGTTTGCAGAACACTCTTCTTGCGACATTTTCTTTACATATCCGTATTTGCTTCAGGTTCTTTGCCTAAATGTTGCGAGTTTTGACGTTTCGAATCGCGACTTTAACGTTTTGAGGAAAACCCCATTTTTTTGTTCTTTAAATGCATATTACTTTTTTGTCTTTTAACCTACAGACCTAAATTTTGGTACGTGTATTTTGTATTTATAATACAAACATGGTCACCAAATTTGGTTGCCCATACTTTGTTATCTCCGGAAATCTATTTTTTTCCGAAAGAAAATTTCCGGGAAAACCTGGGCGCATTTTCCTGGCTAACGAACTTGTCCATGCCATTTGCAAAAGGAAGGTAGTCACCAAATTTTATCAAAATCAGCCCATTACTTTTTGAGTTATCGGTGTAATATATATATATATATATATATATATATATATATATATATATATATATATATATATATATATATATATATATATATATATATATATATATATATATATATATATATATATATATATATATATATATATTGGTCAACTGTCCCCGGATATGGGTTCTAGGGGTCCTAGTATGCGCTCATTTGAAGAAATTTTTTCAAAATGCAAAAATTGGGATTTCCTCATTCGTGAATTTTTTTTAAAGAACATTCACTAAGAAATTCTGAACCCATCAGTGCTCATCATAATCTTCACTTAATTTGTAGTGGCGATAAATTTTTTTTGATCTGAATTTTCGAAAACAAAGCTTTAGTATGGCCGTTAACTATATGTACTGGCGCAACAAAGGAAAACCGAATCAGATATTACCTCGTTGGAAATTAATTTTTTATGCAAATCATAATCTAGCAAAACATAATAGGCGACAGACAGATATATTATTAACATGGCAATATAGCTGATTTCCTGCTAAACTTAGCTGATCACGGAAAAGCCACTTCGGGGGGATATAAATACAAAGTCCCATATAAAATATTGATATTGGTTCAAGGAGTTTGTGGAATTGTACCTGATAACTATTAGGTGCAAGTATTATTCAAACATGCGATATATCGTGTAGACACCACAGTTATTACCTCTGCCAGTCTACCATTTCGAGGGAAAATTAGTGTGGGGGCTCTACTTTTTCTGATACACAACTAGTAATAAATCCAGTAAAACATAATGTAATGGGGGAGGAGATGAAACCTAGAAGTTTAGTCGACGAAATTTGTTATTTAGAATTCATTTCCAAGTTATTCCAGAAACGATATTACTGTTTAGTGACTTTATACATTCAGTAAGTTCAGAGAAGGGACACGTGCGTTTTTAGTACATTTTCTAAAAAAAAATTCATGAATGGGAAGAACCCGACCTTTGAATTTTGAAAAAAAATCTTCCAACGAGCGCCAACTAAAACCACTAGAACTGGTATCCCGGCTCACATTGGATATATATATATATATATATATATATATATATATATATATATATATATATATATATATATATATATATATATATATATATATATATATTAACTATAACAGGAATTATAACACGGCATTTCTGTACTATACAAGGAGAAGGGTTAAGGGCAAAGTCGCAAGAAGACAACCGCATACACGTGTTTCAAGCTTATTAGCCATCATCAGTACGATATAGCCAGGTGAAGATGGGAACACTCTGGATGAAGATGCAAAAATACACGGAGTCACAACAGGCAACCAGTGCACATTTGCAGCAACATTTGTTGCCATCGGATTGAGGGTCTTCGAAAGGTTGCTGCAAATGTGCACTAGTTGCCTGTTGTGACTCCGTGTATTTTTGCATCTTCATCCAGAGTGTTCCCATCTTCACCTGGCTATACCGTACTGATGATGGCTAATAAGCTTGAAACACTTGTATGCGGTTGTCTCCTTGCGGCTTTGCCCTTAACCCTTCTCCTTTTATATATATATATATATATATATATATATATATATATATATATATATATATATATATATATATATATAGATATATATATATAGATATATATATATATATATATATATATATATATATATATATATATATATATATATATATATATATATATATATATATATATATATGTTGCAAGTGGCTTGAATAAATTCGTTAGCCAGGAAAATCGGAACAGTGTTTTTTCTGGAATTTTTTTATATCTACGGAAGTAACAATGCTATGGCAACCAAGTTGGGTAGGCAAGTTTATATTATAAAAAAAGTTCGGGACGCAGCAAATGCGTTATGGTAGCGAATTTTCGTAAAAATGTTTTTGAATGGAAATATATACTGTTTTTACAAGAAGGACATTTGGTTGATAGTATAACCTATATAACAATGTACCATATTTCATTAAAATAGCTTTGTTGTTTCAAAAAGTACAAACATTTTCCGAAAATAAACTTTAAAAGTTCTAGAAAAACTGATCCGATTTTCCTGGCCAACGAACCTCTTTAAGCTACTTACACACCTGACAAGATATAATTATTCACAAACTGCTTTAGGACCAAAACTGAAAAAAAAATATGAGAATTTCTTTTACATAATTTGCCTTCAATAATGTTAAACTAAATTCTATTTTTCACAAAAAGTCGAGAACTTTTTTATTTACAATAACTTCTTAAACATTTATTATTGATTACCAACATATCACAAAAATCTTACAAAAAATTATTTCTACGGAAACACTAAAAACATTTGTGCGAAAACTTTTCAGATTCAGCCACTATTTGAGAATACCTGTATACGACAGCTCGATTTTTTCGTCGATTAATACAAAGAAAAAGCTCTCCGAATGCGTCATTTCCATGGGGCTCCGTTATCTATTGATAAAAACGCCATATCACAATTTGTGATATGCGTTTGAAATATGTGCCAAGAACGTGAAAAGTTGCAAAACAATTCAAATAGCTCAAAAACGATGAACGATATCATTTTTTTTCCTTGCAAGCATGCATTATAATTGGATGGAAATACAAGAATGCAATAACATAAGGGGTGTTTTATTAAAAAAATAAAGAGTATATCACCGCCGACTTAAGGGCCACCCTGTAATTGTTAAAATAGGTTTATAAGATACAGCTCGAGATACCCTATAATTAACGTATATACTTTTTCTTCATATCTTGTATAATAAAGGATATATTGAGCTTTACCGTAGAAATGTGTCACCCTGTATAGGTGTAAACAGGCAAAAACTTAAACTGACCCCCTATATGGGTTTTAGGGGTTCTAGTTCGGGCTCATTTGAAGAAATCTTTTTAAAATTCATAAGTCGCGGTCTTCTTAATAACGATTTTTTTCTACGAAAATTTGCTAAAATATAGACTATTAAACCATAAACTCTATAGCGGAAACTATTGCCGAAGCATCAGAAAGAGGGTCTATTGAAATGGATTATCCGAAAATATTTTAGTAAAATGAAGGACAGTGATGGTTGAAGCTGAAAATTAAGGCTTTGTAAAACACACTTATTAAGAGCTTTTTTCGACATAATCGGTTTTTGCTTCAAATTCATTGTCTGAAAATTGCAAATTTTGGCGTTTCAAATCGCGACTTTGACGTTTCAAGAAAAAAAAATATAACATTTTCAAAATATTTTTCTGCTGCTTCTTCACAATTTTGCTTCAAGAAAACTTAAATATACAATTGGTTTTGTTAACCACACAAAATATTTTGTGCTTGTGCTTTCCTCTGATCACCAGTGGCACCAATTTTTTTTTAATGTTTGTTTAAAGAGAATTCATCAAATTCATTTATAAGAAAATTCCCTATTAAAAGAACATTTTGTACAAGAAGTTTCGCCAATAAAAATAAATGAACTAAATTTAAAAATATCCAAAATCTGATCTAGACACAGAGGCAGATACTTTATCTGTGGCTTCACACAGAAAATTATTTTGCCTGTCGATGCTGTAAAAATTGAATCCTGTTGCAGAAAAAAAAAACAAGCTATTCTAAAGTCACAAATCTCTGAAGTCTGCGTTAACTGTTTTACCAACTAAGGGCAAGAACAGCTGCTATTGCTACTGATTTTTTCAACGAAAAGTCGGTAGCGATAATGTTATAATTGATTCATAGGCGATAAAAGGTTTAAAAAAAATTTGAAAGAGAAATTCAGTCAATAGTGATATTTGAATCCACTTCCCTTCGCTCATGAGGCAGCGGTCTAATCCAGGACTACCGTAAGGCTTGGCAATGAAAGTGCAATAAAAGGTAGATTAATGGTCTTCAGTTATTTATTTGTAGTCCGTAAGGTTTATTTTATAGGCATTTTTTGCAACTATTTTACAAATGAGAAGAGTAGCATAAATCTAGAACATTCTAATATACATTTTATGTTTATGCAATCTTTACCGTTCTTAAACCGCAATAGGTTTACTAATTTTCACGTTTCACATCTCCAGTTTGACATTTACAGGAGAAAATGATAAAATTTTCAAAGTAGTTTTTCTCGTACTTCTTGAAAAAATAAATGTTGTGTGTAATACTTAACAGATTTTGTTTAACACAGAGAATATTTTGGCATTCCGTCTTCCCTGCCTTTTAGTGGCACTAAAACTTTGTTTCATTATACTCCTATAACTTTTTTTCTTTTAATTTAGAATCCAGATTTTGATGTATAGTTTGGCTTTTACAATGTAAACTTGTGTACCAAATTTAGTTGCTATAGTTTTATTTCCAAATATATGAATTTTTTCCAAAAGAAAATCTAAAATTTTCGCGGAAAAACTGCTCTGATTTTCCTTGATAACAAACTTGTATAAACCACTTGCAAAAGGAAGTTGCTCGCCCAATTTTATCAAAATCGGCCTATTATTCTTTGAGTTATCGGTGTGATATATATATATATATATATATATATATATATATATATATATATATATATATATATATATATATATATATATATATATTATTACATATGATTCTGCGTCCACCGCCTTTGTGCGTCTTTACGCAGAAAATGTTTGCCTTGTTTTCTATGGGTTGTAGTAACAAATGCGTCCTCACACGGCGTGTGCTTGAACTGTTAGTCCTACTTCATGGATATTGCAGAGAAAAAAGTAGTTTACTTTAACGACAAAGACGTACCGAATTTTTGTAGTGTGTGCAGAATGGTCGTATTATGTACTTTTTAGACAAACGTCTAGTTCAGCAGTTTGCTACTAGAGGCGCTTCTCATTCACAGTATATCTTAGAGAGTATATGTCGTTTATATAAATGCGATGATTGAACGTCTGGAGAAGTGGCAACGTTTAAAATACCGTTAACTGAATTTAGGACCGTGGCCGTGCTAATAAACATTGCTGGTAGATAAATAACAGGGTTTCAGATTCCAAGAACCTGTTTCGGATTTAGGTGTTTATTATTGATTTTAAGAAAATATTATATTTTCGCCTGTGGTGGATTCATTGTTTCGTCTTTAAAATATAAATTACCATTTACACAATCGGTCCTAAAATTTATCACATGTAAACCACCAGAGAATATAAACTGCATATTTATCAGAAGGTTTATGGAAAATAGTACATAGATTTAAAACATTTCACTTGTAAATATAATCAAATGAACAGTTAATTCAACTCTATACCAACTTTATTAATTTATAGTTTTCTACGAACAATATATGCCTAGTTATAATTATTAATATTATATACACAAAGTGGAATCTTTGCAATATGTGCGACCACTATAATGTACATATAGGTAAAACCTACCTCAACATAACTGTTTTTTTACACCCGATAATCGTTTCACTAACAAAGTCAGCTTCATCAGATAATGTTAAGTGTACTGGTTAATATTATATTTACATGGCTTGGAAACTATACGTAACATCACAGTCTAAATGCGGTGTCGCAATCTCGTCTCAACAATGAGTCTGTTACCAGCAGTAGCTATTTATTTCGTTGTAGCTATCGCACTTTATCAATTGGGCTAGTTTTTTCAGAAGTTTTTCTGTTGGTCTACCTTTTCTGTTTTTCCATGTATGTGTGCCTAAAATAATGTTGTCAGAAAGCCTTTCTCATCTCAATTTTTTTCAGCAAGCATATTTTTTCTCTCACCTCTTATAGCACCCTTTTATTCGTCTTTCTATCGGTATGCCTCATCTTTGTAATGCTTCTCTATGTTTACGTTTCAAAAGCTTCTATTCTCTTAATGCTGTGTTTATTAAAATTTTAGCCTTCCGCACCGTACATTACAACACCCCATACGTATGATTTGATGCACCTCTTCCCTTGGTCCAAGTTTTAATATTTATTATTGAGTATTTTGTCTCTTATTATGCATGGTTTGCCATTGCGATACACCTTTACAGTTCCTTGCTGCATTTATCATTATCCATAAGAATACTCAACCTTTCTACTTGCTTAAGTTTTGGCTGTTTAGCTTTATATCGACCTTTGTAGTACTGCCCTCACATATTTTCATTGTTTTCGTCATATTAATTTATAGTTTAATATTTCTGAACACCTCGTCTAGTACACTGCGTACACTGCGAATCCTTTGCTAGTTTTTTTTCATTTTCCCACATCAGCTCTTTTGTCATTTGCGGACCCTTAATGGTACATTTGTCTGTTTAATTTTATTCCTGATGTCTTCTCCAATAGTCGCCTATATTTTCTATAAATAAATTTAAAATATATGGCGAACACCTATTTTTATTTTATCTTTAATTTCATATCCGTTAGTATGTATTATATTAGTTTGATTTATGTACAGATTAAGAATAATGCGCCTCTTTTTCGCTAACGAATGACGCTAACTTTGTTAGCGAAACGATCGTCAGGTCTTTAAAAATATGTGTTGTGGTGATTTGGGTTCTCCAAGTGTACTTATGCGCAACAATTTTATAAAACAATATATAGGTTATAATACTCATATAATATTGTACAACTATACCTATTTTGTAGTTTAACTTATTAAATACACAGCAACGAAACACAAATCAATAAAGATTTAGCGTTGGATGCATTTTTTTTCTTATCATCTATTTGTTTACTTTAGATCTGTGGAACAACTAAGCTTAACATTTTTGACACAATTGTAATGGTCCCTACATATCATTTACAGACTTGCTTTTATTTATTTTTTACTCCAACTAATGGTTACTAGATATATTATTATCTTACTTTTCTTAAAGTTTAAGTTTTTGTTATAAAGTTTTTGTTTGCTGAAGACTGGAGTAAAAAGTCTTAATGTTTTATGTTTAATGAAGTTAGAATTCAAGATATTAGTTTTATATTAAAGACATTTAAGAGACAAAATACTATCCTCACTAATAAAGACTGTAACTTACACTGGTGAAATAAGTTCACCATAAATCATACCTATGGAGTGTTATAATGTATGGAGCGGAAAGCTGGACCGCGGATAAGCAGGATAATATGAAAATAATATAAAAATGTGCTAGAAGAGTCGAGAGAAGAAATACGTTTACCGAAATAAATTCAGAGGAAGCGAAAATTTTTTGTGTTATTAAGTTGTATGTGGTATTTAATATATTTACTACATTTAAATATCGGTTAAATAACTAATGCTGTAAAAGTCGTAGGCACCAAAGGTTTCTATATTAATAATGATAATTTTCACCGGCGACGGTAAATAAAGCAGAATTATACTACCAAAGAAAGGATGAATGTGAATCTTTTAAAGCCCAATCCAGACTTGTTAAAAAATAAAACATGGACCAAGATAAAAGTACTGGTGCAAAATATTTACACAAGTAAAATAAAATGTAAATTAAATGGCTAAAGACAAACAAAAATGAAGTATACTAATAGATTCACTATTGTTTTAATCCTTTATCCATTCAATCCTTTTAACATTTATAATGAATAACATTATATAATATCAGTAGAAAGAAAATTAGGCATTTGTCGTTTAAGAGTTTAAGGTTAATAATTAGTTATATATTTTTTATTTGTTTTATGGAGACATAAATAGCACATAAAGTTTGTTCTATCTCTTTTTGTAAACTATCACAGTAGGAAACTAATATTCATAAAATGTACCGCCAAATTAATTTATTTATAATTTTTTAAACTGGAACTCTTATATTAAAACAATGTTCTACAATATTAACTTTGTATGTTAACATAAAATAAAATCCCATCCTTGTAAGAAAATGATTAGCTTGTAACACTTCCAACTTTAGACAAAAAAACAGTTTTTTGGAAGTGGGCATTTTAAGGTTTTTAATATGAATTTTTTACCGGTATATTTTATTACAAATGCTATGTTACTGAAAACTACTGTGTATACTTTGAAGAATTACATCGATAATGATGACGCAGCGCTAAAAATTGTGGAAAAATAATTAGTACTAATGTTTTTCTTGTCGTTAATAATAATTGTTAATACAACTACAGAACAAGCCAATGTTATACACAATCTAATAGCCAGAGAAAAATTGTAAAGCTTAATTTATATTTGTATCTTTTCCGAAAATTTTCATGATATTTCATAACGTGTTTTGTTAACCGACTGAACGCGCAGGCACTCGTGTGGCTGTGTGCGCGCGGGTGAGTGTGTGCGCACGTGCATGTGTGTGTGTGTGTGTGTGTGTTGCAAACCAGCGAGACAAAATATTTTTAAATGATTTTTTGTTGTTCTCAAACTCGTAAATATCGCTTTGTTATTAGTCCAGTAAATATTTTTTGAAGTCTTGTAATTTTTTTCTAAACATACTCACTTTAAAATGGCAATCGTTTTCCTTTAAAAAATATTTTATCGTCATTATTATTTCACCAAATTTCGAAAAAAAAGTATTTTGAGGTGGACTTCAGAGATACCAAATTTCTATTTTCAATTGATTTTTTGCTAAATTTAAAGTTTTTAAAAGGGTGACGTGTGCGTGGAAAGGTATTATAAACATGGCAATTAAATAAAATCGTGAGCCAATGACTTCTGTTTAGGTACATACAATTCCTATAGACGTAAAATGTATTGGTTAAACAACTAACCAGATCAATTGACTTTCAGGATACACTTTTGTTTTTGTTTCTTCGTAATTTTTTAAAATAAAATAGTATCATTGTTACTTGTTTAAAATCATTATATGAGGTATGTTGCACATAGAACGCCAAAAAGCCTAAATATAACCTTTCTTTGTTAAACAGAGACATTTTAAAATGGCGGCCCCTTTCAAAAAACGGTATATCCGCGTCACTACTGATTGACCAAACACATCTGACGATGTCGTAAAAGCGCGAAACCGGTCACAGAGAAGAAAATAAGCAATTGTGAAGCCAGAGAAGAAGTATCTATATTTGATAGGGGACGGTTTCACTAAGTAAGGGAAACAATATTTAATGATGTGTGATGATGATATTATTTGAAATGTAAAGCATTTAGTACTAGATTGTTGCTCATTTCTATTGCGATAAAAAATATATCAATAACAAAGAACATTCAGTGTAGCCTGTTTGGATAAGAACTTAATATAGGTATTTGACTATGGATTTAATCAGGACCATTTAATGGAATTTCTGATCCCAATTATTAAGAGATTATTTTGTTGTTGGGTTATCTGATGATTTAGCAAGCCTTTAAAGAACTGCCTAGGAAGGAAAATCAGGCACAGTGTTGTTTGATCTTTTACTATTATCAAAGAGTAGACTACTAACTGTATGTAGCTAGAAGTTAACCTTTTATACCTACCTGACCTTACCTACACGGACTTTACTTGACCTTACCTGGCCTGACCTGAAGAATTGACAACTTTTCAACCAGTGAGGTGAATCCTGTTTAAAGTATTAATTTAGGTTTGTTTTAAGCACAGTTAAGTCGTTAATCGTAGTATTCTTATAAAGAGCCTCGGTGGTCCAGTGGTAAGAACGTGTGCCTCAGAACTTCGGGGTACTGAGCTCGATCCCCAGGGTTCCCCTTTCACCGAGGTTCTGGCATTGTATTTGAGCAAGTTGAATGTCTGCACGTTCCGCCCTTCGGTGGGGGCGTAAAGCCGTCCGTCCCGTGTACCAGGAAATGTTGAGCACCTTAAAGATCCCCACCCTCCTTACAGGAAGGCTGGGGTTTGGCAAAATTTCCAGAATAATGAGGTAAAAAACTGCTCCCTGGCGTCAGTGATTGGCCATAGTCACGGAAATAGACAGACTTTGAGGAATCACAACACGCACGCAAGTATTTCTTATAAACTAAAAAATAAGAAACCTAAATAATAAAATTGCTACTACTCTACATAACATGTGACGTTTGTTTGATTCGCGCCGTAAAACCTTGCTGCCAACATAACATTAGTCGTATGTAGTAAAATGTAGTTACCAGAGCATAATTATTAAACTTATATTTCCTTTTTTAAGTATGTAGATGCTTTAGCGCTAACGCGGCAACACTGCCTGGGCGCAGAATTATCGACAAACCGGAAAGAAATACTCACGCGGTCGTCAAAAAAGCTGTAAAGTTGACGATATTTTCAACTATACACAGGATGCTCAAGCAGATTTAATTTGGTTCGACGCTGAAAAGTGGGGTAATGTAAACCTTTGCTTTTTACAAAAAATAATAGAGTATAATTCCCAGTTTCTCCATGTACCCTGTCAGACCAACTTGCTATGCAATATTCTCATCTAAAAAAGTCATATACTTGACCAGACGCAGAAGCAGAATGGTTTTGTAAAGACGCCGAAACAGTATTGGGATGTATATATATATATATATATATATATATATATATATATATATATATATATATATATATATATATATATATATATATATATATATATATATATATACTATTTTGGAGTGCAAAATGGTTGAGAAGTTCAAAGGTGGATGTAGAGGAAATATTGGAGGTGCTAATAACTGAAGATTGGTTGAATAAATTGTAAATTTGAAACGCATAAATTTTATAGCAAGAAATGTCAGTGTCAACAGGATTATGATATGTTTCAGTTTAATATTTTAACCAAATCGCATCAATTACAGCAACAAGTTTATAACTTGTATGTAAGATGAACTCTGTAATTTTAATGCATATAAATAAATAAATGATATATATATATATATATATATATATATATATATATATATATATATATATATATATATATATATATATATATATATATATATATATATATATATATATATATATATATATATATATATATATATATATATATATATATATATATATATATATATATATATATATATATATATATATATAAACACACAAAAATCGAAACGGACCCCGGATATGTGTTCTAGGGGGCTTAGTTCGCGCTAGTTAGTGAATTTTTTTAAAGAAAATTAACTAAAAAGTCCAGTACATGGCCAATGGAATGTGACTACCGAAGCCATATTTACTATTTACCGACACCCCCACAACCACCGCCAACATATCTAATATAGCTTTTTTGTTTCAGGTAAGGCCTTCACTCCGAAGAGCTTCTTAGCAGAGTCAGGTATATGTAGATTAAATATAGGCTATGTATAGTGTTAGAATATTAATACAGATAAAATTATTCGGTTTGACATTATGTATACAGAGTTCGGCGTGTATTTACGGGTTGTTTCTAAAATGATGCGTATAAATTCAGGGGGTGATAGCTGAGGTCATTTTACGAAAAAACCTCATATGAACGTATGTTCAAAACGTATTCATTTTTCAACTACAGGGTGTTAAAAGTTTAAACAAACAATTCTTATTTTTCCAATAATGTTCTTAAAACCCTAGATATCCTTGTGAAATTTGGTATACACCTTCTATACATCAAGAGGCATTTTCTGATTTTGCACGATTTTTTTTTCATTTCTACCGGTGCCCTACGTTGTACTGCATATTTCTGAAAAAATGTACGCCACTGGTTTTGCCTGAAACATACATATACTTTAAATTCACCTTAATTTCTTATCAAGTTTGGTCTCTTGATTTTCTTTCGTACGTTTTCGCGGTTGAACCGCATTCAGATTGTGTTGAAGCTCGACTTTTGGGCTCTTGTTTTGGAGCCATTTGCAAGAGGTTCAGGTAGTATTGAAGGAAATAAGCTTTTAAGGTCTCAATCTGCCTACTCCTTAGAGCGGTGGATAAGGGTGGGTTGGATTGCTGTAGTTTGATTTCGGTGCCTCAATCTGTTGACTCCCCAAATCTCACTGAAGGTTCTTTAAGGTATCAGTGTGTTTAACCCAGACCTAAAATAGGTCTGGCAATGCATCTTTTAAAGGAAAAATTAATTATCTATTGAGCAGTTTAAAAAAATCAGTTTAGATCAATGGTGCTGGAATAAAGTTACTGACACAAAAAAAGCAAGGAAAAACCGAATGACTATTACGTTTGTTGGGTAGATTTAAAGAATACTAATATATTTTGTTCGATCGACACATTCTCGTAGCATATTTTTAATAACTTCCGGGGGTATATGAGCTATTTCGTGACGATTTTTCTCTTTAGATGTTTTAAATTGTTTGGTATATTGTAGTAGATTTTGAATCTTAGATATCCCTATTAAAAAAAAATTAATAAGAGGTGATCAGAAGACTTTGGTGGTCAATTTATAAATCCTCTCCTTCTAATGCCTCTTTCCGAAAACACATGAGCCATGTAAATCAGGCCGGGGGCTGCTTAGTGCAGGGGTGCTAAATCCTGCTGGAAATAAGCTGACGTCATACGTCTAGGTATACGGATGCCAGGTGCGGAATTGTCTACCCGAAGAAAATTTAAATATATTTCGCATGTTAGCGTCTGATAAAAGTGAGGACCCATGATACGATCATCGACTATCCCACAAGAGTCATTTGTTTTTGAAGGATAATGAGTGTACCTTAATCATCTAAAAAATTATAATTAAAATAGTGTTTTGTGTAGTCTCCCTTGGAACGTTATAATATTGTTTGACATTATAGCTAATAGGTTAATTGTAACTTAACTGTCAACGAATCGACAGAACAATGTTGCCCAAATCATACTGGCATAAATAAATTGAGTTTTTTTACATAACGCAACTACTTTATTACCTAAGGATATTGTTGTACTTAGTTAAATTTATTTATGTTAAATTCAACTATTTTTGCATAAACAATTCACTTTAAGATAGCTGAAGTTTTTTTCTATAATTTTAATATGAAAAATCACTCAAACCTGTTTCGTAGTTCCAGAACACTGACAATGACTGAATAATTTAATATATCCATCTTTGTTTATTGTATTTAACACAACATGGCATAGTAATGTCCTTTTCTAACAAATATTGATATCACCTGAGGAGTTTTTTAAATTCTGTGTTTTAACGGGAAAAAACTTGTTTCAATTATTCAGCAAGGCTGAATTTTGGCACATTGCATGTGTAGCTTAGTGGTAATGTATGAGTTAAATTTCGCAGAAAGAAATTACGAGCGTCAAAGATATATCATTTTTCCACTAAAAAATTTTCAATTTTTCATGGAAAAACTTGATTCTTAGAACCGGTCAACGAACTTGGCCTCGGGAATGAATTTTCCACTTTCACTGTAACGAAACAAACCGGAATTCTTTAGGTGGCGTAGAAGCTTCGCAAACCATGTTGTGCGCACTTTATTTATTTGCTGGACTTTCTGTGATTTTTATTTTATTTGTTTACGTAGGCTGCAGCTTCGAACCTTCCTGGTTCATCATCAGCACACTACTGACTCTGATCGTTCCTGTGTGTTCTATGTCTTAATGTTGTACGTGACATGGACCACACAGGAACGATTAGAGTCAATAGCGTGCTGAGAATGAACCACGAAATTTCGAAACTGCAGTCCACGTAAACAAATAAAAAATCACAGAAAGTACAGCAAACAAATAAAGTGTATATTTAAAAGTGATTACAGTGTAGTGCAACATTCCAATATATATATATATATATATATATATATATATATATATATATATATATATATATATATATATATATATATATATATATATATATATATATATATATATATATATATAGCTACAAGAATGGCAACAGGAAATTCGGTAAACGTTAAACATTCAACCATTAAATTTTGAAATGAGTTTTATAGTTTAGTCTAAACACTCGTATATTGGTGTTGACGTTGCCATTTTACACATCAAAAATAATTTATACAAAACATGTCAGGATTTGTACGGTAAACTTTCAACATAAAACATTGTGGGAAGGTACCAATATGCACGCCTCGAAATGAATAGATAATGGAAAAAACTAGCGTATAACAAATAGACTATGCAGGACCATGAATATTTATAAAATGGCCGAACATGACAACAAGCCAAATGCATTATTTGATGTCACTGTAATATTTGAAAACTAAAATGAACTAGTCTATTCAATTATATTTGTGGTGCATGAAGCTGAAGCTGACTAGTCCCACTGAATATTCAAAACGCCCTCTGCTCTTCACTGACCTCCAAAATATACAGTGCGCATCTAAAGCGCGTAAGTGCGTATAAGTAAAACCGAAATATATTTTTTAACCCTTTAACACTTCGATTTTGTGACAAAAATACATATTTTGACTTTAAAGTTGATTTTCCACCATTATTTGTTTTACAGTAATAACGTCATGTGTTGTTTCACACCCATGACTCAAAAAATAATAGATTTTGATCAAATTTACTGAGTACCTTCCTTTTACTAGTGGCTTGGATAAGTTCATTAGCCAGAAAAATCGGCCCAGGTTTTCCCGGAAAATGTGTTGGTTTTATCTTTCGTAACAAATGTATCTCACCGGAAATAACAAAGTAAGAGCAACCAAATTTGGTACGCCTGCTTGCAATATAAAGAGTGAATCATGTACCAAAATTTCGGTCTGTAAGTTTAAAGACAAAACAGTTATCGGCATTTAAAAAAACAAGTTTGGCATTTTCCTCAAAACGTCAAAGTCACGATTTGAAACGTCAAAATTAGCAACATTTAGACAAATAACCTGAAACAAATAGGTATTATCTAAAGAAAATGTCGCAAGAAGAGTGTTCTTTAAACCCTTAAGTTTCCACTTAAAAATTGCCTAATCATTTCTATGAATATATCGCAACCATGACGCACTTGCTACATTCTGACTTTTTTTGCTAATTATAATAGCTGGTGGCCATCAGTTATGATATTATTATTTTATTCGTTACATTTCTCACATCAAAATGATTTATTTAGTCTGTTTTCTTTTTTCAGGTACAATTTCAAAAATAAAAATTCAATTGTGTATATATTGAAAGTCACCTTATCTAAAGTTGACGCCTTGTTTTTGTCCATTTTAAATCTCCGGCATAATCGAATTAGCGATAAAAATCCTACTAAGTGGTATTACATGTTCTTATACCTAAATCAGATCGTTTCAGAGTTCTTTCAAAAAACGGAAAATTTTCATTTTTACTGATTATCGAGAATGCTCTGAATGGTTGCAAATATTTTTAAAGAATCGGTTTTTTGAAACTTCTTTTGTTATTTCGAAGGATATATATATATATATATATATATATATATATATATATATATATATATATATATATATATATATATATATACATATACATATACATACTGGCACTTTATATTTGGTACGCCTGCTTGCAATATAAAGAGTGAACCATGTACCAAAATTTCGGTCTGTAAGACAAAACAGTTATCGACATTTAAAAAAACAAGTTTGGGGTTTTCCTCAAAACGTCAAAGTCACGATTTTAAACGTCAAAATTGGCAACATTTAGACAAAGAACCTGAAACAAATAGGGATTATCTGTTTTTCAAACCCTTAAGTTTACGCTTCAACCATCGCTGTCATTCATTTTACTAAAATATTTCAGGAAAATTCATTTCAAATAAACACTTTCTCTGATGCTTTGGCAGTAGTTTTGGTTACGTTTACGGTTTAACAGTATATAATGTTTAGCTAATATTCGTAGAAAAAATTCGTTAGTGAGGAGTCTGCGACTTTTGAATATAAAAAACATTTCTTCAAATGAGTGAAAACTAGCCCCCCTAGAATCAATATCCGGGTTTAGTTTCAGTTTTTATCTATTTACATATATACAGGTTACGTATTTCTATGGTAAAGCTCAATATCATTGTTATTATACAAGATACATTAATTATAGGATGTCTTGAGCTGTATCTTATAAAATTATTTTGACAATCACAGGTGGTCCCAAAGTCGTTGGTGATACCCACAAATTTTTTTTCGTACACCCTTACATTACTGCATTTTTGCATTGTTTATCCAAATATGATGCACGTTTGGAAACAAATTAAGGCGCAGTAAGTGTGTTTTCGTAGCGAATTTTAATTAAGTAGTTCAAATTTCAATAACTCATTTTGTTATTAACTTAAGGTTTGTTGACTAGGAAACCAGTTTTCTAGGAAACATTTTACGTTTATTTTCGGAAAAGTTTGTATATTTTCAAACAATAAGTAATTTTGATAAAATATGGTACATCCTTTCTACTATATGTGCTATACCAGTAACTGAATTGATGCCTGCTTGCATTAAGAGACATATTTGCTATTAACGCACTTGCTGCGTCCCGACTTTTTATACATGGAAAGTGTACAAAGTTCATAGCAGCACTTTCAGAATGTTAAAGGACGACTATCCACATTCGCCTCAAATGACAAAAAATACATGCATTTAGTTAATCGCGAAGAAACACGTTTCAATATTGCTGTTCGTCTTCTTGAGGAGATATTCTTTCGAATGCTGCACCCACGCGTGTTTCTAATTCCTCCGTTGTGTTAACATGTGTCTGGTAGACCTGTTGTTTGATATGTCACCAAAGGTAAAATTTCCAAGCTGTCAAATCTGGAGGTCTTGCAGGCCAGACCCATGGGTCCAACCGTCTTATCCACCTGTCTTCGAACATTAGGGTGATTAATTGAAGTACTTCCTGGGTACAATGGACTAGAGCTCCATCCGGTTGTTGACAACAGGTTCTTTTCAAGTTTAAGGGCAGATCATCACGAAAACCTACAACCACAATCCGTAATAAATTCAGGTAACCCTCTGCCGCTGACACGCCGTCATAAATGCTGTAAGATAACCTGTCATCCATCGTAAGGCAAAATCTATTGAAAATAAACTTCACCTGATAGTGTCTTTTTTTGGATCTCATGCTGATTAGCTAAAGCCCAGATATGGTTGTTACGCTTGTTTTAAACCTGTTAACGCGAAAACTTAGATTCGTGCGCCCAAATAACTTTTCTCAAAAAGTTATCTTCCTCTTGACTTCGAAGATATAGCATTTCACCCAAGGTAACTCTGTCGTCGTGGTGTTAGAGATGGCGGTTTTTTTACTAACGGAAACTTGTAGTCGTTGAAGTGGTTCTTGTTCAAAATCCTACGTACTGAACATTGGCTGATTTTCAGGTCTTTTTTGGCAGCTCAAACTGGCGTTTGCCTCAAATAAGCCAAGGTGTTCAACTCTCCCTTTTCGTTGTTTTTTTCGATTTAACACTTGACCGATTCGCCCAAAACGCACAAAATTTTCTTCTATTCTTTTAAATTTACCTTTCTTTTGTCATGTGAGGTAGGTGTGGATAGTTTTCGTTGAATGTTCTGCAAGTTTTGATAACAATTTTGTCGCATTTTCCGTGTATAAAAAATAAATTAGGAATTCCTAGATTTGTATAAACATTATTTTCGCTATTGTTATCCATTTAAACTCTTTTTGACGATAATGTTGAGGCACTGAACATAGGCAACAGAAAGTTGACATTTGAAAATTTTTATATCGTAGGTATCAATAGCATTTTCGACATAATGGGTAAAAATTTAAATGTCACGTTTTGTTGGAAATAACTTTAAAATGATTTGATTTAGGTATGAGCATGTAATACCACTTTGTAGCAATTTTTATCGCCAATTCGATTATGTAACGAAACATACCTTATTCCATTTAAAACGATTATTTTTTTATATTTTTAACTTCTGTGGGAGAGTATAAATTTAGAAATTATTTGCAGGCAAAAATTTATATTTCAAAGAATTCCTCCAACAAAAAGAACTTTAAAATGCAATATTAAGTGAATTTCAACGTTCTATCTAATTCCGAAAAGAAGTTACAGCCCATTTTGTAAACGTCAAGCAGCTGCCAGAATTTGGGAAAAATACTTTTCCTAAAACCGTAATAGATGGACATGTTATATTTATAATAAAAAAGATTAAACATTATCGTTCCCATCTAAAAATGCAAAAATATACAGCGTGTTCTATTTAATATAACAAAGTTGATAGCGACTTTGGGTATAATCGGAACTGCTAGAAAGCTGAAAATATTTTATTGGAGGATAATGTAATCAGTTATACCTAATTCTAAATTCTAAAATCTTTATTCTGGCCGGAACTCAATAAACTTCTAACGGCCGGTCTGGCTCAGAGATCTTATATAATATTTTATGTTTATCAGAGCTGACGTCACAACATATTACCTAGCTATCACCGAAATGGCCACTCTTTCGGAAAGCTCACTCAATGTACCCTCTATCTGTTTACATTTTTGACCTAGATAAAGGTTCTCAGATCTCCGTTATTATTAAAGATAGAGACTATTAAAGATAGAGACTTGATACAGACCTAACAACAACCAGACCTACCATTATCCACCCATCTTAAGGAGAAGGAAGATTGAGGCCTCAGAGTATATCCTTTTCATATTCTCCTTAACCTTAACTGAATATGTTTTCAGATTTGTAATCAGCTTACATTACATGCATTACTTAATTCAACAAACTGCCTGGAAAAGATTTTGTAGAAAAATACCTGAAACACGTCAAGTTGGCTTGTGAGGGGGACGACAGCCTTTGACGCAAAAAGTATAGCCCAAACTTTACGGTCGTACGCGGGGGGGTTTCATCCCACCATTTTTTTCAAATGAGAATAGGGATCATGTGTTAGCTCGCTGAAAAGAGCTTTTGATTGCCCATATATTGCTTTTTTCGAAATTCGGTCTATTCGGTTAAAATATATGGATTTTTGAAATATCACTCATGCATTTGCCGAGATATTCTTAATGCTTGAGTTGGGCCTCACCAGCGTCTATTGTAAGATAAAAATGTTTTTGAAGGTTTGCGTAGGTAATAAAAAGTCATTTCGATTAGGGTGCTTCAAAAACACTTCAGCAATGTGCTTACATGTGAGTTGAAGTAACTCGATCGATGAAAAACTCAGTTGTGATTATTAATCCTGAAATGCTTACAAAAGATGATTGGTCCTAATTATTTTCAACATTTACTTCAATACTATGCTAAGTTTTTAAGTAAAACGATTTAGTTTTTAATTTCTCGGGAAATTAATTAGTGATATTTCAAAATTCCATATCTTCTAAACGAGTAGATCAAATTTGAACAATAAAAAAATCTGGACGCAGCAAGTGCGTTGTGGTAGTAAATTTTCATAAAATTGTTTTTAATACCAAATGTGTTTTTTTTAAGAAAGCAGGCATCAAATTTGGTTACCAGTATAACCTATATAGTAGAAACAATGTGCTATGTTTCATCAAAATAACTTTATCGTTTGAAAATGTACAAACATTTCCGAAAGTAAACTTAAAGTGTTCCCGAAAAAACCGGTTTCTTGGTCAACCTTATAGGTTAATAGCAAATTGAGCTATTCAAATTTGAAGCATTTAATTGAAATTCGCGACCATAACGCACTTTCTGCGTCCCGAATTTCTTTTCTTATAAACGTGCGTTATATTTCGATGGAAAATGCAAAAATGTAATAACATAGGGCGTGTTCGATTAAAAAAAAAGTAAATTTGTATCACCAACGACTTATGGGCCAGCCTGTGATTGTAAAAATAAATTTTTGAGATGTACCTTAAGACACCCTATAATTAATGTATACAATTTTTTTTCGTATCTTGTATAATAACGGATATATTGAGCTTTATTGATTTTTTTACGAAAATTCGACAAAAATTATATACCACTAAACGATAAACTCTATAAGTAAGACTACTGCCAAAGCATCAGAGAAAAGGTCTATTTGTAATGAATTTTCTGTTAATATTGTAATAAAATGAAGGACAATGACGGTTGAAACTAAGACTTCAGGGTTTGTAAAACATTCTTCTTGGCACATTTTCTTTCCATAGCCCGTATTAGTTCCAGGTTCTTTGCCCAAATGTTGGCAATTTCGACGTATTAAATCGCGACTTTGACGTTTTGAGGAAAACCCCAATTTATTTTTCTTTAAATGCTTATAACTTTTTTGTTTTTTACGTTAGAGAGCTAAATTTTGATACGTGACTTTTTTTGTTCCCTCAGGGCTCGTCCGCGGCCTTGCCGCCCCGAGAGCACTGCAACCTTTGGTTGACTTACGTGACTTACTAATACGATATAAACCCGCGCAACAAATTTGGTTGCTCTTATTTTGTTGTTTCCGGAGATATAATTTTTTTTCGAAAGAAATCACAAAATTTTCCGGGAAAACATATAAACATATAAAAATTGAAACTGACCCCGGATATGTGTTGTAGAGGGCTTAATTAGCGCTCACTTGAAGAAATTTTGCAAATTTCAAAAGTCCGGATCTCCTCATTAGTGATTTTTTGAAGAAAATTCACTAAAAGCAATGTATAGGGAATCAAAAGCTCTTTTCAACGAGCGTCACGTGACCCTTATTCCCATTTGAAAAAAATTGAGGGATGACACCCCCCGCTTAGAAGGGTCTTTACAAAAAGTATAGCCCAAACTTCTTTGGGCTATACATTTTGCGTCAAAAGTTGTCCCGCTCATAAGCGAAATTGACCTGTTTCAGGTGTTTTTCGACAAAATCTTTTCCGGGCAGTTAAAGCTGCCAGCTCGTTTTCAACGGGCCACATTACTTTTATATTAATTTTCTTTTCCATGTATATAAAATATTTTATTGTCCTTTACCGTCAAAGCGTCTTAAATTTCACTTTGTGCAGCTATAAAACTTTTAAATCCGCTTGAACAAAATTATATCTAAGTATGGTTCACTTCTTAGTGAACACCTAAGCAAATTCTGCCAGGACCACTGTGACAAATTTATTTGGAGAACAGCTTCAATTAATTATAAAGTTGAATTTAATTTAAGATTACGTTCCTGTTCCGGATGAGAGATGAACATATTCAACTCGGCGAATCCATTAAAGAGTTTCAACTTTCTGGTTATCTGGAATGGAAGGTCTTGTAACTTGACCCGGATTCTTCCGCGCCATAAGACAGGACTACCCTTTCCGAGCGATACACTAGTTTTCACAAATTACGAAAACCCTATTTATTCAGACACTCTTTGTCGTCCTTTCAAGCCGAAACGATTTATCGCCCCGTATATCCAGATTTCCTGGATCAAATGTTTTCAATACTGCGATTTTGTCTGAGCTCTCGCGACTGAATTGATATAATATCTCATATTTTACAACGATTTCCGTATCAGCGGATCGGAATGTAATTTATTTTCCGAGCCGGAGCGCGTGCCCTAACCTTACTTTCTTCACAGATAATGGTAATCTAATTTTTACTAGACTTATACCAACCTTGAGAAATATTGAGAAACATGTTTAAAAACGCAAAGGGATAACTTTATTTCCTGTGACGTGTTAAGTGCAATATATGCCTACATTACACAGAAATATGGAGCATAATGTATTTTTAATGTTTATTTATTTAATTCAAACAAAAACTTTCTGTATTTAAAAATTTTAATAAAATTCTGACACAGTTTTGGTAGCGTATCTTCACTGAAATTTGGGACTTGTGCGCCATTAAAACAGGGTGGCGTATTGGTATGACAAATTCCGATATATCCGTTACAATGATATATATACATACATATATATATATATATATATATATATATATATATATATATATATATATATATATATATATATATAATCTCATCTACAAAATTTGTAGATAATTTTAAACTGCATATGTTAAATCTATTTTAACCATACAAAGTATTCCACATTTTTAGCGTTTTAATTGAAACACCCCATATACCATATTTCGCTTGAGCTCATTTTTTTCTGTACTTCTGATGTAACAATTGATTACGTTACATATTCATTTCAAAAGCTAGAGACATTTTTATATAGAATTCCCATTGAAATAAACACCTAGTATCTTGATGAATAGTACATACATATTGTAATATATTTTCGTTAGCATAGGCGAGTCCACTGGTCCATACAAAAAGTTTGTGCAGAAAGAAAAAGGTTTCTGTTCATAGAATACTAAATCTTTTAAAGTACTGAAATTATTTGCTTTTTAGGAGGAATTCTCAAAGTGTACCTATCAGTGCTCATTACAACTCGCTATCCTCACTTGTTTAAATATCTCATTTATTTAAAAAGTACACTTGGAGAACCCAAATCACCACAACATATTTTAAAAAACTGACGATCGTCTCATCGTCTCACTAACCAAGTTAGCCTCATCAGAGGATGAAAAATTCTAGACGTTTGAAGACTACAACTGTGTTTATATTCTCTGCAGGTACTCGGTCTAGAGGCTTTAAGGCGGTTCAAACCAACTTTTACTACTTATTTACCGGAAATTCCCTCTATCCGAATTCCGTTATCTTCATTCCCTCTTTCTTTGTCGGCATCTCTCGTAAAGTGGTATCAATAAACCACATTCATACAACTTTTAGTGATATATATATATATATATATATATATATATATATATATATATATATATATATATATATATATATATATATATATATATATTGCTCAGTTCTGAAAGCCAAGTTGTTAGAATAAACATTACTGTCTATTATAAAGTTCAATAGAATAAACAGAAATGCGTATATCAAAAAAAATTTAGTTGTCTTTTTCCAATCAACTTGTCAGATTATTTGAGAAAAAGTTAACATCGTTTGGAGTGCATAAGAATCAGCCAACTTAAATTTAATGTGTCTTTGTGCAGAGAGAGAGAGAGAGAGAGAGAGAGAGAGAGAGAGAGAGAGAGAGAGAGATCATTCGAAGATTATCGATCATCTACACACTTAATTTAACATAAATAAGTAGAAACAGGTCCAATGGAATGCTTAGAAAAAAGTAAGTTACGTAATGTTTTACAAAGCTTATGAAAATTCGCTACTATAAAGCACTTGCTGCGTCCAGATTTTTAATTAATTTTTTTAGGTAGCAGATACAGACGTTGTTAAATGTAAGAAATATTGCGCACTTAAAAGTCCAACAAAATGGCGGTTAGACATCTCCGAAATTTTTTGGCTTTTTGGGATATTTTAAAAAAATTTGTATTTTTTGATTATAAATATTATTTTTTTCTATCCTTAAAGGTGCACCTACACCAATACCGTTGACACTTCTCCGCAGCAACTTTTCATTTTCCGTAAAGTAGCATCGCTGATTTTTGAATCCGACGTTTCGTCTTTGCGGGACCATCACCACCTTTTTTTAAATACGGCCCTCATTTTCTGATATCATATTCTTAAAGCCCTTTTATTGTAAATTCAGCGGTGTGTCATACTTTGTAGTTTAGTACCATTTTAGTCTTTTTTTCGACCTACACAAAAAGATTCCTATTACAGACATGTACATAGCTTTTAAACTTAAGTACTAAACAGCTAGCTATATCAGTTAACACTTTATGTCATTTAGGCGTTTAATAATAATCGGATGAACTGAGGCAATAATTTAATGGAATAAACACAAAAGAAATAAAATTGCGTTACCAGAAGACCTAAACGTTAAAAAAAACAACAAACGAATACGCCCAAGATAACTAAATTTAGAGCATACGTTGAAATAAATACACTATTTTTCAAGCACATATAGCACCTTCTAACTGTCGATTCTGAAACCCTAGTTAATATTTGTGGAGTAATACTGGCAAATGCTTCCAGAACTAAGCTCTTCTTGTTCTGTAGAAAAATTGTGCTGATATACATGATTCTTAACGTATCCCCACGAAGAAATCAAGCGGGGTTATATCTGGTGAACGCGTTGGACTGGGTGTTTTCGGATACGTGCTGATTACCTGGAAATATCCTTAAAATATATTCTCGAACGGCTCTGGAATGATGTATAGGTGCCCCATCCCGCTGTATCCAACAGTTGCGAACTCACTCCAGAGGCATGTTATCGAAAGCGTCCTCCAAGTCGTTTTGTAGCAAATGTGGGTATCGCTTTGATGTTAAGGTATGGTGATAAAGAAACGGTTCTACAATCGTTGTACCGAAGATACCAG
The DNA here is from genome assembly GCA_964006375.1 of Tillus elongatus. Lineage (NCBI taxonomy): Eukaryota > Metazoa > Arthropoda > Insecta > Coleoptera > Cleridae > Tillus > Tillus elongatus. Next base: position 66,720,720 of record OZ023262.1, on the reverse strand, counting down.
CCCACATTTTGAAAGGTGTTGTTGTCTCGACGGTTTATTTTAGTGTTGATTGATTTCAGACCAATTATTCGTAATCATGTTTTTATCAGACCATATTATTTGAATTTGGAAAATTAAAATTGTCCTTGCATTTTTTTGTATACCACTCACAGAATGAGCGACGTCGTTCTAAATCACTTGGTCTGAGTCCTTGATAAATTCTGTACTTCTACGGATGTAATTTTTGTTTTCGTAAAATAAAATCTGCCGGACTGATGTATCGGGATCCTCAGTAACTGCTAACAAAATAGTATGTACTGCTTCCTCATTGCTGGACTTTTGCCGAAAAACTACAGGTTTTTTAAAAGAACCATATGCTTTAAGGTTTGTCACTAATTTGCTATAAGTCCTTTTATTTGGCTGTCTTCTTTCCGGATATTTCTGGAAATACATACCTTCCGCAACAAAACAATTTCGGTTGGATAAAATGAAACATGTCAAACTTTTCTTCGTTAGAAAACATAGTTACTAGAAATAGTTACTAATTATTACACAATAATTTAAACAGAGACTAACGTGCCGAAAATTAATGTTACTGTCAATCCCAATACGGCTATTGTCACATCCATTTATTTTCCAAAGCATACTTTTGTTTTGTTAATTTAAGTTTATTAGTTCTGTGTTTATTTCCTTAAATTATTGCCTCAATTCATGCATTTGATTATTATTAAACGCCTAAATGACATAAAGTGTTAATTGATGTAGCTAGTTGTTTAGTACTTAAGCTGAAAAGTTATGTACAGGTCCGTAATATGAATTTTCTTGTGTAGGTAGAAAAAAACACTAAATGGTACTAAACCACAAAGTGGACACATCGCTGAACTTTGAACAAAAAGGGCTTTCAAAATATGATATCAGAAAATGAGGGCCATATTTAAAAAAATTGGTGATGGTCCCGCAAAGAAGAAATTTCGGATTCAAAAATTAGCAATGCTACGTTAAAGAAAATGAAAAGTTGTGAGTGTGGGGAAGTGTCATCGGTACAGGTGTAGGTCCACCATTAAGGCCAAAAAATATTAATATGTAAAATCGAAAAATCCAATTTTTTAAAATTATCTCAAAAACCAAAAAAAAAAAATTAAAAATTTAGTGATATCTAACCGCCATTTCGTTGGGCTTTTAGGTGTGCAACTTCTCTCACATTTAACTAAGTCTGTATCTGCTACCGTGTTGGAGTCCCCTATAGTGGCCCTCCTTATCATGGACACCACATGGATAACTCAAAAAATAATGGGCCGGTTTCGATTAAAGTTTGCTTCTGTAAGTGGCTTGGATAAGCTTGTTATCCAGAAAAATCGAACCAGGTTTTTTTTCGGAAAAAAAAATGTATGTAAGAAAATAACAAAGCTATGGCAACCAAAATTGGTACCTAGATTTGAGTTATAAGAAGTAAACTATATACCGAAATTAGTTAGTTTTTTATGTTACAGGAAAGAAAAGTTATAAGCATTTAATTTTAAAAGATGTTTGGTGTAGGATCATTTCTATGAAAATTAACTACCATAATGCACTTGCTGTGTCCAGCCTTTTTTTGTTTTGGATTTTTTTTAAAGTATTTCATGAAATACGATGCCTATGGATCATGAACATGATTGTTGTTCCACAAGATGAGTGGTTGCTCGCTTCTTGAATAGCTGGAGATTATATGTCTTCGGAATATGTCTGCTGGGAGGGAAGCAAAAAGCTTAAATGCTCTAGAAAAATAAGGATTCGTAACAAACCATGCACGTAATTTGAGACTAAAAACGTGCGCTTTTCTACTAAAACGGGTGCTCTGATTAAAGGTCGCAGGTAGAGGTACTACCGAACTAATTTCCAAAAAGCAATGTTGATGGTAATATCGATAGAAGATACAGAGATTTCCAGCCTTCCTTCTGTGGTCTAGATAAGGGAGACTGTGATAGATGAATCGCTTACAAAAAGATATACACATTGGTGATCAAGAGAAAACTCACATAAGAGTGAAATACCAGGCCTATGGATCACTAACTTGATTGTTGTTCCACAAGATGGGTGGTTGCTCGCTTCTTGAATAGCTGGAGATTATATGTCTTCGGAAATATGACTGCCGGGAGGGAAGCAAAAAGCTTAAGTGCTCTAGAAAAATAAGGATTTGTAACGAACCGTGTAGGTTCGTATAAAAAAAAATAGGTAATTTGAGACTAAAAGCGTGCGCTCTTCTACTAAAACGGGTGCTCTGATTAAAGGTCACAGGTGGAGGTACTAGCGAAGTAATTTCCAAGGAGCAATGTTGATGGTAATATCGATAGAAGATACAAAGATTTCCAGCCTTCCTTCTGTGGTCTAGATAAGGGAGACTGTGATAGATGAATCGCTTGAAGAAGATATATCACATTGGTGATCAAGAGAAAACTCACATAAGTGTGAAATACGAGGCCTATGGGTCATGAACGTGATTGTTGTTCCACAAGATGGGTGGTTCCTCGTTTCTTGAATAGCTGGAGATTATATGTCTTCGGAAATATGTCTGCCGGGAGGGAAGCAAAAAGCTTAAATGCTCTAGAAAAATAAGGATTCGTAACGAACCGTGTAGGTAATTTGAGACTAAAATCGTGCGCTCTTCTACTAAAACGGGTGATCTGATTAAAGGTCGCAGGTGGAGGTACTAGTGAAGCAATTTCCAAGGAGCAATGTTGATGGTAATATCAATAGAAGGTGCAGAAATTTCCAGCCTTCCTTCTGTGGTCTAGATAAGGGAGACTGTAATAGATGAATCGCTTACAAGAAGATATACACATTGGTGATCAGGAGAAAACTCACATAAGTGTGAAAGACGAGGCCTATGGATCATGAACTTGATTGTTGTTCCACAAGATGGATGGTTGCTCGCTTCTTGAATAACTGGTGATTATATGTCTTCGGAAATATGTCTCCGGGAGGGAAGCAAAAAGCTTAAATGCTCTAGAAAAGTAAGGATTCGTTAAGAACCGTGTAGGCAATTTGAGACTAAAATCGTGCGCTCTTCTACTAAAACGGATAATCTGATTAAATGTCGCAGGTGGAGGTACTAGCGAAGCAATTTCCAAAGAGCCATGTTGATGGTAATATAGATAGAAGATGCAGAGATTTCCAGCCTTCCTGCTGTGGTCTAGATAAGGGAGACTGTGAAAGATGAATCGCTTACAAGGAGATATACACATTGGTGATCAGGAGAAAACTCACATAAATCTGAAAGACGAGGCCTATGGATCATGAACTTGATTGTTGTTCCACAAGATGGGTGGTTGCTCGCTTCTTGAATAACTGGTGGTTATATGTCTTCGGAAATATGTCTCCGGGAGGGAAGCAAAAAGCTTAAATGCTCTAGAAAAGTAAGGATTCGTAACGAACCGTGTAGGCAATTTGAGGCTAAAATCGTGCGCTCTTCTACTAAAACGGATGATCTGATTAAAGGTCGCAGGTGGAGGTACTAGCGAAGCAATTTCCAAGGAGCCATGTTGATGGTAATATCGATAGAAGATGCAGAGATTTCCAGCCTTCCTGCTGTGGTCTAGATAAGGGAGACTGTGATAGATGAATCGCTTACAAGAAGATATACACATTGGTGATCAGGAGAAAACTCACATAAGTGTGAAATACGAGGCCTATGGATCATGAACTTGATTGTTGTTTCGCATGATGGGTGGTTGCTCGCTTCTTGAATAGCTGGAGATTATATGTCTTCGGAAATATATCTGCCGGGAGGGAAGCAAAAAGCATAAATGCTTTAGAAAAATAAGGCTCCGTATTGAACCGTGTAGGTAATTTGAGACTAAAATCGTGCGCTCTTCATATAAAACGGGTGATCTGATTAAAGGTCGCAGGTGGAGGTACTAGCGAAACAATTTCCAAGGAGCAATGTTGATAGTAATATCGATAGAAGATTCAGAGATTTCCAGCGTTTCTCCTGTGGTATAGATAAGGGAGACTGTGAGATGAATCGCTTACAAGGAGATATAAATATTCGTGATCAGGATAAAACTCACATAAGTGTGCTAATTTAATCGATCCTGCAACTCCAAAAAATAAGGAAGTTAACAATAGTGCCGGTTTTGTTTGAAATATGCTGTATATTGCTAAAGGCATTTGCACCAGATACAGAGATCGTCAATGCTCGTAATTAATACGATATACTCATTTGTAAAAAACTGTGTTATTCGCCACAGATTATGTGTCCTAAACTAATTTTTTCTAGACCGGTAATAGTTAGCTGTGCATTATCCTAGAAGTTATTCTACCTACGTAACGTCACCAACCTCCTGTTAATAAATCTTCAAATAGAGTCATGTGTATTCAAATTCAGCAGAGGATGCTGCTACCAGACTGAAATCAGAAACATGTGCGTATATTTTCATAGCATTTTTACAAGCCAGATGTTTCGACTCGTATATCATAACAGCGCTATCTTAAATGCCGCTATAAATACAGAAAATATTTTGCCCCTGAACGCATCACGTGGTGAAAAAAATTTCGATCACCACCGTCTTCCCCCTACGTTTAATATAAGCGGAAGCCAGCAATTTTCTAGCAGCTTAAAACAATGCGCCCTCGCCCCGCGCGTTGTAACATGTTTTAATAAAAACCAGCTGGAGCATTTACCTTTCTTGTGCAGATAAATAAAGAAGTAAATCGTCTGTAAGCAGAACATTTGTGTAGCCGCTTTGCCAGAAAACTGCTGCACTAAATTACGGTATAAAACAATACGGGGGACACCGGGAAAATTGAATAAATATGCGAATTAGGTTGCACTTGTATTAGAACGTACGATGTTTTCCGTTTCGGTAAGTTTTTGGTGAAATATGTAGGGGAAAAAGTAATTTCTGCCGTAATATCTGAAAAGGTTAGGTGACGAGAATTATTCGAATGGACAAAATCTTTCACAAAACGTACTTATATCACACTGGGAGACTTGCAGCTTGAACGATTTCCTTGTCATATTAGAACAAAAGAGTATTCAAGAAATTTGCGCTGACGTAGTATGGATATAATGGGAGAAAACTTTCATACAAATTTGATTTTTTTTAATCACTTAAAACGTGTGGAACCGCCTTCAAAGGGGCACCAAAATGTAACAAAGTGTGGACGCAACAAGTGTGCGTGTTTTTATTTCTTTAACGTCGGCCTATTCCCGCGACTATGGCCAATCACCGACGCCAGGGAGCTGTCTCACCTCACTATCCTGGAAAATTTGCCGAACCTCTGCCTTTCTGTGAGGAGGGTAGGGATCTTTAACGTGTCGAACATAGTATGGACACGAGACCGGCGGCTTCACGCCCCTCTGAAAGGCGGAACTTGCAGACATTCAACTCAAATACAATGCCACAACCTCGGTTGATGTTAATTGTACCGTATGTACCCTGAACCACCGAGACTCTGACGCAACAAGTGCGTTATAGTAGCGAATTTTGATAAGTTTTGTAAAACATAAGGAAACTTACGTTCTGCTAAGCATTCTGTTAGACCTGTTTCAATTTATATATGTTTAATTTAGTGTGTGGAAGGTGGATAACTTTCTTTCTCTACATAAACACATATATTACATTCAGGTTGCTGACTCTTATACACACAATTCAATCGAAACATCATAACTTTTGCTGTCGATATAATACGTCGCTCAAGTGATGTGGTAAGTTGATTACAAAAATAATTGACAGCTCAAAGATTTAATATATCCATCTTAGTTTATAGAACCTCGGTGGTTCAGGGGTAAGAACGTGTTGCCTCTGAACTGAAGGGTACTGGGTTCGATCACAGGGTACTCCTTTCACTTTTTCAGTACAAACTGTAACATTAACATCAACCGAGGTTCTGGCATTGTATTTAAGCATGTTGAATGTCTGCACGTTCCGCCCTTAGGAGGGCGCGTAAAGCCGTCGGTCCGTGTCTATGCGATGTTGGGCACGTTAAATATCCCTACCCTCTTTACAAAAAGGCAGGGGTTCGGCTAAATTTCCAGGATAATTAGGTGAAACTGCTCGCTGGCGTCGGTGATTGGCCATAGTCGCGGAAATAGGCCGATGTTAAAGAAACAAAAACACACACAACATCTTAGTTTATTCTATTGAACTTTATAATAATAAACAGCAAGAGGGAATATATTTTGCAGAATTTTTCAAATGCAGTTAAATTTGAATCCGTCAAAACTTGACTTGCGATTATTCAACTAAAATGAATTTTTAATCGTTGAATCTGTAGCATGATGGCGATATAGGAGCTAAATTTCGGATAAATAAATTGGCGAGTTTCAAAGATATGAGAACTGGTCAACGAACTTAGTCTTCGGAAAGAATTTCCCAGTGTAAAAGCTGTAAACCTTTAGGTGGCTTCGCAAACGATGTTGTACACGCGCACACACACACATATAATATATATATATATATATATATATATATATATATATATATATATATATATATATATATATATATATATATATATATGAAAATGATCTCGGATATGGGTTACAAAAGCTCTAATTTTACATTTAAATCTTAACGCAGAAAGTGCCTTATATTTGTTCTCCGTAAATGTAATTCGTTCAAGATTCTACGCAAGTGGCTTGGATAAGTTCGTTAGCCAGAAAAATCGGAACCGTTTTTTTGAGAAGATTTTGGATTTTCTTTCGGAAAATGTTAGTATCTCCGGAAGTAAGAAATATATGTCAACGAATTTTGATACGCAGGTTTATATTATAAAAAGTATACTACGTGTCAAAACTTAAGGTCGAAAGAGAAAAAAGTTTTAGGCATTTAAAGAAAAAAAAATTGGGTGCCACTCATGACCAGAGAAAGACACAAACCAAAATATTTTGTGTCGATAACAAAATCTATTGTATATTACAGGCAAAGATTACGTTTTTTGACGCAAAAGGTCAAAAAGTACCAGAATAAAAAAATTGTAGTCTTTCTTAAAACGTCAGTCGCGATTTGAAAAGTCAAAATTGCCAAGTTTTAGGAAAAGAACCTGGAACGAATACGGGAGAGAGAAAATTTGGCAAGAAGTGTTTTTTACAAAACCTAAAGTTTCAACTTCAATCGTCATTGTCCTTCATTTTACTAAAATATTTCATAGAACCTTTCTCTGATTTTTTGGGAGTAGTTTTAGGCTTGGCTAATATTCTATAACTTTTAGCTAATTCTCGTAGAAGAAATTCGCCATTGAGGACACCGCGAGTTGTGAATTTTAAAAAGATTTCTTCAAAGGAGCGCGAACTAGGCCCCCTAGAATCCATGTCCGCGGTTAGTTTCAGTTTCTATCGGTGTACACATATATACGGGGTGAAGCATTTCGGTAAAGCTCAATATTTCGTTATTATGCAAGATACGAGAAAAAATTGTATACGTTAATTATAGGGTTGGTTGAGCTGCATCTTATAACATTATTTTTACAATCACAGGTGGCTGCTGCTGCATTCACTAAAAAAGACATATTTGCTAATAAAAACATTTTTATGAAAATTCACTTTTAGAAAACACTTGCTGCGTCCATACTTTTTTTTATACAGGCTCGTACTTATTATTTTATTATAAATCCTGATGAGGACTGAAACAGATCTGAATATTAATTAAACCACCACATGCGATATGTTACTGAATGGGTAACTGCAAATACTTTTTAAGGTGTCAAATACGCAGCTTGTGCAGCCGCATTATATACTGCTTAAAGTTTGTACTAGTATGTAAAGTTTTCAGAAGATAATAGCACAATAGAATGTTGATATAAGATATTAGATAAGAACATATTCATATTTTTATCGATCATTTGGTTCGTCTGCCTATGTACTACATTATTCAGCTTGTGAACTGGCACACAATGCGATTATATTTCAGAGGTAATAAAAATTTACCAGACAATAACTTTGGCAATGTACATTGTTTTCAAAGAACAATACTATCATGCAAACTTGCACAATCTGTCTGCAAAAACTTTCTAACTTGTTTGTTGACTTGGAAGTTTGAACGAGTACTGCAAACAAACAAAAAAAAAAAGCTCAGCAGTTTCTGTTCACGGTATCTTGGCAATTTCAGTCGCCCTTTTGCCGAATATAACCATAGAGTCTTTGATCAGATTAATGGAAGTTATTTCTATAACGCACTGGTGCTTCCATATACCTACTAAACTTTTAGAGTTAAAAAGTGTAGCGTTATGTACGTTCTACTGAAGCATCTTATATGTTTTTGTAAGTAACGAGTAATTATACGATCCTTGACAGCTGTGATCAGCACTTATAAGCTTTGTGGAACCAACGTCACTTGTTTTTTAGTGAATCTTTATAGACTATTCACTAAGAGGAGAATTTTGAATTTATATATATATATATATATATATATATATATATATATATATATATATATATATATATATATACACACTGTGTTTGTTTGCTGTACTTTTTGTGATGTTTTATTAGTTTACATGGACTGTAATTACTTGGTCGAAATTCGATACATTAAAGGTCAGCTGAGAACTGGTACGGACCGGGGAAACCCGACTATCTAATTAAACCAAAGCATTATTTAGTCTATTTGGACTGAGCAGATTTCAATAAAAAATCGCTGCCATGACGCACTTGCTGCGTCCTGAATTTATTTTCTTACAAACATGCATTATAATTAACCTGGTCGAAATTATATACATTAAAGGTCAGCTTAGAACTGGCACGGACCGGGGAATCCGACTGTCCAATTAAAACAAAGCATTGGTTAGTCTATTTAAACTAAGCAGATTTTCCTGCCTAACGAACTTATCCAAGCCACAAACGTACAGCAAACAAATAAAGTGTATATTTAAAAGTGATTACAGTGTAGTGCAATATTCCTAAAGATATATATATATATATATATATATATATATATATATATATATATATATATATATATATATATATATATATATAAAGCCTGAAACCGACTTCGGATTTGCGTTCCAGGGGTCCTAAATAGCGCTCATTTGTAGAAATTTTTTCAAAATTCAAGTCGCGATCTCTTCATTAATGATTTTTTCTAAAGAAAATTCATTAAAAGCAAACTATGTACCAAAATTTGGATATCGACGTTAATAGAAAAAAAGTTATCCGCATTTAAAAGAATTACAGTTGTTATTCTTAAAACGTCAAGGTCGCGATTTGAAACGTCTTAATTGACATGTTCTAGATAAAGAACCTGAAATGAATACGGTCATGTAGCAGGACGGTCGTAAGAAGTTAGAAAGCATTAAGTTACAGCTTCAACCATCATTGCCCTTCATTTTACTAACATATTTGCAGAAAATTAATTTCAAATGGACCCTTTTCTTTGATGCTTTGGCAGTAGTTTCAGTTATATATTTTATTGATTATATCTAATAACCGATCGGTTTACGTGACTATTTAGCGATTTTTTTTAGTTAGACCAAGTGGGAGTTTTTCATGGAGAAACGGTGTGGTGGGTTGATCGCCATGAACGGTTGGTAGGGAATTTCTCCTTTCTATGGACGCATGTAAGGTGCTTTTTCTACAGTTTGCATTTCTAGCTCCTTTGCAGGTCTTTTTACCCTGTAGAGCACCGCAAATGTGCTTCAGGTCTCTTAACTGTATTGCGGAGTTGGGACTACAGCATTTGTCTGATGATTAGTGCATACAGGTGTTCCTCTAAGCTGTTTCTGATTTTTTTTTTCCAAAAAAACGAACATGGCGCTAATCTGCAAATTTACCTAGAAACGTTATTAACATTGAAAATGGAAACGCCCGCGTCTCGAATAAAGTTATCTTCATCATTTTAACTTTAAACGAAATTTACATCTCCCGTTTCGCATTCGTTGACTTGGTTTAACACAACGGGCAAAGAAACTATCCTAATTTACCTTAAATTGTCATTTATAAGTAAAGAAAAATAAAACGTTAAAAACGGGCTTTATAACGAATTTTTAGTGAATTTTCGTAGAAAAAATTCACTAATGAGAAGGTCGCGACTTTTGAATTTGGAAAAAATGGGTATATGTATGCATGTGTCACACCGATAACTTAAAAAAATGGCCCATTGTGATCAGATTTGGTGAGTACTTTCCTTTTACACGTGGTTTGCATTAGTTCGTTAGTCAGGAAAACCTTCTTCCGGATTTTTTTTATACCTGTGGAAATAATAAAACTATGGCAACCAAATTTGGTACGCGGCTTTACATTATATAATATGAATTACCTACAACAATTTAATTACATATTAGGTATATAATGTGTGGCATTTTTTGCAAAGAAGAATCCATTTTTTTGGAAGATTTTTGTGAAGTGTTGGTTATAATAAAGTAGTATTTCACATTTTCGTAAAAAAATAAATGTTTAGCAAATTTTCGTAAAAAACAGAATTTTTGTGAATTACTTTGATAAATTTTGGTAAAGAAAATGGCGAATTTTCGTTAAAGAATTGTTTGCAAATTTTTATGCAAACATTATTTTTTGAAATTTTTGTCAAAAAGCTTTTTATGGTTAATTATATCTTGGCAGGTATGTAAATAGCTTGAAAAGTTTCGTTGCCCAGGAAAATGTAACCTGTTTTTTCGGGAATATTTTAAGTTTATTTTCGGAAAATTATAGTACCTTTTTAAACAATAAATGTATATATATATATATATATATATATATATATATATATATATATATATATATATATATATAAACACACGTCTCCCAGGAACAGGTAAAATAAAAATAACTATAAATATTGAAGGGAAAGAATCATATTTTGAGTTTTTTGTTTGATTTCAGCCCTCTACCAATGGCTATCGAAATGAACATAAGCAACAAACAAATCTAAAGTGGTGTGATTAATAAGTGGGTTTATCAATTTACGTTTTTTATTTCTAAAAATTTTGGCATCCTGTAACGTTCAAAACGTTACATTTATTTTATTTACTGCTTATGCTCATTTTATATTCAATAATACACCCCTTTTGAGAATTATGACGTAGAACTCTCCATCTCTGTCTAATCACATAGAGTTCCAAGCTCTATGACTGTTGGTTAACCTGCAACCTGCAGAAGCAACTAAGTATTGACAGCTTGTCTTATCACAACCTATAAATTGAAATTCCATCCGTCGATTGATTTCTTTTCTAATTAAAGTTGTTTGAGCAATTAATCATGGTACACTAAAGAGCTTCAAAATCTTCTCATTGGTGAGTACGTTTGATATAAGTTATTTTCACCTCATTAAATTTTATTCTTGTAATAACTGTATGGCTAAACATGAGTGTAGTTCTTCTGTATGTAACGTGTCTTTAATTAGATGTCAAATAATATTTTAGGCTTTATGCATAAAGCATTTAATTAGTTAGTTTTTGTGAAGACACTGTCACATTGCGGGAGATTTGAATTTGTCTAAGAACAATACTGATCCAGATGTTTGCATCAGGTCTGAGGAAGGCGGTAAGAACTTAGCTTCTAAACAATGATGTAATGAACTCTGAGGAAGGCAGTAAGAAGTAAGCTTCTAAACAATGATGTAATGAACTCTGAGGAAGGCAGTAAGAAGTAAGCTTCTAAACAATGATGTAATGAACTCTGAGGAAGGCAAGTAAGAACTTAGCTTCTAAACAATGATGTAATGAACTCTGAAGAAGGCAGTAAGAAGTAAGCTTCTAAACAATGATGTAATGCATTCTGAGGAAGGCAGTACGAAGTTACCTTCTAAACAAAGATGTAATGAACTCTAAGGAAGGCAGTAAGAAGTCAACTTCTAAACAATGATGTAGTGAACTCTGAGGAAGGCAATGAACGCTCAAAGCTGCACCTGCAATAACGGTAGCAGAGGCACGCATTCTAATGCCCACCGTTACAACTGCATTATCCATGAAGAGGGCAAGACACAAATTCCAGCTGAACAAGGATGTATATAGTGTGCACAACGAAACAAGAAGATAGCAGCATATACATCGAGATACAAGTTAAGTGTCACAATAGTGCCAAAACTAACCATTGCTTAATTTGTTTTGCCTTTGGATTGTGTAAATCTTCAAAATTCAGTTGTAGTTAACTCTTTCTGCACATGCAGAAGGACAGCTTAATGCAAAATTTGTTTCCTTTAATTGAAATTTAATTAATATTTTATTGCATCAATTTATTTATATTGATTTTAAAATGATACTCATTTCTTAATTACAAATTTAATTGTCCTGTCTTAAGCTTTTAGATTTTAAAATTAATCTACTTGAACTGACATGTTTGTTTCGATTCTTAGTTTGTGTAATTTATGTGAGTGATTAACTAGCGCCCAAAGTCGACCTGCTCTCTGAGACTCATGTGAACCAACTACTGGCCGGAGAAGACGAACAAATTATTTAGTTGGCAATTCATTCGAGTGTCTCTTATGTATATTTTATTTCTTTTTTTTTTTTTTTCAAACAACTATTTAATTTTTAAAGGTCATTAAACAATTAAGGTTCATTATACTAGGGAACAATAATTTTCGTTATAATCCGAAAATGATAAAGATATTTTAATGAAATTTGGTATATATGTACGTTTTGTCGATCTTTTCCCATCTATGAAAACAGATTTCTAAAAAAATGAATAATGGAGTTTTAAGTATTATTTGAAAATTTGTATGTAAATTCGTTACCAAAACACACTTACTAAGTCTGCACTTCTTTTTAAAGATTAGTCTACAGCTTGCATATTCTAGCGATGTTATAGGTTACAAAGTTCCTAAATGTAGCGTCCAAAATGTACTAATATTTGTTACACAATAATGCTTGAAGTTGCCGCAAGGCGAAACACGTTACAAAATGAAAACTTAGAATTTGCCGACAGGCACATAAGACTAGAAGCTCAGATGAGCAAGGCCCTGCATCAATATTCTAAACGACCAAAATTTGAATTGTATACGTTTTGAAGCTGCAGAGATATTAATATCCATTCAAGGTGGGTTCTTGCGGTAAGAGAGTCGCGCTAATCGTCGCTGAAATTGAGAAAATGATGACTTCAAACGCAAGAGAAAATAAGATTAGGTGGTTTACCTTTGTCACAAAAGACAAATAGCTCGGCAGGCATGGCATAATAACCAAATTTTTATATAAACGGGGCATACACTCGTGTGTATCTATCGATCTATACAGTCTACAGTCGAGAGATCTTAAAATGGAAAAATGAGACGGAGAATTTAAATTCGATTCTTTGATAGACGATGTCAAAGGTTCGGCTTCGTTTCATATTCAAAGAAAATTCTTAGGAAGTTTTCATATGCGGGATGGCTTCTCTTCAATTTTAAGCCACCACCACCACTCTCTGACGCTTATCAGATGTGTTTTGAAATTCAAATCCCATATTATATTTAGTAGCCTGAATTTTCCTTAGCTGATTAAATTATTGTCTTCCTTGTTCGCGTAATTGGCACAGTGGTAGTAAGGGAAGTTTGTCGCAGTGGCTGATTTACATAGGAAAGAATAATATGAAACGTTGTGTAGGTAAACTTATGGAGACATAGGTTTGCAGATAGAGGATGACGGTAGAATAAATAAGACTACCTACAACGGTTTGTATCATAGAAATATTTTTATTATTTCTGTTTGTTAAGAATGTATGACTTTACCTAAAAAGCATTTGCGCTGTCATGTTTATTAAGCGTCGACATATTTTTCAACTATGATCGCTTACCGACACCAGGGAGCAGTTTTATATTAAAATTAAGTTGTGTCCCTTACATACACAAGCAAAACCTTATTTGACAGGGGCGTGCGGTGACATTTCAAATAAGGGAAGCAATTCTCAAAAAATTACCTATTTGTAGTGTAACTCAATTCTTCTGTCGTTTTTGGCAAATTCGTTAATAATGTCGTCATAAAACTGTGGATTCTGGGACATTTACTGGACGAGTTTATTTTCAACTGACAAAATTGAAATTTGGGAAAGTCTTTCCTGTCCTGTTGAATTCCTAACAAAACTCTAGATACGTTTCAATGTAGAAAAATTTCGTTCTAAAGATGCACTAGTAGCAGGAATTGTTAATACTAATCCACATAATTTGAACACTTCAGAATATGCATTTTCCAATTTTGATTGTTTTAAAAAAGTTAAAAAATCACTCGCCATAGTTTTTGTGTCAATAACATCGGTTTGATAAATGACTGTAAGTTCTGATCGTAATAAGGCTTTGTCAAAATGATGTCCATAGTGGTGAAATAATGGTTTGAATGAATCTTCTGGGAAAGGTATCGCTTAAAGTCCTCCAAAATTACACAATTCAAGAAATTTTAGGTCACTGAGATGATCAAATCTGCAGTTAATTTGCTGCTGAATTTGATCTATGATTTCGTAGAAAAGGCGGCGGTAAGAGGTTTGAAGGTCTCCCACATTATCAGTGCGCAGACGCTTTCTTCGTGGCTCCACTTCTCCTAATTCAATTGTTTTTTCCCAGAACTTATCAAATTCATTCTACTTAAGGTAGCAAAAAAAACACTTTACATTCTTTAATATGATTTATAGATTGGGATAAAATAAAATTTAATTTATGAGCACAACAGTGTACAAATAGAGCACTGGAGAACGTTTCCCGCACTTTAGCTTGAAGACCTCCTAAATGTCCGGCCATAATAGCAGCCCCATCACAGCTTTGGGCAATTAATTTATTATCAGCCTCCTCAATATATTTCATAATATTAAGCACAATTTTATATAGAGCGTTTGCGATACGATCTTCGGTCACATTTTTTAAGCCTAAAAGTCTTTCTTGTACACTCCTATCAATTTTTACGTCGCGTATTACTACAGGTAGTTGACTTAAATTAGTTACATCGGTTGTTTCATCTAGAACGATAGCAATGAAACGAGTCTGTTTAATTTCAGATTTAATTCTGTTTAAAATAATAGTGGCAGCAGCCGAAATTAAGTCATTCTGAATGCGTTTTTATGTCCCGAGAAAAACGTTAGACTGTTCCAAGTGATTTTTTTAAATAAATGTCGTATTTGGCTATTAAAGAAACTAGGTCTTGAAAGTTTCCTCTATTTGCAGATGTAGTGGTTTCGTCATGACCCCTAAAGCCCAATTCATGCTGACCAAGAAAACACACAACACAATTTGAAATTTAATATTTAAAATACAAAAGGGATTTTAAATAATGCGGTTTAGGTATGTAGTCGTTATTTTAAGGGAAGCAATGCTTCCCTTGCTTCCATGGACCGCACGCCACTATTATTTGTACAATACATTGTACTATCTATATGCAAAATAAATTATACTATACATAACGCAACTTATTTTGTCTCTTGGACCTTTTTCAGCTTATTTATCTCACATTTACGAACCTCGGTGGTTCAGTGGTAAGGACGTGTACCTCTGAACCGAGGGGTACCGGGTTCGATTGCCAGGGTTTCCCTTTCACTTTTTCAGTACATACTGTACAATTAACATCAACCAAGGTTGTGGCGTTGTATTTGATCAAGTTGGATGTCTGCACGTTCCGCCCTTCGGAGGGGGCGTAAAGCCGTCGGTTCAGGCTCCATTTGATGTTGGGCACGTTAAATATTCCTACCCTCCTTACAGAAAGGCAGGATTCGGCAAATTTCCCGGGACAGTGAGGCGAAACTGCTCCCTGGCGTCGGTGATCGGCCATAGTCACGGAAATAGACCGACGTTGAGGAAAAAAAATCTTACATTTAAATAGCTGCTTTTAGCGAGTATACATAAAAAAATGCGCTATAAGAGGGGTAAAAACTTTCGAAATTTCGAAATATTGTTTCAACTAAGTGCGAATTTGCAACTCTAGAACCAAAAGCCGAGCTCAGTTTAGGATTTATATATATATATATATATATATATATATATATATATATATATATATATATATATATATATATATATATATATATATATATATATATATTACACCGATAACTCAAAAAATAATGTGCCGCTTTTGATAAAATTTGGCACATACCTTCCTTTTGTAAATGGCTTGGATAAGTTCGTTAGTCAGGAAAATCGGACGAGGTTTTCTGGGAAATTTTGAGATTCGAAAAAATATATATATATATATATATATATATATATATATATATATATATATATATATATATATATATATATATATATATATATATATATATATCCGGAATTAACGAAGTAAGGGCAACGAAATTTGGTACACGTGTTTCTATCGTTATAAGTAAGCTACCTGCCAAAGCTTAGCTCTGTAGGTTAAAGGAGAAAGAAGTTACAGACATTTAAAGAAACATAAATTTGGGGTTTCCTCAAAACGTTAAAGTCGCGATTTAAAACGTCAACATTTGTATTATTTAGGCAATGAACCTGAAACTAATATGATCTACGGAAGGAAAATGTTTCAAGAATATTGTTTTACAAAGCCTGAACTCTTAGTTTCAATCGTCATTGTCCTTCATTTTACTAAAATATTCCCAGAAAATTCATTTCAAATAGACCCTTTCTCTGGTGCTTTAGCAGTAGTGTTGGCTATAGAGTTTATCGTTTAATGGTATATCATTTTTGTCGAATTTTCGTAAAAAAATATTTAAAGTTCAATATATCCGTTATTATGCAAATTACGAAAAAAAGTTCTATATATTAATTATAGGGTGTCTTGAGCTACATCTTAAAAAATATTTCCACAATTACAGGTGGCCCATAAGTCGTTGGTGATACAAATTTTCTTTTTTTTTAACGAACACGCCCTATGTTATTGCATTTTCCATCGAAATATAATACATCTTTGTAAGAAAAGAAATTCGGGACGCAACAAGTGCGTTATGGTAGCGAATTTTTATTAAATGCTTCAAATTTGAATCAATTTGCTATTAACCTATAAGGTTGACCAGAAAACCAGTTTTTTCGGGAACAATTTAAGTTTACTTTCGGAAATTTTTGTACATTTTCAAACAATAAAGTTATTTTGATGAAACATGGCCCATTGTTTCTAATATATAGATTATACTGGTAACCAAATTTGATGCCTGCTTTCTTTAAAAAAAACATATTTGGTTTTAAAAACATTTTTATGAAAATTCACTACCATAACGCACTTGCTGCGCCCAGAGTTTTTAAATATGACTTCATCGACATTTTTTTGAATGCCAACCCCCATTTTATATTATTTTTATTTTGATAGATTATTGAATTGTCTACACGTTAATACAGTCGTAGACTTTTCCCGTGGTTTCACAAGTGCTTGTTTTAGCGAATTTTCTTTTAAAAAAATCACTAACGAGGAGATGCCGACTTTTGAATTTACCAAAAATTTCTTCAAATGAGCGCGAACTAGTCCCCCTGAATCCATATCCAGGGTCAGTTTCAATTATATATATATATATATATATATATATATATATATATATATATATATATATATATATATATATATATATATAGGGTGAATAATTTACCAAAATTTAGGTCTGTAAGTTTAAAAACACAAAAGTTAAAGGCATTTAGAGAAAAGAAAAATTGGGGTTTTCCGCAAAACGTAAAAAGTCGCGATTTGAAACGTCAAAATTGGTAACATTTAGGCAAAGAACCTGAAAGAAATACGGATTTTGTCAAGAGTGTTCTGCAAACCCTTAAGTTTCAGCTTAAACCCTTATTTTCACCTTTATTTTAATAAAATATTTCCAGAAAATTCATTTCAAGTAGACACTTTTTCTGATGCTTTGGAAGTAGTTTTAGTTAAATATATGGTGTAATGATCTATAATTTTTAGCTAATTTTCGTAGAAAAAATTCGTTAATGAGGAGACCGCGGCTTTATTCTAAAAAGATTTATTCAAATGGCGAAAAATAGGCCCCCTAGAATCCATATGCGGGTTTACTTTCTATTTACATATATACAGTGTGACGCATTTTTACGATAAAGCTCAATAATTGTTATTATGCAAGATACGAGAAAAAATTGTATACCTTACCTATAGGGTGTTTTGAGCTGCATCTTATAAAATTATTTTGACAACCACAGAATGGCCCATAAGTCGTTGGTGATACCTACTGTTTTTTTGAACATTCATTATTGCATTTTTGCATTTTTCATCGAAATATGATGCATGTTTGTAAAAAAAAATCGAGAAGCAGTAAGTGCGTTTTAGTAGCGAATTTTCCTTAAACGGTTCAAAATTCAATAACGCAATTTGCTATTAACCTAAGGTTCGTCAGCTAGGAAACGAGTTTTCTTGGAAATGTTTAAAGTTTATTTTCGGAAAATTTTTGGAGATTTTCAAACAAGTTATGTTGGTAAAATATGGTACATTGTTCCTACTTATTATACCGGTGACCAAATTGATTCCTGCTTGCATTAAAGAGACATATTTTCTATTAAAAACATTTTTAATATTTCAGTTAGAAAATGTAATAATTTTTTAAGTTACTTAACTTAACACACATTATTTATAAATTATCTGAAAATCTATCAACTCTTACTGGGTGTTCGGATATTTATGATAGACAGTATATTATAAATACAAATAAAAATACCTTTCTTCACCACACATTGGAGAATCTCACTTTAATATTATAACTGGAGAGTCCAACATATTAAATCAGTGAGCAGTAAAGTGCGGTGAAGGTTCGAAATATCGACGTAATTCACCCTAATTTTATTACCTAATGTACCGAATGAAATAAATGTCGTTATTGTGTCCCCCCATAGGGCATTTATACTGCTGATATGACAGGCATTTACAGATGGATGTATATACGGGAAAAGTAGAACCTATCGTACACAAATGCACATATTTATTGGCTCACATTCGCATTCGCAAGGTAGGAGAACCCCTTAAAATAGGAAAGTCTTTATGTGTAAGAGGACACAGGTGGTCCGATTTCGCAGTAATGCTTCTTTATGCCATGACTAAATACATCATTATGAGTTTATTGGGCAGATGCGACAGTGTTGCTTCTCTGTTCGTACACACTTTCCAACTGATTAAGGCATATAATTTTAAGGAGCATTTAAAGTTTTTAATGGCGCCTTTGTTACATGACGTCAATGTATATTTATTAGCAAGATAAAGATAAAACTGGGAAGTATTAAAGTAAAACCTTCCTCAAAAACGTACAACAAAGCTTAACTTTATAAGCATACATATACCTACTTTGCATGACATTTGGAATATTTATTTTTTAATCGATACAACGAGAGGATGTGTCTTAAATTTATCATATCATTTACACGCATTTCGTCAGACTGTATTTTACGGCAGTTTATATTTGCGAATGTGGCCAACCAGCGACGACAGTGAGACTTTTCACCTCAACGTATTGGTAAACTTATCGAACCTCTTCCTTTCTGTAAGAACGCTAACCATCCTTAAGGTGTCAAGCATCGCATGGTACACGAGCCCCACGGTTTTACAGCCCCTTCGAAGAGCGGAACGTGCAAACTACTTGTTCACTCACAATGTCACAACCTCGGTCGGTTAATTTTACAGTATGCAGGTACTAGGTGAAGATTGGAACCTGTTATGAGCTGTGATAAGTACACTTGGAGAGCCCAAATCACCACAACGCATTTTTTTAATCTGACGATCGTTTCATTAACAAAGTTGGGGTACATTTGCAGATTAACTTCCGACCGATTTTCAAAAAACTGTTTTCAGAAACCTGCCCAGACCCCCCTAGATGCACAAACCGCAAGAAAAATTTCTTGTTCACACCCCCTAAGGAAATTGCGGGACTAGGAGTGAGTATGGGGTGCTGGGCGGGGTAGGTAGTAAAACACAATTTTTTGAAAAGCGTTCGGGAGCTAATCTTCAAATTTACCAAAATTGGCGTCATCAGGCGATCAAAAAAACTAAACTCTTGGGTACTAAAGATTGTGTTTATATTAGGTGTCAGGTCAGGTGAGGTCAAGTCAAAAAGACCAAAACCCTAGAGAAAGCTATCACGAACAAACTTTCCAGGTTTATATTTTATTTGCCGGAAGCCCCTTAAAAATTTCGTTATTACTCACCCTTGGCATCTCTCTTATATCAAAGAGACAGTGCTAACATTGAACTATTAAGCAGTGGCGGAACTCGGGTCACAGAAACTTTGTTGTTTTTGGCCTTTCTGATAATGTTTAGGTTTTCTTTATCTATGTGGTGATTATTGTCCTACACATGCTGGACGACGCATGACTTGTTTATAGTACAGTATCTCAGCTATGTCAGATGTTCCTTAAATCAGGTTTCAATTGTTCTTTTAGTTTGCCCACCGTCTTTATATTTATTTTTTATTATACCTTCATTTTGCTCCTTGGGCACTAAACTTGACATAATAAAGTGGAAACAGGTTCAATGGAATATTTAACAGATAACGTTAGTTGCGTTATATGTTATTGACTTGAAAGTTATTGTGGTTCTATTTTTTTACCTATAAGTCACAATTCCCAGTGGCAAGGCCAACTAACCAAACATTGAAGACATTTTGTGCTTTTATGGGAATTTCAACTATATGGTAAATGAATTTTGTTTGAATTTGTTAGCAATGATACATTTTCACGTATCGAATCATATATATTATATACGTGCACACCGGAGAGACAAATATGAATCATTAATTAGCGTTTCTGATCTTTGAATCTATAATATATTATAGACATTAATAGAGAGAAAATAAGTAAATAAACATAAACATATGACAGCTGACCGTGTTGCCAATGCTCCATTCCGTTGGTATGAAAAGGGATGTATTATATTGAAGAGGGAAACGTGCTGATTTCAAATCAGCATGGAATTGAGATTCAGCTTTACTTCCATATTGTAGTAGCCGATAAAGTTGGCATACGTTTTTAGGATTTACAGAGACTATTATTGAAGAATAAAACTTTGTTAATTAAGTTTATTGTAATAAGGTAAGTTTTTCTATGTATTACAAATATTATGATTTTGCCACTATAACGAGATATCGATGGTGAGACTTTGCAAACATTTTTTTCAAATAAGCGCAAACTAGGACCTTTAGAACCCATATCCGGGGTCAGTTTCAATTTATATATATATATATATATATATATATATATATATATATATATATATATATATATATATATATATATATATATATATATATATATATATATATATATATATATGTATATATATATATAAGTAGATAGTCCGACACCTGGGACCATCCCCTACACTTTTTTTCTGCGCATGCGCGATGACATCATGCGCATGCGCTGACCTGTGACAGTTGACAGCTGACCTGTCAGTTTTGACAGGTGTCAAATGTCACTGACCTGACAGGTGTCAATGTCAGCTGTCACCTGACCTGTCAGTGTTGACAGATGTCAAATGTCACCTAACCTGTCATATGTCGCATCTGTCACAAGCGTTCCAAGATGGCTGACCTGTAATAGACAGCTGCAACCCCTGGTTCTCTATGAAACTGACCTGAGATGACGTCACAAGCGTTCCAAGATGTCTGACCTGTGTCCATAGATATCTACAAGTCAGGTTAGGTATTAACTGTCTTATGTCTGACCTGTGATGACGTCACAAGCGTTCCAAGATGTCTGACCTGTGTCCATAGATATCTACAAGTCAGGTCTCCATGTGTGTTTGTCGAATACCAGCTGTCTGATTGTTTATTAAGGTAATGTTTGTATTTGTTATTTGAATGCAAACAGACATGTTAATAAGAGTGTACTTACATACAACAAGAGACGTCATCCTTGTTTCACAGCTTAACACACACACTACTGAACAAATGTCTCCTGTGTTGAGGAAACAGACAGACAGACAACTGATTGCCATTGTTGAAGCTTATACATGCTGTTTGAAAGGATATAACACACGTCATGACAGTTCGAAGTCTTTGCTTAGACTGACAGATGCATGTGTATTTGAAAGAAAAGCATTCGCCTGAAATTAGATTTGAACCCACGAACCTCGAATCGGCCATAGACAGCTTTCTCAGATATACACTGTCCCTAAACCAATAGCTCCACAGACGCACACGTTAAAAGTTTGTTCGCAGTTGTATATATAAAACAAAGCCAGTTGTTGTTTACATATGAGGTTAGGTGTTCGTATACATGTTGATTACCAATCATCTGATTGTTTAGTAAGGTTATGTTTGTATTTGTTATTTGAATACAAACAGACATAATAAGAAGAGTGTACTTACATACAGCAAGAGACGTCATCCTTGTTTCACGGCTTAACACTTACTGAACAAGTGTCTCTCTTGTATTGAGGAAACAAACTGATGTAAGAGAGAGAGGCCTTACAAAGGATAAACAACGTTTTACAGTTGTTAACCTTGATCCTGTTTGAGCTTGTTTGTGTATCTGTTTAATATACGCAAGAGAGAGGTCCTCTTAAAGGTAAACAACGTGTCAGTTGATGACCTTGTGTTATATCTGTTGAATCATTCCATTATACGTGTTTGAGCTTGTCTAGAATACAGTCGTTAGAAGTATGACATCATCCATGTAAAAACAAATACAGTTTAAAACGGTTACTGTGGGTAATATGTATAAATAGGCCACACACACACACACACACACACACACACACACACACACACACACACACACACACTCTTAAACATATTCATAATTCAGTTGTTGTTGAGAAAAGACTTGCTTCAGTTTACTCTACCCAAATCTGTTTCAAAATGGCTACATTAAGTGATGTGTGTTACCAGCAAATTAAAGACAGCTTCTGGTATGGTCTATTTGGAGACTTTCAACTTATTATCGATAAGAACACTGGCTATTTTAATGCAACTAAACTGTGTAAAACTAGTAATAAAAAATTATATCATTGGATGGAAAATAAGAAAACTAAAGAGTTGATTGTCTATTACAACAGTCGGCTGAAGGAACAATTGGGTTATCGGAATACTGATACCCTAAATATTTCAACCGAAGGAGCCCACTTAGAGTTATCGCCAGGGAGCCGGACTACTGGCCCCCTAAAAACGGAAGCAACAACTCAAGTAATACCAACAACAGCTACATATGTGGTGGACTTTGGTGGGAGACAGGCTGAAAACAACTTGATATCTGGTACATATGTGTGTAAAGATTTGATAGTAAATTTGGCTTGCTGGATATCCAATCAGTTCTATGACAAATGCAACCAAATTATTTTTGATTTTTTCCTAAACGAATTTGATCAGAAATACAAGGACAACCTAGATGCGATTGAAGTAAAATTAATGGAGATAAATGATGAGGTGCAACGTATGCGAGAAACAAATGCTAAAGTCACAGAATATCTTGAAGATATATCCCCAAAGCCAAGTAACCGGGGAAAAATAAGTGTGTTTGGTTTACTTGCAAGAAACGAGAAAGACGCCCCCTATCCATATCATGCCGTAAGAACACAAAAGAAAAGTTTCCCCAGGGCTGTGAGGAACTTTAAAAATAAACACCCCGACGCCCAAGTGATCCTAAACAAGATGTACGATCCAAATTCAGTAAATCTCTTTAACAGAATAAAGACTGAAGTGAAATACCTTACAGCACATAGAAACAACCTACATATAGCCGATGTACCACAAGATAAGTTTGTTCAGGATATTATTGCTTTAAGACATACTTTTTAATTGTATTACAAAATAAAAACACAGTAATTTTAACAAAGACTTTTATTTGATTCTAAGTACAAGTATGTAAACTCTTTGTTGAAATACATTTATAGAATTATTAACATTAGATGGTTCAGTGTTGCGTTGGTGCTGTTGTTGTTGTTGTCGTTGGTGTCTCTTCATGGCTGTAGGGTTTACTAGGTGATAACACTAGCTTCTTTTAGTTCTTCCAAGATTGACTGAATTTCGTTGTTATGAGCATTATTACCTGCAACTTGGGAAGCCACTAAAAGTCTAAGTCTGTCAACCAACTCGTTTATGTCATTCCAATACACATAGGCTATTTGTTTGTTATTTTGTATCATATAGTTGTTGGTGCTGATGTTGTTGTTAGGGCTCATGCCGTTGCTATCGCTGCTCTTATCACTCTGAGTTTTAAGTTCAGTCTTTTGTTTTTTGTTAAGATGTCTGTCGTTGCTGTCGTCATCGTCTTCCTCGTAGGTGTAACCAAAACCTTGAGGTGTTGAGGATCTACGACCTCGTGGATTTATCACTGGTTTTATTAGAGTCAGATACTTTTCAGAGGAACAACCCTTGGTTCGGGCGTTAGGATCATAGTTCATTTTATAAACACTAGTTGCTTCTAGAATATCTCTATAGTGTTGAAGATCGTCATAAGTATACCCCCGGGGTCTTTTCATAAATAACAATTCTAGCAAACCTTGTGTTTGCGGGTATCTCCTTTGGCCCAGTTGAATCTCAGCATCGGTAAAGTCTAAGTGTTTGTTACCAAGACTCCAGCTACCGGTATCTTTAGCGTAGCGGGCACCATACGTTTGATCAATGGTACCGAGCCTTGGTGGTTCAGTAAAATACTTGTCTACATAATATCGAACTCGGTCAGGATATTGCTCCAAAAATTCTTGATATGCAGGGTTGGTTGTGACAGTTTGTAGGTCGGCCTCAAGCTCTTCAAATGTTGGGATATCCTCATCGGAACTTGTCTCCTCAGCCTCTTCCCTTGGTTCAGCTTCAAAAACTTCATGGTCTTTAAGGAACTGTACTTGGGGTTTCGTTTCTGGTATATCGACTTCGTCTTTGATTTGTTCAGCCTTTGGTTGTTGCTGGGGCTGCTGCTGCTGCAGTGCTGCTGTGTTTTTAGATATTTCACTTAGGGGCTCAACAAGTGGTTTATATAAACGTTGCAGAGCATCATCATTCTCAGCTCTGTTAAGTTTAAGCATTAAATGTTTTTTTCGAATATTGTCAGCAAGTTGTAAAATCCTTTTCTTAACTTTTCGCTCATCCTTACCCAACACTTCCATTGTGCTACAACTGTTTGGTGTTACCAGACAGTCTAATCATTTGGTTGAGCGATACAGGTTGTGTGGTGGTTTAACATATACTGACTCCGTCACGGTACATGCCTTCTTATTTATCACGATATCCGTCTGTCTTGTTAGACAGCTGTGTTAGACAGCTGTGTTAGACAGCTGTGTGTTAGACAGCTGTGTGTTAGACAGCTGTGTGTTAGACAGCTGTGTGTTAGACAGCTGTGTGTTAGACAGCTGTGTGTTAGACAGCTGTGTGTTAGACAGCTGTGTGTTAGACAGCTGTGTGTTAGACAGCTGTGTGTTAGACAGCTGTGTGTTAGACAGCTGTGTGTTAGACAGCTGTGTGTTAGACAGCTGTGTGTTAGACAGCTGTGTGTTAGACAGCTGTGTGTGTTAGACAGCTGTATGACAGCTGTATGACACCTGTGTTAGACACCTGTGTTAGACACCTGTATGACAGCTGTATGACACCTGTGTTAGACAGCTGACTGTCCTGTCTATCATTGTTAGAATAATATATATCTATCGAATCCTTTTCTATATCGACCTTTGTGTACATCGTTTTCCTTCACAATCACCAACACACCATACTTATTATCTTTCCAGCATTGGTAGCAGATAGTTTTAAATTGTTTAAAGTCCATATCGGTGGTCACATGATCGTCGTACACGTGTTTTAAATTGGTTTCATCTTGCTTGAATAACACAATAACATTGGTGTTGTCACGTACCAGATGTTTGGGTATTCGTGTATATGTTTGACAGAGATAGAATGAATCAATATTCTTATGTCTCATACTGAAGTATGCTCTTATTTTATCTTGTTTGTCACAAGCTACATCATCAAATATAAACACAGAGTTGTCCTTGGCATCATCTAATATTTCATCGTTTTCTCGATAAGGATAGTAACCAACACCTTTTGTTGCATTCATCACCTCCTTTAACATCTTGTATTTCGGTTGATACAGAGACTTTGAATACACATACACGTTATCAAATTTTAAACCGTTTGCTTCAAACAACAAACTCAGCATGACATTAGTTTTACCACACCCACTGGGACCACATATGATACAGCGAACGGTGTTTGGAAAGAGAGGACCATGCCTCAGTTGTTGTTGAGCTGTGTCCGTAACAACATCGTCTATATTTGTAATGGGTAAGGCAGAAGCGTGTTTGCTGGTACGCATCTTAACTTAAACTAAACTATATTTTTTGGGGTGTGTATATATATGAATGCAAGTGAGACAAAGGCATGTATCTCAAGAAACAGCGCTCCGGTTATGGGTTGTATCTGCAAAAACCATTGCAATAAAAGACTCAAACAGTAGCCTGTGTGTATCAGTCATGGCGCACACCTTTGTGTTGAAAGACCGCAGCTCCCATCTGTCGTCAGTTGAGTCAGACACGTCAAAGGGTACGCTTCGTCCCGATAATATTGAGTTCCTGCAAAGCCTGGGTTATCATGTCGTCAAAACTAGAAATATTTAAAGAACCCGTGTTTGATGATGGCATCGATCGAGAAGAGCTGCGCTCTTACTATTCACCAACTAAATCGTTTGGTAACAGCGATGAAATTGAAATAGCCATCAACCAACAAGATGCGTTCGTATGTCTGGCCGAGTCAGCTCTAATAATCGAAGGTGCTCTGGAACCTGTAGCAATTCAAAATGCCACTGGTGCTTGTTATCTGTCAAATAATGGAGGAGCAGCTCTGTTCGAATCAATGACCTATGAGTTAAATAACAAGGAAGTGGAACGAGTGCGAGACCCATACACCACAACCATCATCAAAAGTCTGCTATCGTTCAGTAAGAATGAAGCCCAATCTCTTAGCAACGCCGGACTAAATGTGTCGTCGGAGCACATCACCTTAAATGATAACAAGTTTCACATGCTCATACCTGTCTGGTTCCTTTTCAGTTTCTTTCATCATTTCAAAGGAGTTCTCTGTGGCAAACATACTTTCCGCTTTACAAGAGCTCGAAACGATTCCAACGGCTATTACAGCACAGGTACGGCACGAGCAAAATTTACCGTAACCAATATGTTTTTAAAGGTAAAACATGTATTTCCCAATGATAAAATGAAATTGGAACTGATGGATAAAATAGCCAAAGACACCTCTATATTTCTCGCATACCGCAAATGGGACATATATGAGTTACCAGCACTCAGAGATATCAACAGAGATGTGTGGGCTGTTAAAACTGCAACCAACTTGGAAAGACCTCGATATGTGATTATAGCATTTCAAACAGATCGTAAGGACAACGTGAAGAAGAGGCCAGACTATTTCGATAACATTGGTATGTTGGACCTTCGAGTGTTTCTAAATTCAGAATGCTACCCTTATGAATCTATGAATATGGATTTTGAGAAATCGAAATATGCAGAAGCCTATAACATGTATACAGATTTTCAAAAAAGCTTCTGTTATAAAAACATGTCGGAGCCTATCTTGAATTATGACGAGTTTAAAGACAGAGCTCTATTTGTGATTGACTGTCAGCACCAGAACGAGTCAATCAAGTCTTCAACGGTGGACATTAAGGTGGAGTTTATGAGTCACGCCAACTTCCCTAAAAATACGCGTGTTTATTGTTTGGTTATTCATGACAGTGTAATGGAATATAAACCTCTAACGGGTATCGTTAGAGCCATTATGTAATAATAGTATGTCATTTTGTATCAATATGTACAACTTAATTAATCCTAATAAATTTTTATTGTATGTAAATCAGTTGTTTTATTTTTATTTTGTTGCATTTTGATTAACCCCTTTCTGTCTGTCAGTCTAAGCAAAGACTTCGAGCTGTCATGACGTGTTTGTTAAACAGCTGTACAAGCTCAAACAAGGTTCTATATGATACTTGTTGGGCAATCAATTGTCTGTCTGTCTTTTATTACACAGCTCTGTCAGTCTAAGCAAAGACTTCGAGCTGTCATGACGTGTGTGTGTGTGTGTTAACAATCAACAACAGCGTCTATATGTTTTGTTTGGTTCAAGTGGATGTCATTAAACAACTGTGTTATTTCTATAACGACCCCCATTCAAGACCCTCAACAGACGTCAGTGTGTGTTAAGCCGTGAAACATGTATGACGTCTCTTGCTGTATGTAAGTATACTATTATATTATTTATGTTTGCATACAAACAATACTTATCAAACAATCCACGTATATCAAAGTTTAGTTTGATGTTTTAAATCGAGTTTTGTTACTTGTGTTTTTTGATCACTCCCTATATAAGTTCAGATTCATTATAATAGGAAAACACTAACATAAACAAACACGCATACATAAAACCAGGTCTCCAGTTTTATTACCCCATTAAACAAATTCATTAACATATCTACATGTAAATACGTTTTGTTATTGATAGTTTGCTTCAAACGTTTTTGTTTTTAGAATTTTATATTAGATATGTAAATTGGAACGTCTTTAAATATCTTTTACTATAAAATATCTTTTACTATAAAATATATATATACTATTGTTTTTAAAAAATTACCGTACCTATTATATATTCAAATTGGAATGTAATAGAGATACCATCTGCCCACACACACACACTCATCAGCCTGATAAACTCGTTTTTAAATTATCATATATGTAACAGGTTTTGTTTTATATATACCACTGCGAACACACTTTCACCGTATGTCTGAATAGCATGATCGGTTTAGGGACGTTTGCATATCTTAGTAAGCTGTATGGTTGGGGTTCGAATCTAATTCAAATCTAATTTCAGGCGAATGCTTTTCTTTCAAAAATCATATTTCAAATCGAAATCAAATTTCAAATTACCCGCTCAATATATCTTCCTAATATATGTATGTGTGTGCTAAACCGAATGACTGTGTCCAACAGACCTCTCTCCTCGAACAAGGGAATATTCTCCCACTCTACAACTTTACAAATAGAATGTTCCCTTGTTCGAGAAGAGTCAGATCTCTGGACATAACAGACACAAGTTTTAGAATAAATTCAAATTTCCCGCCAAAAACGAAATACCCTAACAACTTCAACACATCTTACCAACACAATAAACAACAAACAGCTGTGTGTGTTTACGAACACCTAACCTTAATAAACAAATACATAACCTTAATAAACAATCAGCTGATTGGTATTCAACACGTGTGTGAACATAACCTCAATCAACAAATACAAACATAACCTTAATAAACAATCAGACAGCTGGTATTCGACAAACACACATGGAGACCTGACTTGTAGATATCTATGGACACAGGTCAGACATCTTGGAACGCTTGTGACGTCATCACAGGTCAGACATAAGACATTTATAACCTAACCTGACTTGTAGATATCTATGGACACAGGTCAGACATCTTGGAACGCTTGTGACGTCATCTCAGGTCAGTTTCATAGAGAACTAGGGGTTGCAGCTGTCTATTACAGGTCAGCCATCTTGGAATGCTTGTGACAGATGTGACATATGACAGGTTAGGTGACATTTGACATCTGTCAACACTGTCAGGTCAGGTGACAGCTGACATTGACACCTGTCAGGTCAGTGACATTTGACACCTGTCAAAACTGACAGGTCAGCTGTCAACTGTCACAGGTCAGCGCATGCGCATGACGTCACGCGCATGCGCAGAAAAAAGTGGAGGGGGTGGTCCCCGGTGTCGGACTATCTACTTATATATATATAATATATATAATATATATATATATATATATATATATATATATATATATATATATATATATATATATATGTATATATATATATATATATATATATATATATATATATATATATATATATATATATATATATATATATATATATATATATATATATATATATATATATATATATATGTGTATATATATATATATATATATATATATATATATATATATATATATATATATATATATATATATATGTATCCAACCGATAACTCAAAAAATTATTAACCGATTTCAATGAAAATCGGCAGGTGTCTTTTATTTATTAATGACTTAGATGAGTTCGTTAGCCAGGAAAATCCGACAAGGTTTTCCCGGAAAATTTTGACATTTCTTTCGAATTTTTTATTTCAGTTTTCTCCGAAAATTACCAGGTTATTTTAATGAAATTTGATGGATACTTTGCCTTGCAAAAGACCTTACTACGCACTAAAATTCAACTTTCTAAGTTTATAGAAAATTGAGTTATTCAAATTTTGAGTTTTCTTTAGAAAAATTTTTTTCTCCGAAAATTACAGAGTTATTTTAATGAAATTTGGTGGATACGTTGCTTCAGGAAAGACCTTACTACATACCAAAATTCAACTTTCTAAGTTTATACAACATTCAGTTATTCAAATTTGAAGCATTTAATAAAAATTCGCTACCATAACACACTTGCTGCGTCCCGAACTTTTTTTTATTTTATCTTCATTTTGCTCCTTGTGCACTCAATTCAACATAAATAAGTTGAAACAGGTCCAACGGAAGACTTAACAGACAACGTTAGTTGCGTTATATTTTACAAAACTTATGAAATGTCGCTACTATAACGCACTTTCTGCTTCTAGACTTTTTCAATCCAATCCAATTGAACACTTGTTGCAAAACATGTTGTTTGTCTCCGCATTTCCAGTATCTCTTACTGTTAAAATTAAGCTGTTGAAAGGTTAATTCAACTATATTAGTGAATTTTCATTTCCCTAATATAGAGGTAACGATGGTGAGAATTTTTTTTGGAAATGAGCTCGTATTAGTGCCGGTAGAAGTCATATCCAAGGTCCGTTTGAATATATATATATATATATATATATATATATATATATATATATATATATATATATATATATATATATATATGCGTGCGCGCGCGCGTGTGTGTGTGTGTGAGAGAGAGAGAGAGACTTCAGCGAAACTTGGCACAAGCCTTCATTTCGTTACAATCGCGGAGGACTTCATCAATCAGCTTTAGCGGACACATTTTTCCCCAAAAAATATACAAAAATATTTTTCAATACGCTACATTTTTGAAAGTACTGGAATGAAACTTTACATGTAGCTAGAAGTGAAGTGAATAATCCTTTGTTGTGAATTTTAAGTAATTTGGTTCACAAAAGTTTGAGTTTTTCCCAAATTAAAAATTAAATCTGAGAGACATGAATTAAAACAACTTAAGCGTTAAAGTATGATGCCATACAAAGACAGAGTAGTCACCTGTCACGCGTTGATTGATACATATACCATAGGCGATGTATGCAACGATAACGTTTATACCCGAACTGTGGCGATCCCACCCTAATGACCGCCTTCTGGTACATTCGGATGCGCAGATTTGTACGGGAAAATAAGGAAGTTTTATATCAGCTACTTGAAGTAAAAACCAGATGGGATAGTGTGTTTTGTTCATTATGGTTTGAAGGTTCTGTTTTGAGGTTAAGTAAATGATTGTATATTGCTTTTAAAATTGTAGACTAAAGAATATGAACATTTTTTGTTTATTTCTTACAGTTTGACAGTTCTGTTTTGAGGTTAAGTAATAAATGATTGTCATTGAAATATATATAACAACTTGTACTGCACTTGTGTTCTGCTTTTAAAATTGGAAACTAAAGAATATTAACGTGTTTTGTTTATTTATTATGTTTAACAGTAATGTTTGGAGGTTAAATAATAAATGATTTTATGGAAATCAAAGAATAAGAATATTAACGTTAATATTTGTTAATTAATTGTTCAAGTGGGTAAGTTATTTGAATAATGAATTGACTTATTGGGTATGAATTAAGTTCCTTTTGATAATCTTTTGTAACTGTAATGAAATTTGTAATACAAGTTTCTTTTAAAGAGACTTACAGTACCTAGATTCACCAAGTTACAATTTTCTGGGATAATAGGAAATTGAATTTTGTGCATTCAAAGTTTTTTTCTTAAAAGGAGCTAGAACACAAGATTTAAATATGTTTTATGACAATAGAAAGGGAGAAATTCTTCAGATGAACTTGTACTAGACCTCTAAACCCGATCTTCGACGTGTGTGTATGTGTAAATCAAAAGTATTACTTTTAGTAATATAAAATTCTTATGAAAATTCACTAGTATAACGCACTTGCTGCGTCCTAAAATTTTTCATATGTTCTATGGCAAAAAAATGAGTACAACCTGTCCACTTTAAGGTACAACGTTTAATGCTGGTTGAATTTTTCTATTTTCATGGAGGAGTTCGATTTCTGGGGTTAACGTGAAAATAAAGTTAAATTATTTGCTACCACTTTATGCAGGAGACCTTTCCCGGTAAAAATATAGAACATTTATATGAAGGGGCGTATTTAGAAACCGTAATATCCCAGGTAATATTTTCCAGCGTGTGATCGTTGCATATGGTTCGGAGCTTGCTCTAAATCATGCTATATTAAGATCGTTCATACCGTTAAATGGAATGAGCCAGCTTTTTTATTTACGATTCTCGCACAAAAATTTAATAACCTCAACTTTGGGAAATAATTACGTGCTACGTTCTTCTGTGTGATGTAAATAAATTTTAAAATCTGCCTTCAGAATGTTGCTGTGTTTTAAGTGAATATGTTGGATATTGCTACTTAAGATAAAATAAATTAGCGTCAAAGAACAAATATTGTTCTGTGAATCCCCCTTCCTATTTTTTTGCCAGACATTAAAAGGAAGCAGTTCTCCACAAGTGTTTCTTTTATTTCTGCATACGCAATGCCTGAAACGATCTGAAAGGTTTCAACTTCATTACATACAGTGCAGTAGTAGTCGTGTTACGATCTTTGTGTAATCAGTCTATTATTTTTTAGCTAATTTTCACAAAAAAATTGCTATTTGGGGTAGAGAGAGACTTAAATTTTGAAATTTTTTTGAATGTGCGCGAACGACGATGAAAGAATCCATATTCCAGGTCAGTTGCCATTTTTATATGTCGACAGTCAGCTATAATATATATATATATATATATATATATATATATATATATATATATATATATATATATATATATATATATATATACAGTACAGGAAAAGGGAAGCTCTCAAAAAAAAACGAATGAGCGAAAACAAGTATTGTCTTGGCTAATAGCACGATGGGCGTTGCACCAGTCACTTACCACCATCAATTCAGTCCTACCGGAACTTGTGGTATGATGTAGATCAGAAGATATAGACCGGTTTCGTCCTTTTTTGGACTCTTCAGTATGCTATACGTATGCTGCAACTAGTCTGCCTTAAGGCGCTGCCATATTATGCAATAGATAATAGCGTGTGAATGTGGAAGCCTAAAAGCGCCACAAAATCAGAAATGGCGCTTAGCTCTCTTCTCCACTGTATTATATGACAGTGACTGCCTTTAGGCCTACTTGGCTTACTGAATGGTCCAAAGAACAAAACCGGTATATGTGTCCTGATGTATATATATATATATATATATATATATATATATATATATATATATATATATATATATATATATATATATATATATGTATATATATATATATATATATATATATATATATATATATATATATATATATAATGGTTGAAGCATTAGGAAAAGAGAATTAGTAAAGCAAAGAGTATTTATGATTTGGTATGTCAAAATTTGAAATTCTCTGAATTTGGTGTAGAAGTGTCAAATCAATTTGGACGTAACCTTAAAATTATGTAATGATACAGTGTGTTTGTGTTGTGTGTTTTTCTTTCTTTAAAGTCGGCCTGTTTTCGTGACTATGGCTAAATGGCCAATCTCCGACGCCAGGGAGCAGTTTCACCTCACTGTCCTGGAAATTTTGCCGAACCCCTGCCTTTCTGTAAGGAGGGTAGGGATTTTGAACGTACCCACGTAATCAGATGGACACTGGACCGACTGCTTTACGCCCTCTCCCAAACGTGCAGACATTCAACTTGCTTAAATGCAATGCCACAACCTCTAATTGTACAGTATGTACTGAAAAAGTGAAAGAAATACCCTGGGATCAAACCCAGACTCTTCGGTTCAGAGGCAGACGTTCTTACCACTGAACCACCGTGACTCTTCATATATATATATATATATATATATATATATATATATATATATATATATATATATATATATATATATATATATATATATATATATATATATATATATCGTACAAATAACCAAGTGCTTGTGCTTGTGCTTGTGCTAAAAGTGTTAAAAGGTCAAGAACTACGAGAAAAACTACTGGTGATTTTAAACAAAGATTCTAGAAGTGATTAGCTTTGTGAGTACCGCTTATTGCATATAATGTTTTTAACAAGGTCCTAGATTTATGTTTCAACTGCTACTTTTCTTAATTTGATTAAAATATTTGCAAAATTGTCCATCGAAATAGACATTGTTTGCTATAAATCACTCAAGTAGAAAATTCACATACGAGCTTATATACCTTTCTTTACACTCCAGCTGTTGTGTTCTTCGTAGCTCAGTGGTAAGGACCACTGTTACATCAGTATATTCTTCCAAACCGGGTTCAAATCCGGTGACTGAGTTTTTAGTAATTTTTTTCGTCTTATTTAATTTAAACATTATTTGATCAGATTATGTAATTCCAGAGAATTTATGTAAAAAAATCACTAATGAGAAAATAAGCACTTTTAAGACTTTTTATTCAATTTAAAAATCAGATGAGGCTGTTGCTGTTGAATTTTTATGTACAAAATGTTCTTGCAATAGCGAATTTTCTTACCAGAATGTTTTAGTGAATTTATTGTAATTATCCTGAAAGAAAAATTTTGTGTGAAAAAACGAAGTTTTGACGAAACATAATGGTTTGAAGAATTTTAGTGCAAAAAAATTGTTAAGGGGAATTTTAGTGAAAAAAAAAGTTTTATTAAATTTTTTTCATAATTTTTTTTTAACCCAATTTTTGTAGGTTCTATTTTTTTCACGAATTTGGGTGACATTTTTTAAATTTTGTAAACAATTTTTTTATCACATGTTTCTGGATCATTTTCAATTTTTTGTGGAAAACACTTTCTAGTTAATTTGCATAGAAAAAATTCGCTTATGACGAGATCACGATTTAATGAAATTTTACCAAAAACTAAAAAATCTGTGATTTTTGAAATAATGTATATTAAAAAGTCTGGGCGCAGCAAGTGCGTTATGGAAGTGAATTTTCATTAAAATGTTTTTATTACAAATATATCCCTCTAATGCGAGCAGGCATCCATGTGATTACCGGTAGGAACAATGTACCATATTTTATCAAAATAATTATTTGAAAATGTACAAAAATATTCCGAAAATAAACTTTAAATGTTTCTGAGAAAACTGGTCTCCTTGCCAATGAACCTTAGGTTAATACCAAATGGAGTTATTGAAATTTGAAACATTTAATGAAAATTCGCAACCAAAACGCCCTTGCTGCGTTCATACAAAAATTTTCCGAAAATACAGTTAAATGTTGGTTTCCTAACCAACAAAACTTACGTTAATAGCAAATGAGTTATTGGAATTTGGAGGGTTTAATGAAAATTTTCTACCAAAACGCACTTACTGCGTCCAGATTTTTTCTTACAAACATGCATCATATTTCGATAAAAAATGCTAAAATGCACTAACGAATTTGTTCTACGAAAATTAGCTTAAAAACAATTATAGACCGTTAAACCATAAACTTCACTAAACCTACAGTGAAAGCATCAACTTAACTAAACCGACAGCCATAGCATCAGAGAAGGGTCTATTTGAAATGAATTTTCTGTAAATATTTTAGTAAAATGAAGGGCAATGACGGTTGAATCTGAAACTTAAGGGTTCGCAGAACACTGTTCTTGCAACATTTTCTTTTCGCAATGCGTATTTGTTTCACGTTCTTTGCCTAAACATTGCCAATTTTGACATTTTAATTTGCGAGTTTGACTTTTTAAATTGCGAGTTTGACGTTTTCAGGATAACTCCAAAATTTGCTGCTTTAGCTGCCCGTTAATTTTTTGTCCTTAAACTTAGAGACCTAAATTTTTGTACATAGTTTACTCTTTATAATGCAAATACGCGGCCCCAATTTGGTTGTTCTCACTTTGTTATTTGCGGAAATATGAATTTTTTTAGAAAGAAAACACAAAATTTTCCGGAAAAACCTGGCCCGATTTTCCTGGCTAACGAACTTATCCAAGCCACTTTTAAAAGGAAGGTACTCACCAAATTTGATCAAAATCAGTGTATTATTTTTTGAGTTATCGGTACGATATATATATATATATATATATATATATATATATATATATATATATATATATATATATATATAAGCACGGATCTCCCCATTAGTCAATTTTTTAAAGAAAATTCCCTAAAAAAGAAAATTTGAATCATCAACGACTTATGGGCCATCCTGTAATTGTAGAAATATTTATTTAAGATGTAGCTGAAGACACCCTAAATTAATGTATACAATTTTTTTCCGTATCTTGCATAATACACGGATATATTGGGCTTTAAAGATTTTTTACGAAAATTCGACAAAAATGATATACCATTAACCGATAAACTCTATAGCTAAGGCTACTGCCAAAGCATCGGAGAAAGGGTCTATTTGAAATGAATTTTCTGGGAATATTTTAGTAAAATGAAGGAGAACGACGATTGAAACTAGGACTTCAGGCTTTGTAAAACATTCTTCTTCGGACAGTTTCCTTCCATAGCTCATATTATTTTCATGTTCATTGCCTAAATATTACCAATTTTGACGTTTAAAATCGCAACTTTGACGTTTTGAGAAAATCCAAATTCATTTTTCTTTAAATACCTGTAACTTTTTTGTCCTTTAACCTACAGAGCTAAATTAGGTAAATTACCTATAATGATGTAAACGCGCGTATGAAATTTGGTTGCCCTTACTTTGTTAATTCCGGAGATATAAAATTTTTTCGATTTTTTTCGAAAGAAAACACAAAATTTTCTGGGAAAACCTCGGCGGATTTTCCTGACTAACGAACTTATCCAAGCCACTCGCGAAAGGAAGGTACTCACCTAATTTTATCAAAATCGGTCCATTATTTTTTTAGTTATAGGTGTGACACATAAACATATAAACATATATATTTATATATATATATATATATATATATATATATATATATATATATATATATATATATATATATATATATATATATATATATATAAAGTCTGAAACCGACCTCGGATTTGGGTTCCAGGGGTCCTAAATAGCGCTGATTTGAAGAAATTTGTTCAAAATTCAAAAGTCGAGATCTCCTTATTAGTGAATTTTTTAAAGAAAATTCACTAAAATTCGCTTATTACGAGATCACGATTTAATGAAATTTGACTAAAAACAAAAAATCCGCGATTTTTAAAATAATGTATTTTAAAATAGAGACGGTGGCTGATCCGTTAGAGCGAGGAAAATACTTTACGGTCCCGTAGAATTTATAATAATCTTGGAACTATAGCTGATCATCGAGACAAGTGAAATTGGTTTGACTTTTTTTCAATATAAAAGGGAGATCCGAGACGATTTTTATTGAAACGAGGAAAGTCATATTACCCTTTAAAGTTCTTGAGCAGTATACAGCATCAAAAGTAACCTTGCCAGGATTCACCATGAATAAATGAAATAGTCACTTTAACGCTCTTATATACCGCCCGACTTTTAGAGTACGGAGCACTCGGAGACAAATAAAAAGTGGGCGAGGTCGGTGCAATAGAGTATAAACTATAAAATCTTCTAAGTAATCTCATCTTATGTATTAAGATGGACCATAATTTTACTTTATGGAAGCAGTGAAATAGATTGGATCCATTCAAGTGATCCGCAGAGCAGAGAGTCAGTTCTTGCCAACGACAGAGAAAAAAATAATGGACCCGAGTCAAAAGAGCAGGAAACATCCTAACCGCTGAGTTTTATTTCCACTTGTGTAATGAATCTGGTTTTAAATTGGTGTTTGTTTTTTTTTTTGTAAATCGAATAATTTTGAGAGCTCTGCTACAGCAAGAGCTACTTACAGTGGCGTCCGGACACTGTCACAAAAAATGTAAAGCAGACGCTTCAGGGGGATTAACAGCCGGGTGCGGTAAGTGCTTTAATATTATTTTGCAGTGACTATTTTAACAACAAATATAACGTGAAAAAATTCTGGAGGCAGCAAGTGCGTTATAGTAGTGAATTTTCATAAGAATTGTACACTAATAGTACGGCATATTACTAAAATTAATACAATTCTAACAGATCCTTAACATCGGTTCTAGAGTTCTTAATATACTCATTTAAATAATTTTTTCGAAAGTGTTACTATCCATATATTTCTATTATAAAAAATTGACGCATAACTTCCACATA
This sequence comes from Tillus elongatus, assembly GCA_964006375.1. Taxonomy (NCBI): domain Eukaryota; kingdom Metazoa; phylum Arthropoda; class Insecta; order Coleoptera; family Cleridae; genus Tillus; species Tillus elongatus. The sequence continues at coordinate 66,682,523 of OZ023262.1, read as the reverse complement.
GCTGTAGTAATCTACTCTTCTGAGAAAGACATCCTCAATTCAGGGTCCATGACTTAAGATCAAAGAAAATGTTCGTATTCTTGTACCCATAAACTTCTGAAACGTTATATTACTCGAGTTCAAAAAAAATCTTTCACCAAATCACACCCCATTTATCCCATATCTCTTGAAGCGTTCTCACCCAAAAACAATTCGAAGCGTTGCTTCATTGGGCGGTAACTGGATACCAAATTTGAAGATTATATCTCAATTCGTTCGAAAGTTATTGCGCCTACTAACAGATAGGCGTACAGGCCGACAGACCGACCGATCGACGGACAGACAGACAAACAACATTTCTTTCCATGATCAAGTTTTCTATATGTTTTGTGACTTCTTACGCCGTTTTAGCAAAAACAAAATTCTAACTTTTGGTCACCGATATTCCACCCCCACAAATTTAACCCTTAATTTAATTTCAGCACAGAATACCAGATGTTTGATGAAATGATAAGTTTTCTAATAAGCAAACCCTAAAACGTTATATTACTCAATTTTTAGCGAAAAACCGTCAATTTTCACCAATTCACCCCTCATTCATCCCCTATCCCTTGGAGCGATTTCACCCAAAAATAATCCGAACGATTGGTTTATCGAGTGCTAACTGTATGCCAAATTTGAAGACGATATCTCAATTCGTTCTAAAGTTATCGTGGCTACAAGCAGACAGACATACAGACCGACAGACAAAAAAACATTGTTTACAAATCATGTTTTCTATATGTTTTGACACTTTTTACGACGTTTAGCTTCTCTCTTAATGAAAATTCACTAATCCCAACAATAAAAATGTGTGTTGAAATTTATAATTTTACACAGAACGGTGACAAAGTTACCCAGACCTTTTATAGAAAAGTGAAATCTTGGTCCAAAGGTATGAAATCTGGAGACTATTGTTTACCAAATATTCAAGTTAGTGAAACAAAACAAAATGTTACATGTATCGAGCGGGAATCGAACCCGCGCCGCCTGCGTATCACGCGAACATTATACCACTGAACTACAGATGCCAGCCGATAAATCGTTTGTTTGCGTGATAGAGACGGCAACTTGCTATCCCACGAAATTTTATATTATATCCAAAAAGTAAATGTAAGTAAACAACTAATTACAGAATTAATTAAATTGTGACTACTTCGCCGGTCGTTGAAACACATTTGATTGTTTAGATTTTAGATAACGTATTATTTTTAAGTTTAAATATTCAAAAAACAAACTGCTTAATGCATTTTTATCGAGACATGAGCTGATCTTTTTCGTTCTTTCGTATCTTCTCATATGCTTTTAATATGACACACATTAATGAATTACATAATGCCATCGGATTTGCAATATATATATATATATATATATATATATATATATATATATATATATATATATATATATATATATATATATATATATATATATATATATATATATATATATATATACAGTGTGGAACAGCCAAATGGAATAAATTCGATAACGGATAAATGAGGGCGTGTTGGGAAAAACGCTTGGACACGTCGATTTGTATTTTTAACTGCGCATCTTTTTCAAGAAAAAAAAATTATATAGGGTGCGTCATGTGACAGTGGCCAATACCAACTTTCTTATTTTAAATACAAGCCCCTGTATATTATTAATTTTTTGGATTTTTCAGAAAATTCTAGACATAATTCATGTACAATGTTCTATACCTATCTTCAACTGTTTCGGAAATATTAAGTATTTTCAGATTTATTACAAAAATTAACATTAAAAATAGAAAATTATTTTATTTCACAAATTCGCTACATTGCATTCAATACTTATTTCCCATTCAGCTCTTGATAATGAGAAAGTAAACAAAAACCATTCCTGCGTTTCTTTTTACTGATATGAAATGAAACAAAAACAAAAACAGTTTTCTTTCTGTTCGTATAAAACTCGTAGCCTTAGCAACTTGTTGTCTGCCTGCATGACAGTAGTGATTAGTGTCAGTGCTATTGTCGTTTGAATTTCGTTAACTGTACGTAATAATATCAGAAAAATGGTTCATTTAACAGAAATGCACAAAATAACCATTCTACAAATGATTGGTTATGGAGATAACACACGGACACAGATGGAAGTGTCTCGCTTATTTCACGAAAAATTTCCAAATTTGCCGCCTGTATCCCAAGGAACAATTAGCAAAATAGAAAAGCAGTTTCGCGAGCTTGGTCATGTGAGACAGATAAACAAAGTAGCTGCCAATGCAGTAAGTGATGATACGAAATTGGATATTACGCTTGAGTTTCAAGAAAACCCACATACTTCTGGTCGACAAGCAGCCCAACTATTCAACGTTAGCCACACAGCAATTTTTCGAACATTAAAGGAAAGTAAAATGCATCCCTATAAAATGATACCAACTCAGGAGCTCATGGAGGACGATTTCGATAGGAGAACGTATTTTTGTGAACAAATGATGGCAATGTTAGATAACAATGTGATCCAATTAGAAGATGTTTTGTTTTCTGATGAGAGCACATTTACACTTCACGGTCATGTTAATCGTCAAAATTGCCGCTATTGGTCTAATGAGAATCCTCATTGGATGAGAGAGGAACATACGCAATATCCTGAAAAAGTTAATGTTTGGGCAGGAATTGTTGGAAATCATATCGTAGGTCCCTTTTTCATTGATGGCAACTTGAATGGGGATAAATATTTAGAACTTCTCCAAAATAATGTCGTGCCAACTTTGACAAACTTATATCCAGATCCAGCAAACCCACAAGTTCCTGCCAATAAAATATGGTTTCAGCAAGATGGAGCACCGCCCCATTACCAAATCAATGTCCGGCAGTACCTGAACCAAATTTTTCCAAATCGGTGGATAGGGAGGCGCGGATCGATAGAATGGCCAGCACGATCTCCTGATCTGTCGCTATTAGACTACTTTTTGTGGGGATATGTCAAAAGTATTGTATACAAAACTAAGCCCCTCAACTTAGATGACTTAAAAAGACGAATCACGCTTGCGATTAGATCAGTCACGCCTGAGATGTTGAGTAATGTTAGAAGACATTTCTATACCAGATTAGCATGTTGCCAAGATGTTCGTGGCGAGCATTTTGAACATTTACTACACATTGACATTAATTTTTTTTTGTTTTTTTTTAAATTATTAAGAAATAATCAGTATTTCTTATTAGAATTTGTGAAATAAAATAATTTTCTATTTTTAATGTTAATTTTTGTAATAAATCTGAAAATACTTAATATTTCCGAAACAGTTGAAGATAGGTATAGGACATTGTACATGAATTATGTCTAGAATTTTCTGAAGAATCCAAAAAATTAATAATATACAGGGGCTTGTATTTAAAATAAGAAAGTTGGTATTGGCCACTGTCACATGACGCACCCTATATAATTTTTTTTTCTTGAAAAAGATGCGCAGTTAAAAATACAAATCGACGTGTCCAAGCGTTTTTCCCAACACGTCCTCATTTATCCGTTATCGAATTTATTCCATTTGGCTGTTCCACACTATATATATATATATATATATATATATATATATATATATATATATATATATATATATATATATATATATATATATATATATATATATATATATATATATATATATATATATCACGCCGATAACTCAAAAAACAAAAGGCCGATTTTGATAAAATTTGGCACGTACCTTCCTTTTGTAAGTGGCTTGGATGAGTTCGTTAGCCAGGAAAATCGGACCAGGTTTTCCGGAAAAATTTTGTTTTCTTAAAAAAAACGTGTGCGCGCATGTGTGTGTGCACATGCGCGTGCGTGCGTGTGTGCGCGTGCCTGTGTGATATATATATATATATATATATATATATATATATATATATATATATATAATTATAAACATATAAAAATTTAAATGGGTACCTCGGATATGAGTTCTAGTGTTCAAGACGCTTTAATTCGCGCTCGTTTGAAATATTTTTCCGAAAGTCTCAACTTCGCTACGTCTCCATTAGTGAATTTTATTGATGAAAATTCACTGAAAACTGATTTTTTGCCCAGCCCACTTTTTATTTAAAAATATGGAACGCAGCAAGTGGGTTATACTAGCGAAAAACTCGCTAAAAACGGGAAAGTGGGAACCTCCTTTCATTTTTAAATATATTAAAACAACAAACCCTTCTTCTAAAACATGCCAGTTGGCTTTTGTAACCGAGTTACATTGCGAAAGTTGAAATTTTCACAAAAAAAAACTCCGCAACTAAAGTGAATAAGCCTTGCACTCGTATTACTTTGTGTTTCTGTTTTTTTTTTAACGTCCGACACGTGATAATGTAGCATACATGTAATAATTAACAGCATCAGCTTTGCGTATTGCAAAGAGTACTAAAAACGCTTAATTAAAGCGTAAATCAAATGAATACAGACGTATTGTGCAAGTTTTTTTATTTTCGAGAAGAAAAAACTTTCAAACAGCACATTTCGCGTGCATCATGAAAGGTTATTAATCAGAACTAGCTTTCAACTCCGTTCCGAACCCTGCCTGTGTATACTTTTTCTAAGTAGTATATAGTTTTCGAAACATAAATTACGAATACCCGCATTAATATAGTCGTAATAAATGCATAATTTGATGTTTTATTTTATCATAAATCATAATTACATGGTCGACCGAGTCATGGCATATAACATGGTTGCGAATAAACGTATGGATGTATAAGTTAATGGCAAATGCCAGCGAAAAATTAATTATTAAATCTGCAATTGGCCGGCAAGAGAACACACCACACCTAAGAACTTTGATAAGAGTTCCTAAATGTACGTTATATGTTTATTGATATTTTTATTGAATTATTATTAATAAATTGGTCTTAGTACTGCTTGTCCCTGGCCAAGAGATGGAATTGTAAAAATGTTGGTTAGATGCACCCTGGTCATCATAAGGGACACAGACCGGTTTCGCTCTTATTATAGCTCATCAGTACTTATGGTCACCAAATGCATCCAAAACAAGTTGACTAAATATAGTCGGGTCACAGTAATTCATCTCACGGAATATTCTGAAACCTGACTATATTTTTAGTTAGACTCCCATAGTCTATTATATATCTAATATAGTTTCTATACATTAAGGCCACTTGTGTCAAAGCACCGCACTGGCGTCCGATAACAAACTTGTGCATATTAATGCTCTTATTGCATTTACTATTTATACAGTGCTTTCATTTCAATACTAGCCACCCTTAATAATTTCTTTATCAAGAAAATCTGGTTCAAAAAAAGACAGGTCGATTGGGATTTCAAGGGGCACGTTCAAAAACAGTATTTTTGGAATTTTACTTTTCACTCCCTAAGCCCCAGTCACCCCAACTTTATAATTTTAAATGACACCCCCTAGCTTGAGATACATCATTTTAAAGGTATTTAAAATCCTAATCCAACGGCGTTTACGAAATTTAAATCCACCGCCAACTTTTGAATTTAGAAGAAGAAAACGTCATAAAATTCGGAATATTTAAAAAAATATATTCCTTAGTTTCAGACAAAAAACCTACTCTATTAAATGCTCAAAGTGCCCTCCGTTGTTAGCTAAACAATAAAATATTCGATCGACGAATTCTCGTCTAACGTTTTGAAATGTTTCTGTAGTAATTTGTCGGCAAGCTTGGGTGATCCTATCTTTTAGAAGTTGAATATTCTCTGGTGGAGGATTATGGTACACAACTGATTTCAAATAACCCCAAAGGAAGAAGTCCAGTGGTGTTAAGTTTGGAGATCTGGCGGGCCATTCCAAGGCGCCTCGTCTGCGAATCCAATTTGTCGGGAAATCTTTGATTAAGCCACTCGCGAACACGTAAGGCATAGTGTGGTGGTGCACCGTCCTGTTGATAGTGAAAATTTTGTTCATCCAGCAGTGGGTTGCCTTCTTCATTAAGTTGGTTTTCTAAGGACTCTGCTATGAGTGGGTCAATATAATTTTCCAAAAAATTTAAATACAAATCACCAGTTAAATTTTCTTAATAAAACAAAGGGCCTATTATTTCATTTACAAGAATTCCCGCCCAGACATTAATTTTTTGTGGAAACTGTGTATGACCCTCTACGAACACTCGTGGATTTTGATTATCCCAATGTCTACTGTTGTGTTTATTAACAAAACCATTCAGAAAGAACGTTGATCCATCACTAAAGTAAATATTCTTTACCAACTTCCTATCGTCTTGAATTCTGGCAGTCATTAAATCACAGAATCCCTCCATCATAATCATCCTCGCCGAGTTTATGAAGAATGGTAAATTTATAAGGAAAGAACTTGTAAAGTGTAAAAACTTTACGTATGGAACCGACGGAAATATTCGTTAATGCAGCGACTTTTGGAATTGAAGTCGTAGGCTCAGCGGCAAAACATCCTAAAACCTCAATTTGTGCAGCTTCGTTAAGAACTCGTGGTTGCTTATTTGCTTTGTTACATACTGAGCCAGTTTCTTCAAATTTTCGTGCAAGACTTAGCACGTGTAGGTATCCCATATTTTTTCAGGATGCCTTTCGTTGAAAACTCGGGCGGTATTACGAGCACACCTATTCTGAGCACCATACAAGTAAATTATTGCAACTCCTTCTTGTGTAGTGTAAACCATGATTGTTAGTTTTATTTAAATTTAATATTTTAAATTGAAGTGATTTAAATGAGTTTGAAGTTTTCAAAGTTTAAAAATTTAATCACAACAGACTCGGTTTTAACTCGTTGCAGTCGTCACGAAATCGAACACTAAATACGCATAAGTAACAAAGTTATCCAGAAAGTAAAACTGGCTCATTTTATCTGAAATTTATCGTTAAATTGGACATGGGCGTTATCGTTCCCATTATCACCTGGTACCAGGAAAATAGATAGCCGCAGATGGCACCGGGGAGCTAAATTTGCAACAGCATTACGCTCAGAAAAATTACTGATAAAAACAATTCAAATGTTAGAAAAAAAAGTCGACAGTCTACTATTTTATTGTTTAGCTAACAACGGAGGGCACTTTGAGCACTTAATAAAGTAGGTTTTTGTCTTAAAGTATTAAATATATTTTTTTTAATATTCCGAATTTGATGAGGTTTTTTCCTTCTAAATTCAAAAGTTGGCGATGGAAATTATAAAGTTGGGGTGACTGGGCCTTAGGGGGTGAAAAGTAAAATTCCGAAATACTGTTTTTGAACGTGCCCCTGGAAATCCCAATTGACTTTTTTTTTTTTTTTTTTTTTTTTTTTTTTTTTACCAGATTTCCTTAATAAGGAAATTATTAAGGGTGGCTAGGCTAGTTTTGAAATGCAAGCACTGCCTGTTGAATATGCTTAGACCAAGGTAGTTTGCTGTAGAGAATAACGCCCAAATATTTACAAGAGACATCTTCTCCTTGTCTTCTGAAATACTCACTGAGTATTCTATTAGTTCTCGCACATACTCCATATAGCGATTTAATACCTTGAATTAACCAATCATTCAGACCATGTTCTTTAAAAATAATTCAAACATCTTCGGCGTATCTTCTTTAATTTGAAATAGTCACTGATAATTCTATTAGTTCTCGTACATGCTTTACTGTCATCATGTTACGATTTAATACCTTGAATTAGCAAATCATTCAGACCATAATCTTTAAAAATACTCCACACATCTTCTGCTTACCTTCTTCAATGCTGAAATAGTCTTCTACACTTGGAGGATCCAAATCACCAGAACATCTTTTTAAACATCTGGCGATTGTTTCACTAACAAAGTTAGCGTCATCAGAGTATGAAAAATTCTAAACTATTTACAACTAAGCCTCACCTTTTATACTGCGTCTTAGCTAAAGAGCACTAAAGAAAGGGACGTCATCGCTGGCAAATTTTCCGTGTATTGTATTTTAATTGTCGGACGAGGTTTTTTAACCTTTCGTCGTAACTTTACCTGCAGTTTTGAAATCTCTTCTATGTCAAAGAGAGAGCGCAAAAAGAATTGTTAGGTAATACGAATGATAAAGATAAAGCCACTGAAATGTCGAATGAGATAAGTTGTAAAGATTGTAATCTTAAATATGTGGGCAGACTAAAAGAACCATTGAAACCAGATTTAGGGAACATATGGCACAGCTGAGATACGGTAGTGTAGACAAGTCATGGGTGGCAAAACATATTTGGGATCATAATCACCACATAGATAAAGGAATACAAAATAAAAGTTCCTTAAACCGAGCTCCGCCATTGATTTATACCATTTGTTTGCACTCCCTCTTTGACATCGAAGAGATTACAAAACTCGGCAGGTAAAGTTATGACGAAAGTTCAAAAACCTCGTCCGGCAATTAAAATACAATACACAGAAAATTTGCCTGCGATTTCGTACCTTTCTTTATCGGTTTTTACCGACGTAGTATAAAAGGTGATGTCTAGTTGTAAGTAGCTTAGAATTTTTCATCCTCTGATGATGTTTACTTTGTTAGTGAAACGATCGTCAGGTCTTTAAAAATATGTGGTGTGGTGATTTGTGTTCTCGAAGTGTACTTATCAGTGCCCATCTCAGGTTCCAATCTTCACTTAACCAGTTCTCGTACATGCTCCACTGCTATCATATAACGATTTAATACCTGGAATTATCCGATATTTACACGATATTCTTTCCCATACTTCACGCATCTTCTGCTTATCTTCTTTAATGCTCAAATAGGTACTGAGTGTTCTATTAGTTCTCGCACATGCTATACTGCCATCATATAGCGATTTAATACCTTGAGTTAGCCAATCATTCACACCGTATTGTTTTAAAATACATATTCTACTGTCATCATATAGCGATTTAATACCCTATAATCAGCCAATCATTTCACCATATGCTTTTAAAATACTCCACACATATTTTGCTTCTCTTCTTCAATTTTTAAATAGTCACTGAGTATTCCATTAGTTCTCACACATGCTCTACGGCTATCATATAGCGATATAATACCTCGAATTAGACAATTTCTTACACCACATTTTTTTTAAATAATTCAATTCTTCTGCTCATCGTCTTCAATTCTGAAATAGTCACCGAGTGTTCTATTAGGTCTCGTACATGCTCCACTGTTATCATATAGCGATTTATCCAATCATTTTTCACCATAGTCTTTTAAAATACTTCACACATCTGCTCATCTTCTTCAATTCTGAAATAGGTGCTGAATGTTGCATTAGTTCTCGCACATGCTCTACTGTCAGCATATAGCAGTTTAATATCTGAATTAGCCAATCATTTACACTCTTCTTCAATTCTGAAATAGTCACTGAGTGGTCTGTTAGTTCTCCTACATACTCTAGTGTCATCATATAGCGATTTAATACCCTATAATTAGCCAATCATTTCACGATATTCTTTTAAAATACTCCAGACGTATTCTGCTTATCCTATTCAATTCCCAAATAGTCCTCGAGCGTTCTATTAGTTCTGGTACATGCTTTACTGATATCAAATAGCGATTTAATACCTCGAATTATCAAATCATTTATAACGTATTTTAAAAAAATATACCACACATCTTCTGCTTACCTTCTCCAATTCTGAAATAGTCACTGAGGGTTCTATTAGTTGTCGTACATGCTCTACTGCTATCAAATAGCGATCTAATACCGTAAATTATCCCATCATTTACACCATATTCTTCTAAAATACTCCCCACATCTGCTTATCTTCTTTGATTCTGAAATATACACTGAGTGTTCTATTAGTTCTCGCACATACTGGTTAATTACGTTATGTAGTGATGTACCACATTTTATTTGATTTTGTTTCTTGTTGTACTCTAAGGACCTGATTATGTTTTGTTAAATTAAACGCATACTTTTGTAACACTTACCGTTAAATAACAACTGTAAACTTATAAAAAATTAAATACTTCATATGCTTTAGAGTCTATGTGAACGAAATGAAATATGATTATGTTAATACAAGCATGCTGCTTGTTCAGGGTCTATAGAAAAACTAACTTAATATATAGAATTTTCCTACGCTACACAATTCTACCGGAAAGCGGTTAGCATACTTCTGGTCAATTGCAGGCAATAGATGACCCATAATGGGTTATTCTTAACCTCTCCTAAAATTGTATTTTACAAATGGTAAATATTACAACAAAGAAGGCTACTAAGAAATATGTAAATTTCAAATTGTAATTCTCCAGACCACATAGTTTACTGTCATCATGTAGCGATTTAATAGTCTAGAATTTGACAATCATTTACACCATATTCTTTTAAAATACGCCACGCATATTCTGCTTCTCTTTTTCAATTCTGAAATAGTCACTGAGTGCTCTTTTAGTTCTCGCGCATGCTCGGCTGTCATCATATAGCGATTTAATACCTAAAATTAGGCAATCATTTACATCCTATTATTTTGAAATACTCGACACATATTCTGCTTATCTAATTTAATCCTGAAATAGTCACTGAGTCCTCTATTAGTTCTTGCACATGCTCTACTGTCGTCATATAGCGATTTATTACCTCGAATTACCTAATCACACCGTATTCTTTTAAAATACTTTACACCTCTTCTGATTATGTTGTTCAATTTCAATATTGTATTAGTTCTCGCATATGCTCTACTGCTATCATATAGCGATATTCGAGTATAATATACGCTTTCTCCAATTCTACACACGTGCAATATACTTTCTTTCTAACATTTAAGAATTCTCACAATTTTATTCCGTTTTACTTAACGATTAAAATAAATATATTTTCACGAAAAGTTGCTACGCTCGAACTTTTTTAATGTTATTATGTTCACGTTTTCGGAACCTCTGGTGTGTGTGTAAGTGTTGGCTAAATGAAGCTTTTTTGTTAGCTATAAATATATTGTTTTATTTCTGAACTTATTTAGGTATATGTACCTTTAAAACGCCTTTTGCATTTTCTAAGTTTTCTAACTGTCTTGGTAAATTGTATTAGCTGACTTCGCGTATCTCTTATACCAGAGTGCCGCAAGTGTTAACACAAAAGCAAGTGTCACTGCTTAATTTGTTTTTGTCAGCTGCAAATAAACGAAAGTTTTATTTCTGAACTTAATTAGATATAGCCACGTCGAAAACGCCTTCCACATTTTTCAACTTTTCTATCTGCTTTGGTAAATTGTATTAGCTGACTTCGCGTACCTCATATGCCAACAATCTCTTACAATTTAAACCAAAAACTTTATGCAGGTATATAAATAGAAATGCTGTAGTGCAAGGCAAATATAGCGTTCCTAATCGCGTATGTTTGTGTGTGTTTGTGTATGTAGGTACGTGTAATGCTCAAGTCGGAAAGTCGGGAAGTAATAATTTTAAATGCGGTATGTGAACTGGAGTCATGCCATTTGGATAACTTAATTTCCTTTCACTCGACGCGACTAGGCTTAGTCGCATTTGCATTCAGAAAAGCTATTCGTCATCGTAAAGCGAAATTTATTATTACCTGCGGATTACTTAAATACTAAAATACACACGTTGACAGTTTCTTTCGGTATTAAAAATAGAAAATATTGCCTTTGGGAAGCAAGGCTATATATTCAAAGCTGAGGTCTTAAAATCTACCAATTAGTACACTAGATGAAGAGTGGAACCTGTGATGAGTACTGGTAAGTACACTTGGCGAACCTAGATCACCACCAATCTTTTTAAAAACTTGACGATTGAGAATGTTTCATCCTCTGATAGCGCCAGTTTTGTTAGTGAAACGATTGTCAATGTAAAAAGACGTGTTGTGGTGATTTGGGTTCTCCAAAGGCACTTAAATACAGGTGTCCCAATAGTGTGTAATTCCTCTATATATCCCATACTCTTAGAGCTAGCCGAAAAAACCTTCAACAAAATTTTGTTCTGATTATCTAAGCTATATCGAGAAAATATACTCAGCTTTGTGAAACTTCCGGTTGCACCGGAAGTAGCTATCAACTTCGTTATTTTAAAAGGAATGCTATACTTTTTATTGCATTGCATTGTTTGTGTAGCATTCCCTATAGCAATCTTTGATATTTATGAAAATATTACGACTTTCTTTTTTTTTTAACTTCGATTTATGTGTTATTTCAAACATATGCTGCGGGCTGAGTTTTGAGTTTTGCTGCCTTAAATTCGAAATATCAATAGACGATATTTAATACTTTAAAATAGTTAAAGAATAATTTAGCATCATTGTAGAGAGTGTATTATTTTTGGGTTACAGCATATCTAATTTTAAAGTGGCATAACTTGTGTTTTTCAAATGGAACACCCTAATTTTTATGGATTGGTCAGGTGGATCATTAAATTCTGCATCGACGTAGTGGTTTGTTTTAGTTTCGCTTGTAAAAATAATGAAACTGTCAGATTGTCACTGTAGGAGGCACAGAGCATGTGAACAATATCAAGTGACACCTTAACTTCTCCTTGACAAGGAAGTCAGCAGTTTTTATATCTCCATTGTTTGAGCTTACTTCCGTCTAAGAAATGTTTGTTTTAACAATAATTTGAATAGAATTATCAGAAATAAAATGAGTTGGTCACGATGCAAGTTATTTGATCCTATCCTCGTAGCTAGATAATGTGTCGACACAAAAACTTATCGAATGCAATGATTGTTATATTATGGACTTACTCATATTTTTACGATACTAAAAGTGAAACACAGTTCAGTAAAGGTAGTTGTAGTTATGCGAACCAGAAAGTGAAGTAAACCATAATAACATAACTATAATAATAATAGTAATAATAATAATAATAATAATAATAATAATAATAATAATAATAATAATAATCCACAGTCATTAACATAAAAAAATAATCTAAAAAAGCGATAGATTAGAACTATTCGAAATTTTTCCCATTGACCTGAATACACAATCTAACTCTTCTTGAACATTGCTCAGCATTTGCGAAGTTGATGCCTTGCACGCGTCTGCAATTTTATTTCTTAGTTCCCGTGGGGTGTGTGGTGGTGTTTGATACACAATTTCCTTGACATAGCCCCCATAGGAAAAAATCAAGACATGTGAGGTCAGGACACCTCGCAGGCCACGAGACGAGACGACCTCGACCTATGCATTTATTGGGGTACCCCGGTCATTTAGAAAACGGCGAACATTTATGCCATAATGTGCTGGTGCCCTGTCCTGCATAAACCTCATACGCCGATTGCTATTTAGAGGCAAATCTTCCAAAAACACCTTTACCTCTTGTTCTAATATTCGCAGATATATCTGCCCCTTGAAGTGGCCCACAGTTTGTGGGTAGAGGAATACGAAAATTTTCTTTGTGGTCAACTCATGGACCCTATATTTATTTCTTGCGAATGTCTTTCTGAGGAGAGTAGATTATCACAACTATGTGAAACTTATGATTCAATTTGCAGCCTATTTCTATTACTTTTAGTGTAAGGCTAAGTCGACAAAATCTTAACCTTCTAAAAATTTACCGCCACAGTGCACTTGCTGCGTCTCGAAATTTTTGTAGATACAAAGTCAGCTTTTGGTATTGCACTCAACCACTTTCCACATAAGCTTTCGGAAACTAAACTTCACAGCCCTTGACGTCAGAGCACCGTGGTGTCGTACTAATAATGGTGGTGGTATTGAACAGACCCCAAGCATGCTGTGAGAGTCAGGAGAGGTCAAGAGAACGAGTATGGATATAGAAAGTACAGAGATTACAGAAAACGTCGATGGTCCAGTAGAGTGCCCATATAGTATACAAGACGATGGTCCAGTAGAAATTCCAGAGATTTTACAAGAAGATGACAGTCTAGTAGATATACCAGAGATCAGAGAAGAAGACAAAATGTATATTTTGCTTATATTTCCTGTGTGTGAGAGTGGTGGGTTGGCCTCGGAAAGCAGGCTCCACTAGCCACGCTCACTCTTGTTTCACCTGTTACGTTTTCGTATTAACTTTAGTATTTATGTGGTTATCCAGGGTTTCCTTGTTTCTTGTTTCTTATTGTCCAGTACTTGTTCCTCGACTGCTTTGAAACCGCCTTTTATGTTTGTCCATGCTATATGCCCATTGCGAGATTTACCTTATTGGTTTCTTCTATAAACTTTTCCAGTTACTCCGTAGCTTTTAGTTTGTGTACATTTATTTTCTTTCGGCTATTTCCTCTGTTCTTTGTCAATAGACCGTGGTAAATAATAAACAAGGCGACAAATCATTGAATCATTATTAACCTTTATGCAACGTAATTAAAGCAAACCTGTTATTTTGATCTGTTAGTAGGTAACTGTATGATGTAGGGAATTCAGAATATGGCGTGCCACATGAAAGCTTTGTATAATACACAGATAGGGCTCGAATAGCGCGCAGTGACTTTTTGCACATATTTTGTCGGTCGCATGTCCAGGTACATTCTGCTAAACCGCGTGTAAAGTGTATTGAAGTCACGAGTTATACCTGCTTTCATTTAGATAACTTACCTTGGACATGCGTATATAATAGGGAACGGCGGTTAATCACAGAACTTTCGTAGAAAAAATTCTTTAATGAAAAGTTTTTTCTGAAATATCATTATCCGGAAATAACAAGCTATTTTGATGAAATTTGTGCGCCTTCTATCTGCTAAAGTCAAATTCGAAATGCATGATTTTTATCACCACGAAAAAAATCATCTGCACCAATTTTTAAGGCATTACTTTGATGAGTATTAAAGTGAATCGAATTTTTTTTCTCATTTTAAGCACCCTGTATCTCTTTTCATTTTGACTTTTGGGGTGAGGTAAGTTTGACTAAATCTTAATACTCTGGTGCCAAGAATCTCGATGCTGCTCTTTGTATTATTATTTTGAACCAGCAGCCATATATATATATATATATATATATATATATATATATATATATATATATATATATATATATATATATATATATATATATATATATATATATATATATATATATATATATATATATATATATATATATATATATATATATATATATATATATATATATAGCTCGTCCACTTACCCTATGGGGTAATTTACCCTAGGTTAAATTACCAACAAAAAAATTGCGCTTTTGGAGAACTTTCAGCATCTTTTTTCAGAAAGTTAGAAACGTTAGATAAAAAAAGGTTAAAGGCAGGTTTTTTACTGTCTCCCAAAAACCTAAGCGGAAATTAAAATAATTTCCTGTAATAAATACGATTTATAAATTACCTTTACGACTTACCCTGTATATAAAAGGGTTGTTGTAGATTGCTCCAGTCGCACTGCTTTACACTACTATAGAGCCTCGTGTCGTGGATGTTCTTGAATACTTTTTGTTACCCATTTCAACGGCGCTTCACAGCCGAATAAATTGCCTGGCCGCTCGCATCAGTCCCCCTTCCCTGCGCAG